>CM068587.1:37869815-38291077 GCA_035048485.1 Pteria penguin | reverse complement strand
AATTTTGTATTGCACTGAAAAATTATAATAGTATATGACTGCAGACCTACACATTGTACATTTATGATATACACATACATCTTTTCTAGGGAATATGAGTTGGAAAAATTACTTATTGTGTGAACATGTACTTTATTATGAAATTTACCTTAACTGATTTCCCATTATTGATATTGTATACAGGGAGTGTGCTTTAGAACCGATATCAGCCAATGCCTCTGACCATGACCTTCAATGCAAGATGTGGCACGAAACACTCAAGTGGCTGAAGATCAAAACATTTGGACAGAATGACTAAAGAAAAAGGTGGTGATAGAAAAGGAGAATTATTGAAACTTTTCTAATGTTCAGACAATAGCAATTTTTTATAAGGGGATAGAACTCTGAATGAATATTTTTGAATGTGGTTTCCGCTGATATGAAAACTCTCTTCTTAAACACTGTATAAGTTATATCTACATATCTACATTTTCAGTAACTGCATAATCTTGTATGGTTATATATATATATACATATTAGTCAGATATCTCTCATGTTTATACAATTTTTGTATACTACTAAGTGAAGAATTATATGCAATGTTTATTTTATTATTTCATTTCATTATCTATTAGAATGTGTTCAGTATATAAGTAGAGGCAATAAAATAGATTAAATTTTTGTATAGTTATATAGTATATTATAGTCTTTCTATTTCATTTGGAATGTATGTCTTAATTATCAAAATCTCTCACAATTTGCATTTAGTCACCTACCAACTGTTTTCAATTTGAGCAACTTTTATGTGAATAACATACATCATAATTATATGATGTCAGAACAGTAAGTTAGCGTGCAAGTGTATTTCAACCCCATTGTGGTTTCAATTTCATATTGTATGCATTGTCAGAAAGCCATAGTTGGTTACTCTTCTTTTGTCGCAGCCAACTGTGGGTTTCTGGTGATGTATGTAGCGAAATATTGTTGTAAGATTTTATATTTAAAGATTACCGTGACCTCGTAAATTGATTTTGCAGTAAATTTACATAAATTAAAAGTATCACAAATGAGATAAATATTGTCTCAAATAAATATGTGATATATTATACATGTATATTAACAATGACAATGTATATTAAAATTATTCTTCAAGATCTGATGATGAACGAAAAGATGGTATTGATGAATATTTCTATATTTGTGATGATATCATTTTGTATGTGTTTTGTTTTCTTGTTTGGCTTAGATATAATTTACTCTTTGATGCGATCTTCAAATAATGTAATTTATATTCACAATTTGGGTTTTCATTTTCTCATAATGCTCTCTATGCCTGAGAAATTTGTGTCATTCTTTGGCAATAAATTGTATTATAGAAATGTTTTCTTATTTATCCTTTACATATAGAGGTAAGAGTAAAGAAAAAAAGAAACACAATCATGGATTTATATTTGAAATAGACTTTAATACCTGATACATACAACCATAGATATATATTGTATGTATGTCCAGCATTGTGCCATCATGTGGAATTCTTTTTTGTTATTGGTCAAGCTGGTCACTTTGTTTGTTAATTGTTCAAGTGTCATTAAAAGGACATGACATTTAGACAATTTTCATTCATTACATTTGTGATGTCATTAGCTAAGGTGTCTTTTATCTAATGGTTACATGTAGCTGTCCTCAAATGACGTCATTACAATGAAAAATTATGTCAATGCAAAGATTCAGTTGCATGTGCATATTTATATATATACCATTTGTATATTATTATTGACATACATTTCTGCATGCAAGAAAAAATACTGACAACATTCCTGCAGTTATATTTCTATAACTACTAGATTTCAGATTGCACGTAGCCATATGCACCTGCTAGAAATACATGTTTGTAACGGGCATTTCTGAGAAATTCAAAACTTGCATATTGTATATATTAACACATATGGTGTGATTGTTCACACTATATCACATCTCGCACTTTATATTCATCTTGATGTCTTATTTGATGTACTTTATACTTACAACATTTTTATTTGCTAAACATGATCAATACAGACTTTGTTACCATGGTAACATGTAGTATATTCCATATCTGTCCTCATTAGTAGTTTAACATACATTTGTTACAAGAAGTCAATGATCTACAATTATGAATACATTCATATATATATATTTACACGTACGATGTTTTAAGGATTGAAGGCATTTTATGTAAAACTCTGTTAATTCTAGAAGTATCATAATTCAAGTCAAGGTACATCATTGTACAACATAAGAAGCACCAAACAAACCACAAAGGTACATCATGATCTTAACTCAAGGTCACATTTCAAAGGTCACTGAAAGTACAAATTAAAATAGTTATCAATGTTATTTGATTATAAAGGTCATTTTCACGAGTGATTTTAGACATTTTTGTTAAATGCAAATTCAAGGTCACATTTCAAAGTTCATTGAAAGTACAAAATAATTATCAATATTATTTGATTATTAAGGTCATTTTCTGAAGTTATTTCAGACATTTTTGTTAAATGCAAAAAAAAAAGAAGAAGATAACTAAAGAGTAATCCATTTAATCATTGTAATGATAGCAATTCAAAAATATCATCATGGGGAGATAAAGTGTTGTAAAAATATCGGAACGATTATTTTCAATTAAAGTACATATAGATAAGAATAGATCAGATTTTTTTCTTTTGTTCGTATACATAGTATTAGTCACAGATTTGGATTTGGTAACCTATAAAGCATGCTTGACCATGAACTGTTAATGATAATTGTAACAGGCAGGGTGAAAATTTGTGGCCAGACCGGAATATTGAGGAAATTGAACCCAGAAACTTCTGCTTTGAGGACAGACACCAATCACCAATCTTAGCTGATGCTGGCATCCTTACCACTCATTTGATACATAAAATTACATTTCATTTAGTGAGAGGGGCAGGCTTGGTGTAGTGGTTAGGCGCTTGGCTTGCGGCGCCGACGATCCGGGTTCGATTCCCGGGTTGCGTCATTATGCTTAAGAGGTTAGTTACCTCCTGCTTCTTTGTCGCGATATAACTGAAAAATTGTTGAAAGCGACGTAAAACACCAAATTTAAGTGTGTAACATAGTGTATTGTGCTGTAATGCATCTAAGAGGTGAAAGAGGGTACCCTAAAAACATTTTCGGATCGTGGAATTTTACACAACTTGGCATCATTGTCAAAATTTGGGACAGAAACCACTTCAACACAACACCCCCCACGCCCTCTTTGAAAAAAAAAAGAAATTAGAAAAAAAAACCCTGGTAGAGACATCCAAATTTAGTAATTGTTTAATTTTTGTCAGAGTCACACTTCATAATCTTATTATTATCCACCATTAATAGTGAAAATGATTTCTTGTATAAATCAATATTGTTCCACAGTAAATTTTTCATCACCCCAGCATCCTCTGCTGTTATCACCAGTAAAGGGTGTCTTTGTCACAACATAGGAGCGTCAATATTTATCGGTTATACAAGCAGTGCCCCGCTCTAGTCTTTCCCATGATGCATTGCACTGCGTTACAGGCATCATGGGACAAGACTAGCCCTGCTCTCAAAAATGTTTCTTCTGTTTACATTTTTGAGAGTGGGGCATAAAACTGTATAACCAACAAATATGGACGCCCCTGTGGTCACAAGGAGAGTTTAGAGTACTCAAAATGAGGGCGAACAGTATAGATAGGTAGTTTGTTGGTTGGTATTTTACGTCGCTTTCAACAATTTTTCAGTTATATCGCGACATGGAAGCAGGAGGTTACCAACCTCTTAAACATAATGGCGTAACCCGGGAATCGAACCCAGATCGTCGGCACCGCAAGCCAAGCGCTTAACCGTTACATCATGCCTGTCCCGTATAGATAGATAGATGTATACAATATATATTATCTCCAACTATTAGATAGTATACTTCTCTATCCGTACTCAGTTTGATGTTGTTCTCAGGAATACTGTTCGTGTCTCATTTTTAGTAAATCCAAATCGAAATGAACCTTTACAATACGTTCGGAGCGCACCTTCAGAGGTCGATTAGTCCACATGCGTATGCTCTTTTCCAAAATGAATAGATTTCCTAATTCTACATTTTGACAAAATCATGCACATGTTGGGCGCAGGAAATAATTTTGATAGAAAATGTTAAGTCCTCTCGAACCCTTCTCCATACACCTTGGATCTGTCATTGATTGTCAAGTCAGACCTTGCCGCGGACATCGACTCAATACCCTCTCCCCTTAAACAAAATCTTGTTCTGAGCCAGTACTTGTGGTACATGTAATTAGTACTAGTAGGTACACATCGCACTTGTTCTACAGATGATAACTGTAACATAAGCATAGTTAAATTGGTATCTCTCAGAATTTGAGAAACACTGTATTGAAATTTTTGTCCCAATATTTTGTATTCAAGTATGGTGAAAAAATGCAAACATTTGCTACCGTTGTATATACTTGGGAAAAAGGCAACTTTTACTGCGAACGCGCAAAGTTGTTTATGGATTTTTAGCAGTATCTATATTTATAAACCGTCGTTTGTGAATTCCGTAATTAAAAGTTACGATGTTTTAATGCTCTATACATGTATATGTCCTCAGTTTGACAGTTCCATGAGCGGGTGTAGCTCATTGAATGAGGTGACGGAGAGATCCCGAGTTCGACTCCCGTCGTGAACACATCGGTATCCGGTCTTTCTGATGAGACAGAACCGAGGCACCTTGTCATGATGGGCGTGGCACGTAAAAGATTCCTCACTGCTTCGAGTGGGTCCGTTGCAAAAGAGATAAATTTGTGTGCAAATGTATCTTTAAACTGTCGGCGTGGAAAGTACAGTTCAAAATGTCGGACCAAAGAATAAGACTTGACTAAATTTTATGCATGGGTGTGACATTTCGGACTACTGAAACTACATGTACAACGTGGACAATAAATACCCATTGGCGGGTCGAAATTACACACAAGATACAGTGGCTACGCTAACTTAAGATTAAAAAATGAGATAAGATACCAGTATTTTGGACCTAATCAGTGCCGGATTTAGAGCCCCCCCCCTTTCCCCATATAATTACAAGTAAAACTCCAGATTAGGCGCCCAAAATGTGTAGTTTGGCTAATACATGTACTTGACTTTCACGTGTGCCGCCCCCCCCCCCCTTTCGGAAATTCTGGATCCGAGACTGCAAATGTATGTTACCTGCGAATGCATTTTTGTTTAACTACCCCCACTGCCTCTCTCAACCTTCTATAAATCCACTACTGGTTTGTATCTGTGGAGGGAAAGATCTACTTTAACAACATATCCTTCGATATCAATCACAATACAGAAAGTCTTCATAAAAATGAAGTCGGTGTGGCCCAGTGAATGAGGTGCTCGGCTCGTGACGTAGAAGTTCCGGGTTCGATTCCACCCTAGGCGCACCAGTGTTCTGTCCTTCGGATGAGACAGTAAACTCGAGGTTCTACGTCATGGTAGGCGTGGCACGTAAAAGATCCCTCACTGCTTCAGATGGGTTCGTTGCAAGGAAAGAAATTTCTATGCAATGCATCAGGCAGATGTCGTCACCATATACGTGAAATAACTGTGGAGTGACGTACAACAATAATCAATCAATTATAAAAAGTGTTTTTAAAATAAGCTTATTCCACAGTGGTGGATAAGTGTGGAAATTTAAAGAAGTTAACGAGTGTCCACACTCTCCCTGACGTTGGATTATACGACTTGTCTTTATATTCATTGTTGCAAAATATATAGGTATATTCACATCTCAAGGCATATTTCAACCAACACCCCCCCCCCCCTCCCGGATGTCTTCCTTTTAATGAGAATTCGTCTAGGGTGGATCATGAGAGGGGCGCTATGTTGTCATAAGAAAATTTCGGTCATCTCGATTTGAAAACTGAAATACATGTATCGTGGATTTGAACATTAAATGTAAATATGAAAAGAAAGAAGTTTCTGGGGAGGGGGAGGGTGTTTAATGATAACCATCACCACCTTTTGATTCGGTACTGTAATGCTGCAAATAAAATAATCATTGGGGGGGGGGGGGGTATTTATTTATTTTATTTTATTTATCAATTTCTTTTTTCATTTTTATTTTATTTATTTATTTATTTTTATTATTATTATTATTATTTCTTATTTATTTACGTATTTTTTTTTTACTTTGGTTGGGGCGGTTATTTCATATGTTAAACAGTAAAATTGTCGCAGAAAAAAATCTTCTATTACATTATATTCCGTGTGTACTTGATATGGAAAAATAAAGATAAGCTGCCTTTCTTTCTGTTTTAATTCGGGGGTTGGGGGTTAGACAGAGCATTAACATTAAAATTGGATTATATGTATTGGAATGAAAGATTTCATTAAAATTAAAATCATTTGAAAAGGAATTATCTCAGGATGTCCGAGTTATTTTGCTGAATGAAAAACAAAAGTAATATGAAAAACTCTGAATATTGCTAAAAGTACTGGGTCTTTTCGTTATAACGAGTTTATTCCCATACGGACAGGTTTTTAACTTCAAACCATTGGCCACATCACGTCACACAATTTCTATATCATTTCCCGTAATTTTACTCCTGCTTCCATAGAACTGGTTTACGTGACAATAGTTTGACGTAAAATACCCGTTCAAATGGGAAAAACCTCTGTATAAAGAAAACATCCAATATATAAGTATAGTATAAGTGTTTAAAACATCATTTAAAGGAGCATGGTCCTGTTGAAGTCGAGAAAAGTATAAAAAAAATGTAAACGGATTTCTTAAACGATTTTTAGTATTATTATTTAAGATGTGTAAAAAGTATCGTCAACAAAGTCGATGTCGTTAACGAGATATGAACGTTTTAAATTTGCAACATAACCACGCGCCAACTCTTTGAATATTGATGAGGACGGTCAGAGAGCTTTACCCGATTCTAACATTTGTGCCGCTTTTCTACTTTCTTTCTTTCTTTCTATATTGCGCTTCCATGTATAGTGAGCTATATTTTTGTTCCCTCCAACACCCCCCCCTTTCCCACCCACAAAAAAAGATAATAAAAAGTAAATGAATAAATAAAATAAATATGAATAAAACTAAAAGACGGGGGGGGGGGGGTTGCTTTAATAATTAAAAGGGAAGGGATTGTCTATTACAGAATGTACGATAAAGGTATCTGTAAGACTGAAAATAATTTCAACCGAAAAAGTAGCATTTCATGCCATTTCATCATGTGTTTAAGTTGAGAGTACGTACAACTGTATAAATTTATGACTGTGTACGCGTGAATATCCGATTCTCGTGGATATTAAAATATTTATCTTAAATTTTCATCATATGAAGATAGGGACTTTATATTTATGCAAAAATTCCCTTTCCCTTTATTTTAGGCAAACTTTTTCCTGGAAATTTAACTTTTTTCAATATTAAAATCCTGAGCAAATTTTTCTTCAAAATACACTTAAATTTGTTTCGGTAGAAACAAAAACACGTTTAATTTCGCAGTGTTTTAACTAAAAATATTTTAATGCTCTTTGTGTTTGAACGTGATTTATTGCATACAGGAAGTATACGTAGAAACAAAGACGTAGTTTATTTGTGCGTATCCTAGCGCTTTTGATGTGTCACATAGATTGCGTAAAACTTCAAGCACTTCAACGACAATGAATTTCGTATACATCTTAGTCTTCTCCTAACATGTTGCCCCCATATAAGTAAATGATATAGGGGGCACCTGCAATCTATTGGATAAAAATCGACCAATCAAAATTCGATATAACTGCGCAGTGCCATCTATGTTTCAAGGCAAGAAGGAGCCGTGAGCTCTCACCGATAGATTTATCGGGAAAAGTGGTTCTTAAACCATGTTTCAACGAACAAGAAGAAAACCATGTAGTACTTCATCTTTATTACTAATGTTCCAAAGAGAATTCTTCTTTTATTTCACGTAAGGTAAGTGATTTTCCATGGAACTAGGTCAATGTGATGACTGATGCTTTCGGTGTCTATGCCTACACAGTGATGGAGGACAAATCACTACATCGCCCATGCTTTAAATATACAAACAACGATTACACCTAACATTCTTATATCAGTTTAATTTGATACGAAATTTTCATTAGAGGATGATTTCATTTCCTACGATGTGTACCTTTCGAAAGTACCGTTATATTTCATATCATTTTCCCCAGTCGTGATGTTCTAAAAATAGATCGCTTTCATGTCGACAACGAGGCTATGTACTTGTTTACGAAAGATCGTTCAAATCAAAAATCTCACAAAAATTCACACAGTTTAAAACGTTAACTATTATAACTAGATCTACAGCAAAAAGATGGATATACAAGCAATTGCAAGAACAGGTCCAGGAAAAATTATCGCAATTTCCCATAATTTCATATTGGCAAAACTTCTTGGAAGTACATTCTAAATACGAGTATTCGGGAAGTCCCCCGAACTTAAGTACTTGTTGTTCCTTTGGTAAAGGCTTTGCCTTGATTTTCCTAAGGTACTGTCCTACAGTACTTCCTGACTTTTTTTTTTAAACATTTTTGTGCGAAAAAATCATAATTAGGTACTCAAAAGAAAAAAGAAATTTTACTAATTATTAAATTTTGTTTTGCAGCATTGCTATTTTGAACTGAAACTCATGCATGAAACAATGGGATTGAAAAGAAAAGTAGAAGATTTAGAGGAAGGAGAAAATTATGGGGGCCAACGACAGTCTGTATTTAATATTTCCATGTGTAAGCTGCAAACACATTCCATGAAGAGGGTAGAACCATCTTTGCTCAAATCAGTCCTTATTTTGAATACTTTAAAACACATCGAAACAGAATTGAAGAAAGAAGGTGTTTGTAGCGATTTCACAGAGGCTGCATCTTTGTCTTTGCAAGATAACACAAATGATTTGTCAATGGACATTCTTCCTGACAACTTAGATGGGGGTGATTTTATAGAACAAGACTTTTCCGACCTTCATTTAGACACACATAAATTGAAACCATGTGATGTTGAACCAGTTGTAGCTGCTAAAGAACCTGTGTACAGCCCTCTTCCTCCTATAGAATCATTTGTCGAACTTTCCAATGCAGTAAGCATGCTACCAAGTGTTACCATGGAGACTTCATCGTCATCTCTTAAACTTTTACCAGGAAGTGACTCTTATAAATCATCATTGAGAACAGACATCATTTCACCGAAAGATAAGTGCTCGCCAGTGTTTTCACAGCAAACCAGTTTGCCTTTAAAAGTTGAAGATCTGATAGGAGAAGTTGATCTATCTCATTGTGACCTTGATATTTTCACATCATTGACTTCCAGTATGAAGCTAACTCCGCTTAGTGCTGAGGAAGTTCTTCATTCTTTTCCAGGTCATCCCGGTGCCATCATGGATAGCTTCCCTTCTTTTATCACTAGTAGTATCAACTCCACATGTAAAGGAGAAGTCATGCCAGATGAGATTGAGAACATTATGCAAATATTAGTGGGAACATAGACTGTCATTCGATAGAACATTGTCAGAATGGGTTTCATATCAAAATATGTGAAGAAATGACTTCAAGTTTATAATTGTTGGACAAATTGTTTTTTATATGTACTTCTTGCAGAGCATAAGATTTTGCATGGGTTTATGAAATTGTGCAATGATTGAATTATCAAATACAGCAATGTCAAATGATTGGTGCCGAAAATGCCAAGGTTAATCAAATAATCATACAATACTTGTTAATGTTTAATATTATGATACTGTCTTGTTGTAAACTTGTCATTAGCGTTTATGTAGACAACATGTCGTGATGTTAGGCCCCCCCAAAAATATGTTTGTTTCCTGTAACATGACCTAAAAAGATAGGGTTGGTAAGAAGACTTTTCTTTTTTTTTTTTACTATGGAAAATGTCATGACATTCAGATGGACATACATACTGTATAATAAAAGGTATTGTTCAACATAATTCATCATGTACGACAAGGTTTGTGCCATGGGGGTCGCCATATTTCTTTTAAAAACACCGGAAATAACAACAAAGTGAATTTTCAGAAAACCGATTCGGCGTCATTTTTGAGGGGTCGGTCAGGTTACAGGAAACAAAGATTTTTTTTTTAAGCCTTAGTAAAGTCAAACAAGAAATCATAATCAGATGTATCACCAAATTGCACCGGTTTATGTATTAAAACTTTTCTCAGTTATTCTTTTTACCAAAGATACGATTGTGATTATTTCATAGATGATATAAGATACAGTAGACTGATGACGAAAATAATGTAAGATGAAATTATGACGAGAAAAACACATAAATTTAAATTTAAAACTCAAGTATTTTTAGTGTATACCTTTTGAATTAGTCATTTGCAATATTCACAAAGGTGGAAAATGCTAGATACTTATATTTACCTATCAAATAATTTGAAATGCTATAGATATTGGGGGTTTTGGTTATTTGGAAAGTGGGGAGGGAGTTATTTATTTATAAGTTCTTTATCTCTTTTCATGAATATTGATTTGTTTTCAGAGTTTTTTTTTTTCACTACTAGTAATAACAAAATGTTGGTAACCATTTATTTGAATTTGAAAGGTGCAGCTAATGTATAAATCAGAATATTATGGTGTCATTATTGAGTGTTGAACGCCGTATACTTACTTGCCAGAGATTTTATGTATTATTATTATTATGTATTTGTCCTTATTTAATTTATTGCAAAGTGCATTACTTATGTTGGCGACCAGTATTTTGAATAAGAAACTAACACTACACCAGACAGTGTTTACTATTATAAGGTTGGAGAGAAGAGACTCAGGTGCTCAAATGGTCTCATATATTCAGATAAAGGCTTTAATAAGACCATTACTTTACACATTTACATGCAATGTTTTAATAGATGCCATTTTGTGATGTTTATTTACAGTCTGTAAATCTTAGTTCACAGGTTCAATGAGCGAAAAGTTTAGAGAAAAAAATTTCAGGGATATAGTAATTGTTTCACCCTGTCAAGATTGCGTGAACATTACTAAAAAAGAAAGCCATAGAATTTTGATCCCCTTTTCTCTGAATACTTTACTATGCTTGTCCTTTGTGTATGTAAGGTTGTTTCTTTGTATATGGATTTGAAGATCAGTGCCATAATCATATTTGGATTCAAAGGACTAAAACTAAGGGACACCCCAGTGAGATGGAAAAGGGTTTTTTTACCAGTTAATTAGTAGCTTTGACTTGTATCTTAACTGTTGATATTAATATGATAATATTCTATTGATACGAGACAAAAGTGAAATACAAATAAAGCCACATTTACAGACTAGATAAAACTGACCTGTGAAGTACCCAACAACACAAGTTCTCACAGAGGTCATTTTTTCCCTGACTTTGGAAAAGAGTTTGGAACCTTGATTGTGGAGAGGTTATGTCTTTCTTGCTGTACTAGATGTCTGTATGTACATGTAGCATGTACCCTGTTACTAACAATTACCACACCAGTAGTTGTTTGTTTTTAATTTATTTGGCAGAGAGGAATATGGATCTGTGATGGGTTAGTGCAAATAGTATGCACAGTTCAGGAGATCTGTTGAGTCTTAGATAGCTGTGATAACCTTGCAATATTGTACCTGATTTTTAGACCTTGATGTGACCTATAACTTAATGTGGACACTAGAAATTGTTGAACCAATAGAAAGTCATACTTGTTGCCGACAGAAACATTGCGCAGTTTCTGTTGTTATCTTGCCAAATGTCAACCGGAATGACTGAGATTGGAAATGTGGAAAGCTACATTCTCCAGAATTTGGTTGGGAATGGAAAGGTTAAGGAGCATGTAGGTCTTAAGCTTGAGGGAGAGAGGTTTCCTGGTGTCAAGACAAGCTTAGTGCTGATAAGCTGATGTTTCTGTATATAGATTTAGCAAACCGAAGGGTAGGTTTATCTTGTGGCTTGATAAATGAAAGCAGGGTTTCATGGATTGATTTACATGACTTAGCCACATGTAACCAAATCTACTAATACTTTGATAATGTGCATTAAAAATGTTTTTATTATTTATTCATAAATGAATTTATCACATGAAATATGCCAATTTTATATATAGTAAATCAAATTTAAGTTATATCTCATCTATTGTAAACAATGAAAGATGCACATGTATGTGAATGTTCTAGATTTTATACTTTTATGAATTTTAAAATATTTCTTATTGACTTCATATATATATATATATAGGTGTGAAATATGGATCCTCATTTGAAAGATACAACTCTGTTGTGATAGTATTTATTGGTATGCAAGCGATGTATGGAGAGAAGAAAATACAGATGGTTTGCTCTTATATTTTTTTCATGCATCATGCATTAATTTGTACATCATGCAAGCATTACTTACAGTATTTGTAGTGGGGGTTTTTTTCTCGATGTCGAGTGTGACAAGGTGTATGTTTCAAATTGAGGAAAATGTTGTTGTATTGACTTCACATTCTTGTATAAAGATTTCATCATTGTTTTTAAAAGGACATTTTTTCTGAAGTTGCAAGGTTTTGATGAAATTCAATGCTTATGTTAGATATGTATTGAACTTGTTTAAGAGAAATCTTATTTATTAGTTAATTTGAAATGAATTCTGTAATGCAGATATGCTTTTTTTTTTTATGAAAATAATATATATATATATTGTATTTTCTACTTGTGAAATTTTGAGACTTGCATAACTTTGCATCCAATATAAACAAAAGTTGTTTTGGATATGCAAGCATAAAATTTTTTGAATTTGGAATTCATCTTAGCAACTGATCAACAGTTTAAACAAACAATCAGTTCTTGTTCATTTGGACACAATTTCTTCTAATTTCTAGTAAGCTCGAACTATTCAGTCCCAATCTCATTTTCTGTATAAATACATGATTGTATATCGTTTACTTAGTTCTCGCTTAACTCGAACATTCTTGCATGGATCCTTTAAGGTCAAGTCATGGAGAATTCATTATGTATAATATTGTAGAGTTTGAAATTCATTGTGAATTGGATGTTTTTTTATTTTTCATATATGACTTTAAATTTAGGTTATATTTCATCTTTTGGTATTGTAATTTGTGAAGTGGAATTTTCATTTTTTTTAATCAGTCTTGGATTCATGAAATGGAAATATAACATTCCTGCATCATCTTGAAAAGGGGTGAAATTATCACCATTTGACAAGTCTTGTTTTTGAAACAGAAACTTTATTATTTTAGGAACAATGTTACCTTACATGTTCTACTGCAATAATGGAGTTAAGGCTCTGAATATATACATGTATATAGCTTTAAAACCTTTAAGCACACAGGTTTAAAATAAAGTAAATGTGAAATAATACAATCACATCTTGTAAATATTTTTAAAAAATCATATTTATAATTTTTCATTATTTTTATGTAAATACCTACCCAAGTTTTCTCTCTCTTTTATCTTGATTTTAAGGAAGTAGATATAATTGTTAAAGTTTTACAGACTTTAAGGTGACCTTAAAATTTCCCATTATTATTTTAGTTACGACAAGTCATCAAGTTATTTTTATATGATGACTTTTTTGAAAAGTATTAGATCACATTCTAAGGTAATATGCAAGATTTCGTTAATAATAAGAAGACAAAAGATATGTGATAAGATTGCCTTATACTGCTTCTCCTGACATGAATTATGAGGGAAAAAACCTGTTGTATTGTTACGCAAAAAATGTTACACCTCCATTGGGGGGCATGTTGACTTTAAAAGAGTTTCATTGTTACATATATATTGTACATACTGTAGTGTTGTGTTTGACATCATCATTTCTTAGTGACCTTTGACTTTTATCTTTAACATATCAAGGAAAGACAACCCTTTCAGACCATTCACTCTTTACTTCTCCCATCTTTTCTTTTCATTACCAATTCACTTGATAGGTTTTCTTTCAAAAACATGGAAAATTGTAGAAAAAGTTCATTAAAATGAAAAGATTTTGAAGTACTTAGACTTATCTTGTAAATCTATTCTGTTCATCACATTTCATGTGATTTATATTGATATATACATACTTAATAAACTGATATATCATAAGAGGATGTGACTTGTTTGTGAAGTCTACAGCATTTACTATTCAATTAAATGGCCTAATGATAAGGATGTCTTTCTGTTAAGGTCACAGTTTCGAGAGCCAGTTTTGTCCTTTGCATGCTCTTTCCAGGGCAGAGTGGTACTGGGAACATATTCACCCTCCAGCTACATATGTAGTCAGTATCGAGTGTATAGGATGAGGTGTGATCCTGGGTAAAAAAGTTGGGACATAAAAGATCCCTTAATGCATCAGTGGGTCTGTTGCACTGTATAAGTGGATCATATTAGACCCTTTGCTTTGACAAAGTTTTTCAGAGTCGGCATGGCACAAACTACCTCGAAAGTGTGCTCGGAGTAGGTCATTGTTTTAATTTTGCACAAGTACAATCATAATATGAGTAAAATCATTTTAAAAATGGAAATTCTAACTTGGTGATGATGGCCGTAAATTTTTAAACTTGTAGAAGAACTGAACAAAGTCTTTGAACTTTGATTTTGATGTGTTGACCTTTACAGTGAACCCACTCAAAGTACAGGTTTCTTTTAGATGTTAATATTTGTAACACCCACCCACCCGCAAACAAAGTTTGGGGGTTATATAGGAATTACCCTGTCTGTTTGCTGTTCACACTTGTCCAGGTCATTATTTCTTACCCCTTTGTCAGAGATAGATAATATTTCACACAGTTGTTGTACATGACCCAAAGGTGTGTCATGACCTTGAACCAAGGTCGTATCTACAAGGCCAAGGTCACAGTGCATACATAGCCAGAATTCTTGTCCCAGTCGCAACTTCTTCCTTTTAATTTAGAGGGAGATAATATTTTACATAATTATTGTTCATGTCCCAAGAGTGATTTATTACCTTATACCAAGGTGATATCGTCAATGTCACAGTGCACACATAGCCAGAATTCTCGTCTGGCCCATAAGGTCTTCCTGTTACGTTGCTGGAAGATTATATTTTCCACAACTATTGTCCATGACCCAAGGATGTGTAATGACCTTGAACCAAGATCAAGGTCAGAGTGCACACAAACCAGATTGTTCTCATTCATTATACCAGAAAATATACAAGTTGGACTTAAATTACACTTATACCATTGATGTATCTTGGGATGAATTATTGCATGTTTCAATTTTGTTGCCGCATGGGGTATTTGTCCCGTTAGGACTGCTCTAGTTATAGTGACGTGGGACCCATCTCATTCGAAAGGTCATAACACCGATGAAATTCCAATTGGATTCGTACCTATGACCTTACGATATTGAATCCAGTGTCTTTAATTAACATAACCCTACAGTACATAATACCGTTCTCTCGCATTTGTAGAAACGAGTTTGTAACAGATGGCATCGTTTCTTCAAATGTGGGAACGGCGGTGTGTACTATAGGGTAAAGGCGCTTGATTCAATATCGGTAGGTCCCAGGTACGAATCCAACAGGAGGTTCGTCGATGTTCAGATCTTCGAATGAGATGTTTCCGAATGTCACGGTAAATAACAGTGGCGGAACCAGGATTCCCGAAAAGGGGGGCCTCATGTGTATAAGCCAAACTACTTAGCCATTTGTGGTGCCAAATCTGGATTTTTACTAGTAAATGTGTGGTGAAAATCCGCAACTAAATATACACATACAAGAGAAACCTGTACTTAGGTGGGTTCGCTGTAAAGGTCAACACACCAGAAAGAGAGAAGTCAAAATCGGTGTAGTGATTATGCACATTGCTTGAGATGAAGTTGACTGTTCCTGGATTGCGCCACTATGATGAAATGATTGCTTATCTTTCACTTCAAAGTCGCTGTATGACTGAACAGTTGTTGAAAGCGACTTTTAAAAACTCCAACCAACCAGCTGACTAGCAGACAGATATCGCCACAGTATAGCTGAGGTTATATAACAACCGATCAATACATATGTGAAATATTCATTAACACCAACAATCATGTGAAATTTTCCCTTGTTCTTAACTTTACCTTTTTCACTGTCTGCTGGAATGATTTATTGATTTGCTGGATTGACTGATTTTAGCATATTCGATGTAAGGAATATTGTCATTTCCTAGTATTTAATTTTGAATCATGAAATGGGAAAAAGATAAACTTTTTACTTAATGACACTATCGTGACGTATCTAGGATCGTCGAAAAACAAAACCTGGCTCAGTGTACCGAATGAATTTAATGATGAGTTGTCCGTCGCCCATTCATCTGTCTGTTTGTCCGTGAACTTTTCAGTATTGACTTTGTTAACTTGGATTCTGCGTCATAAACTGAGAAAATACTTGGGTCATAATTTCACATTCTTCTGTTTAGCAATGAATTGATAACTGGAATTTAGATTTGATTGAGTTTTTCTCTTGATAAATAGAATTAAACCATTCTGCATGACAATTTCTTTGAACGTTTGATAATGGAATAAATTAAAATTAAATAACTGACTGAAGTATTTTCTCAGTTTATGGCGCCGGGCCCAGTGGCGTAGCGTCCACCTTACGAGAGACTGTTCAAAGTATTGGTGTGTAAAGTATACAACAAAGAAAATTTAACCCAAGAGACGCACTTGTCGTGCGAGGTTTACCTCTTGTGAATTTGAATATTTAGAAAGTTACGAGACGAGCCCCATGCAGTGAAAAAGTCTACTGTTTTCTCAAAGCAACGTTTATCGAGACAGAATAAGCATCTCCGTACAGCAGGGGAATCAGTCAAAACAGTTTGTTATTTAACATATACTATAAGTAAATAAAAAGGAGAAACAGAGAGATACCCCACAGTGTAAATCTCGACCTATCTCACCAACACACACTCTTTTTCTTGATCAATAAATATCTTTATCCCCATTTTTTAATCTTTGATTTTGATTTTTAAATCTTTCAGAATGTTTATTTATATTTTATGTCGTGTTACATCTTAATGACTCATGCTACATGTATGTTGTCATCCTGGCCGTCTAATATTTAGAAAGCATCACAGAAACAGGAAGACGTCCGTGATTTACTCATTTAAATATAATGGTCTTTTTTTGATCCGAGTCGAACAGGAAGAAACTAAATCCGGTTAAAATGTAATACTTTATACCGTAAATATCATACAATTTTCAAAACGCATTGGTTTTAAGATTAAGAATCCGGTTACACATCCGGTTGAAAAAATTACTTTGTCTAATACCTCAAAATTTGCATAACTATTGCAAAAAAACCCAGGACGTATCCATAGTTTGGAGAAATTACCTGCATAATTCGGTTGATTTTTTTAACAAATATTCCGTTATATATCTCAAAAATGGAGCACAACAGCTTGTCAAAAGGGAAGTAAATACAATAAAAAGTTATGCTAATGGAACCAATCTATATACTGATAAATACTACTACAGCACGGTTCTATCTTATCCTAATTACATCTTAAGAATTTTATGTAGGAAATTTCATTAAGGTGAGTTATCTGCCCTTGCTCAATAAGGTAGTCAGAGGCAGTGAAACTTTAATAGTGTAAAAATGTGTAATTCATTTTTCTGAAATACAGTCAGTCAATGTAAAATACGAAAATAATTGGTATCACATGACTATGGCACTAACAACAATGTACTAAGGTGGACATTCACGGACCCCCTGAATCTCAAAGGTGAGACCAGGTGCCCGGGAGGAGTGTGTGTCTCCTGATTGGTTAGTCACACCCGCCGTGAATACCTTTGCATACAGACGAAACGAATATAATTCAGCACAGTATATATACATGAATGTGAACAAATACTGTCTGGAAAGTGCCATTGCCTCTTGTCACATATTTCCGGTGTTTTCTCTTTGATATACCTGTGCTGTATCAAGATATTTGGGAAGGAAGTGATTATCGCATATGCGATAATACGAACTCCGCCCAGTGTATTATTGCATGGCAGACTCAGTAAGCCTACTCAATGACAGACAAGATTTCCAGTATGGCAATGCAAATAAATTAATCAAACATGCATGAAAGAGATTTTAATTCATTTGAACATGAATTTTTTTCACGGAAAAAATAAAAACTGGTTCAAAATACAAAATAATTATAAACAAAGTATCGATAGTTCATACATCACTGTCACTGATTGGAAAAGATATTCACAGTACAGTTAGAGATGTTTATAGGCGCAAGAGCCTCTCTCGGAGTCAGAGTCGGATAGATGCCAACGACGGGCACGGGCGGATCGGCGGTCTTCACGGTGAAGGCAGATTCCGGTTCCACTTTCACGGCTTTTTTCGGCGGATCCAGCAATTCGCTAACATGGCGTTCTTGAGATTGCGAGGGACGCTTGTACGCACGCACTGCGTTACTTCGGTGGCCTGTACGTCCCATGATCAGCTGTTCATCCACCCCATTTTGAAATAACGTAGTAGCACAGCTCCGCTTACCGGAATGATTGGTATATTTGCCTTTCATACCAGCTTTTTCTGCCATAGTTTTTATAATAGTAGAAAGTTTATTGACACCTACCGCTTGCGAAGAAAAGCGCAACTTGTCTTCCGCTCCACCTAGGGGTCGCTTATAGAATGGTCCGTTGTTCCCGACTAAATCTCTATCAAAGTCGGTGAAAAGTTGTGTCAACGTAAAATCATCTATCGGCTCTAGATCCCATTCTTTTTTGGTCACCGCACTCACGGATCTCCCTTCAAAATCTGTAAATAGCTGCGTCAAAGTGAATTCATCGAGAGCGTCGTCCATCTTGGTCCAGCTTCCTTTGCAGATTACTGAAAATGCGGGCTGAAGTCCGTGACGTCATTGCACGCGCTATTCGCCGCGAATATTTGACAAGTCGGTCATCTCATACAAATCCTCGTAATTATTCAAATATCAACTGGGGTAGGCGTGGCTTGTAATCACTCGCGCGCTCGTGATTACAAACCACGCCTACCTAGTTGATATTTGAATAATTACTCGGAAAGTATGAGATAACCAATACATAACATCAGGAAAATGGGTATAATATCACTAAAGTCAAACCCTCCGCGGGGAACTTTTTTACGAGCTCTACACTGCAAAATGTACAAACGTGACGTTAATGTAAAATACGAAAGTAAGTGGTGTCACATGACTATCACGTAATCTTCACTTATAAAACTTCACCGTATTATGCAAAAAGAAAAAAAATGAGAGAATTTTTACCAAGAGCAGAGAAATAGTCTATAAAGACTCAACCTGAATCTGCTCTTGTGTCATGGTGTGGCCACATTTCCTTTGTTATCAGATATACTGTAAATCAGATAGAAATTTTCCATGTAAGATCAAACCTTGCTTAGAGGCGGAGCTTAGTCGTACAATAACTTCTTGATTATGACGTCATACCATATAATAACTTCTGGACACATTTCAGTTACAGAACAGTTTTTTTTATACAGACAAATGATAAAAGCCGTGGCTGATCTTGGAAGTCCCAAATAGGGGTCCCAATTATCAGATAAATTATATATAGCCCTTTGAATCCGGCAATGAAAATGTTGATTTCGATAAAAGAATACGAAGTATCGCAACTATTAAAATCCGTCTCGGTTTGCATTCAGTCACCTACCAAATCCATTGTTCTCGATGTGGGCACTTTTATGTGGACAACTTACGTCATAATTACATGACGTCATAACAGTCACAAACTGCGCGTGTATGTTGACGTTATTGTAGTTGCGATATTCCGTATTAAAGAACTTATATTCTTAAGCTGAGAGGTGCTTGTTATGTTCATTCGAAGGATCGTTTTCTAGAGGTCATGACACAAGCCATTTACAATATTCAAATTTGATTGTATGGAATTTACAGTACGTAGAGGCGTGGCTAAAGTCTCGTGGCTGCGCCACTCGATTTTACCACGCATCTACATACTATAAATTCAATACAATCAAATTTGAATACTGTAAATATAACATATTGCTTACAAATGATAAATTGCTAAATGGGAATTTGTTATGTCATTTTCTCAGTACAATTAGTATTTTGCTTTATTTTAAAATTCTAAGAATTTAAATAAGAAGAATTATCAACCTCTATATTTGTCAATGATTGTTGTTAGTGCCCATGAACAGTGTGCTGTAACTAGGCAAAAGCTTTAAGGTCAAATCCTACTTATTCAATTTCATGATAGATTTGCTTCGAAACTGAACAAGTTTATTCTTATGGGTCTATCATGGAGATTCATAGTGAGATCTGAGCTGCGTTCAGAAACATGAGCACCCGATGCGCAGCCAAGTGCTCGTTGTAGCGCTAGCGCGCGCGATGCAACATCCAAGGTGTTTCACAAAGATGACTAGTCTAATATGCTAGGATGACCAGGCTGCAGCTGGACGAACCTAATTTCGTTTTATCATTAATTATTTTAATTAATTAAGTATGTATTGAAATTTATTATTATTTATCATGATTATTGTTAGAAATTATTTTTTATATTCGTGAGCGCTCTCTTTCGTTCGAGAATGTTGAAATTCCAGCAGCGCATGCGCATTAGGAAGCTCTCTTTATTGAACACGCCCTTGGTGTGGTTACTAAATGAAAGAATGGAGTTTTTTCAACTTCCTTGATTGACTTGATTGATTCAAACATTTTTCATTGCCATGTATAGGCAAAAACAAACTTTACTCAATATTTTCTTTTATGGTGAGCATTTTCTCTTCATATCTGAAATAGAATATATTGGATATATAATCCTTTGAATGAAACAAAGAAACTGAAACCTCTCTGGTGAAAAGACAGAGAAAATCTGTATTGGTAATATTCATGGCAACCCTGGGGCTTTATTCATGACTAAATTAGAGTTATCTTCCCTGTCATCAACTGCATTTGATAACAGAAACTCTTTAGTACAGAGATATAAAAGTTTTGCGAGCCGGGTATGTCCTTAAATACATACATTTCAACTTTAGAGCCTTTCATGGTAGCTGCGGAACTAACTTTATTGGGGGGACGACGACGTAGTAACGTTTTCCCTAAACTTTGACGTCCTATGTTATCATTTCTTGCCACAAAACGTCTGTCCAGCGGTGAATGTGAAAGGATCTATGGCCCCTCAGGTTGTAAACTTGAGAGTACTAAATCATCTTTTTGAGTTGATTGTTTCACCTGTCGTATATATGTAATTAATATTACTACTTTGTAAACTTTATATTAGCACTCATGCATCCAAACACTGAATTCACTCGGAATCACCTTTTCCAAGTAGGTAATCTTTGCTTTGTTAATTATAGTTATGAAGTGTTATAGTGCCGTCGTTTGATAACTCTCCACAAAATTACACAATTTTTTTTCGAGTTATCTTTCTTGTCTCGTAAATGTTTTAGGACTATATGTGGCAGCGCTGTATATACATGTGTATACCTAAAGTAAATAATATTATATCCAGTACTCGTGTAACATTGAAAATTACAATGTATAGCATGTTTATATAGAAATACACTGACTTCACTTTTTCTATTCTGTCGGTACTTACATGTACTATAATGATATCACCTGTTAATTACGGTCAACCCATTGACTGTTTATTTGCAAAACTAACCCTTGGATAAAGCTCACTTCTGTACAATGGTTATGTTTGTTTAAAGGTCGCATCAGTATAAAGGTCACGTCTGTAGAAAGGTCACCTCATTATAAAGGTCACTTCTGTATAACGACCACGTCTATATAAAGGTCACTTCAGTATAAATGCCACCTCTGTATAACGGTCACGTCTGTATAAAGGTCAACTCAGTATAAATGTCACCTCTGTATAACGGTCACGTCTGTATAAAATTACCTCAGTATAAAGGTCACCTCTGTACAGCGGTCACGTCTATATAAATCTCACCTCAGTATAAAGGTCACTTCTGTCATGTTTGCATAACGGCCACATCCAATTCTTCCATTGGGGACCTTTATATACAGGTTTGTATAACGGCCACATCTAATTCTTCCAATGCTGACCTTTATGCACAGGTTTGACTATAATATATATCAATAGTTTCCAACATGTCATAAAACATTATTAGACATATTGTTGTGATTGTTATTATGACTATGTTGGCATATCTCTGCCATGGAGATGATTATGTCCACAGAAAGTTATGTCCACTTGTCAGGTCCATGTTTTGTCGACTTGTCAAATCTATCTAATGTCAACTTGTTAAATGTTATGTGGACTTTTAAGGTGTTATGTGGACTTGTCACAAAATTATGTCGAATAGTTCGTATAAATATTTGACAAGTCTATATAATTTTTCTGATATGTCGACTTGTTAGATATTTATGTTGACTTTCCAGATAATTTCTGACGCATCAACATAAGTGTTTGTCAAGTCAACACAATTTTCTGACATGTCGACAAATATCTGATGATTGGACATTACACCTGATAAGTCGATATAGCATCTGATATGTCGATGTGAGTTTCTGAGAAGTCGACATGATTGTCTGACACATTCATGGCAGAACTATTCTGCCGTATAATCTGATCAAAGCGGACAATATAGAAAGTACAAAGAGTTGTCTTTCTTTGCATATAAAGATTCACTTTATCTAGCTGGCAATCCTTCCTCTATACACAACATTGCCACTATCTTCTAACGGCAGAAAATTACCCCAAGGAACCGTAATAAACAAAAATAATGCAGACTACAAATTGTACAAGGTATGATTTGGAAACCAATAAAAATCCTCATTTCCGACTTCAATGTTTTCTGGAACTATTGACAATTCGATCACTAAAAACTGATTTCTTATCGTAGGCTCTATTGATCAAGTTACGTAATCGACTCAGTTTCACAATGTTAATTTACACGTGCGGGGATCCAGAAGTGAAAGAGGACGGATAATCGGATCCGTCCTTATACTCGGCAAATATGTTACACTTCTTAATACTTTTTGCTGTAAATAAGTAAATTCAAAACCAAGGTGAAAATTTTCTGTTGACAAATTTTCTAGATCCGTCCCTATTAAATTTCCAATCCTTATTTCTGCCTGATATCCCAGCGAGGACTTTGCGTCATAGCAGGCGCTGATGGAGTTTTTAAGTCTATCACAACAGTACGTCCGTTGGTCCGAGGCTATCATTTATATATCTGCCTGCAGTTCTAATTGCAAATCCAATGTTGAATTACATCATGGGAGATTACAGTGCTTCATGGACCGAGATAAAGAAATCATTACGCAGGTACAAAGAACGGTCGCCAAACCTAAAGCAATAAACCTACACAGATTGGAATTTCAAGGGAAATAACGCAATAAATTTATGCGGAATGAAATAAAAGGAAATTACAAACTTTTGAATTAGATTTTCTTTATTCTTTTGCAAATGTATTTGTTTGTGTTCATGAAAAAATTAAATTGCATCAGAGAATATTTTTGTATAAATGTTGAATACCACGCTACCATTATTTCAATTTATGACGGCAAACAATTTTAATGGTGAGGAAAACCGGAATTCCAGGGTAAAACAACCGACAATGGTGGGTAGAATGACGAGCCTCTCCACTAGCCCAAAACGGAGGTCGAAGCAAGATCTGATAAAAATGAATACAACAACAACCACAACAACAACAGCAGCAGCAACAACAAACTACAAGGAGTTAGAGTTTAGCGCTAGAGTTCTTTCGGCATCGAATCCTCATGTCAAAGCTCTGCCTTGTGCTGAAAACCAGGTCATTCCATAAAGCAACATACTCTGCAAAACCAACCTTACTAAATCTCTCGTTTAATCCTTGAGGTGTCGTATAACACAGCACATTGAACATGTGATACTAATTGGACTGCGACAAGAGTTAACATCGAATGATATAAAACAGTGCATTCATTCAATGAATGATTCATCGAAACTAAAATAAAAAATTCAACATGATAAGAAATTCACGGAAATGCACTTTTGGTTTTCATAGAAATTTCAAACCATATGAAATATTCAAATGCTTCCACCGCAGAACAATATTTGTCGATAACATGCAACAAATTCATCCATCTTTTCAATCAAAATGATAAACTCATGAAGTTGCAACAGCACCTATTATTGAAATTGCATGAATATGAATTGAACATAAATCATACTATAAGACTGGGTAACAAACTGATATCTCCTACATGCATGTCCTAAATTAATTTCATCATGCAAGTGCGAAGCATTTTATTATTATCTTTATTTAGGGCTTTTTTCCCAGCCAAAGAAATGAATGGAGAATCTAACACCAAGCACCAATAGCGGACACCCTCTCCTTGTCTGTCGTGTCGAACTACAGTCTGGAGCACAGCCATAAGTCAGTCCAAGAAATATATTTTGATTTCCCAAGATGATCGATTTTCTGTTAATCTGGGCATCGCCTGATGGCGTTATTACTTAGACTACAAGAGTCTGGCACGCCATTGGTCCATTAGATGAGTCGAGGTTGGCAGACAGACAGCCGACGTAGACCACGCTGGGTCTTCTAATGAAATCTTGTCTGACTAGACAGCATCGTGCGATTGTAGAGAGCAAGACACCCCCGTATGTTGTCTCCTTAGCACTAACCGCAATGTGAGGACGTATGCAAGGATTTTCCGTAGCTGAAAAAAAGAAACATAATCCATGAACAACAAGCAATGTAAAACAATAACAAAATTTCAGAGGAGGTAGTGTTTAATAGAAAGCTTTCTCGTATTCAATAGAAAACTTATCGAAATGAAAATATTTTACAAGACTTTTTACCATAGATAGATTCTTATAACACATCTTTGTCTTCTAATATCTTTTTACTCAAACTGAAGCACAGAACTGCTTTTCGTTTTGGACACTTTGGCTTAAAATCTTGGTAACAAGTTTGATAATTAAATAGAATCGAAATTGTTAATTAATATCAGCTTCTTCAGATAAATGAATTACTTATTCAATATATATAACAGATAAATTTAATTATTCAATATATACATATAAGTCATATTCAACATTTGTAATTCCATTTTGGTCTTCCAATGATTTTGAAAAATATCATAATCCGAAACATATGAAATTATATTTGTAATATTGCAAGTTAGCATAATTCTGGTGGTATTCTGGTAAATATTTGCTGTGTAAAAGGCTGTGACACAAGTTTGAAGATTGAATGGTGGCTAGAGAATATCTAATTTCCTATTCGAGCTTCTTTTTTCTAAGATGTTATAAAAGGGCAACCACCTTTCAAATTTTCCAGCCTTTATTTACTTTATTGTGGAAGAAGAAGATGAATAAGAAAAAGAAGAAGATGATGAAGAAGAAACCTGAATAAGAAAACAAACAGACGAAAACACAGGTTTGATTAACCATATGCACATTATCAATATTGTTCACATACTTGTGACGTTGGCAGTTCAAACCGCCGTCTACAGGTGTTTTGTTAAATTTCCATCATGATGAGACAAACGATCTGATTAAAATCACAAATTCTGCAAACAGTAGTGTATTAGATTGTTTTCCACTGCAAACACAAAAAAAAAGAAAAAAAAATTTTTTTTAATGAAACGGACGGACGACATGTGTCAAGATCCAACCAATTTTTCATCTTTTGAACAACGCAATTGTTCTTGGATACTCAAATAACAGAAAGAAATTCACCGACACACATTCTTCGAATCTTAAGTACTGAATGTGTATATAACAAGATATGACGTCATGCTGAGCATGCGCAGTGGAACTATGTGGAGTCACTAAAAACCTACGACTTTCACTGCATTACTCATATCATAATTCAAGGTAAACGGCATTAAATGTCAACTCTGCAAGCTTCACTCTGAAATTTATAAGGTTTGAAACATTATTGCCAATGCTTTGCTGACTTTAATTGCACTTCTGCTGCAGTCTGTCGAACCTGTCATAAATTATCACCCCTTTTAACGGCATCTACCAGCATGTTTTAAGATATGTCGCACTGTAATTCTATAAAGTTTGTTGCATCATTGATGACACTAACGTCGCAGCAGAAGACTTCCGATTAATGCTTTATTACTAGGGAGGTAATCGTAACTACATGTATTTGAAAATATGGTAAACATTCGATGAAGTCGGGTCTAGGAAATGCGTTACATGGAATAAGTATTGAATCTATTCGTTAAACAGCGTTACTTCCCATTTGAGACGATATCTGACGTAAAGCAATTATGAAGTCATCAAATTCCTATGAAAACGTCATTTGTGGACTGTCATTTCCCTGAGTTTCAGATAAGTTTCCATAGAATTTTAAGACGTTGTTTTACGTCAGATACCGTTCCATATGGGAAGCAACTCTGTATAAAGAAAAGACCGAATTTGAGTCGCAGAATTGAAGAAAATGAAACGAGAACTACAATTACCACAATGTATATGACATTGATAGCAGACAAAGAAAAGAAAAACGAAATATTGATTCCAATAAAAGCGGGGAAAATCACACAAAGCAATGCTTCGTTTCTCTCTGTAAGTGAAAAACAACAGAAACGAAAATTAGATGATCAAGGAAAACCCACAATCGCAGATGATTTTATGCAACAAATCCTCTAAGATATACTCGATATCGCTGCTGTGAAATAGAGGGAACATGAGACAAAGAATTTCAAGATAAATATTTCGTTCCGCTCACTAAGGTAGAATATAGGCGGTCGAACACATACGACATTTCATATTCAGTATGATAAGGAAGGCGTACCAAATATTGCTCCAATAAAACCGGGAAAATCATCGATGCCAACGCCAAGTGACGCGTTGATCAACGGTCAGTTGCCGTTCATGTGGTTCAAAGGCTACAACCTGTTGAATTTTATGATGTTTGTCACAATTATCCGACTACTTTTTTGGCGCTTATTTCATCGGTAGGGTTTAATTGGATCCCGACAATACGATGTGGTCTACTACAAAGGCCACGAACATCCGATAAAATAACAGTATCAAGGTTCGAAAGTTCATGACCTTGTTTGACCAATGACATGTGCAGGAAACATTTAATGCTGCCCTATTAGATTAATCCTATTTCCAGAAAATGCATGATAACTGATAAGAATATCTCTATAAATCAGAGGTCCGATTTCAGTCGCATGCATACTGGCTCGATAATTCATTAATTGTATTTAATCAACATAAACCTGGAGGCAATGTTCACGTTGACTTAGACCAAATGAAAAGTGATAAAAATGTCAAATGTACTGAAAATAACGCTGCTTTACAAACAGTGAATATTCTATTTTTGTTATTATTATTATTATTATTATTATCATTATTATTATTATTATTATTATTATTATTATTATTATTATTATTATTATTATTATTATTTTTATTATTAATTTTATCATCATCATCGTCGTCGTCGTCGTCGCCGTCGCCGTTGTTGCTGCTGCTGCTGCTGCTGTTGTCGTCGTCATCATCATCATCATCATCATCATCATCATCATCATCATCATCATTAAGCGTGCTAGACTCTAAGCAGAAAATCTCTGAGTTAAAGTCCATACCTGTCAACTGACTCGATTTCTTCGGTCACATCCCATTTTCGTTCATGTCCTCGACCAAAAGTAATTTTTGACACAATGCCGAAAAATCGTCCAATGTTTGACAACTTCGCGCGTTAGGATTTAGGATAAGACAATATTAATTCCTTTCTGTTTTACCGACGAACTTCTCGGGATTTCATTACCGATTTATTTTTACCGAGAGAATAATCTGCGATTGCATATGCCACTTTAATTCACACTTTGTTATTAATTGATCATTAAAAATTAAGCCTCTGTTGTTATTTATCAAAAGCCATTATGGCTCGGTGAATGAGGTGCCGTGGGCACATCGGTGTCCTGTCTTTTGGATGACAGTAAAAACTGAGGTCCCGTGTCACGGTAGGCGAGGCTCGTTACATATTCCTCTCTGCTTCTGGTGGGCCCGTTGCAAAGGTATAAATTTCTATGCAATGCATCAGACAGATGCTGTCGACATATAAGGGAAATAAGTGTGGAGTAATGTAAACGATAATCAATCAACCAAATTGTCATTTAGTGATGAAAAAAGAGTGATAGTTCAGTAACATTACAAATGGAAAGGCATGGAAATCTGAGTTAAAACGATGTGATAAGGACCGAATAATTCGTACCATAGACCGAGGACAGGTAAAATTCTGTTGTACTTTGCCACAAAAAAGTTATTCCTGTTCTCTGCCTATGTGTATTATTGCATGTATTGTAAATAGTGCATAGGTATGACCAGGGGCTAAGATATTTTTAAATATTAAACATTCAAATAAAATATTTGAAATTGATTTTAAATAGATTTATTATGGCTTGAGGTAGCAAGAATTAGTAACAACTGTTTTCTTTTCATATTGCACATGCGTTACATCAGGTGACTAAGTAATGCCATTATATCCCAGCCTTTCTGCACTTTCCTGGAAAAAAAATCTAATTAAGCGAATACGGCTTACACAAGTAGTAGCTTCTCATCGTCTTGTTTACCTTATCGTGTGTAAAAGAGAAGTCCTTCATTGATGAATGGATTACTGAGACCGGATAAAATTCATAATAATCAGTTTTATCAACTCATCCATATCATGAGATAAATACTTTTTTTGTCAATGACAATATTGCATGATAGGTAAAGCGAGTGCGAATGGCCTCTGTCACGATTTCAGGTTGATCGGCTTACAGCTAGAAAATGGCCATGACTTGTTAAGAGTTCGTCTGCTTAGTGTCTGTAATCCCCAATCACTTCAGCTTCTTGTTCAGCTAATTTTACTTAGGGCAATGAACTTTGAATCAATATTAATTCAATTGGCTTACAAATTTACTTTATATTTGTTGCGATTAGGTATAACTTTTTGCGGGGTTTTTTTTTCAGTGGAAGATATAGATCTATATTTATGACATCACAGCATTCGGATTATGAAACAAGCTGGTTAAAAAGCGTTTGACTTACAACAAGCAGTGGGGTGGGTTCATGCAATTTCTCATAAAGAGGGCGCTAGGATCGGCTCGAAGCCATTTTACAAGATTCGTGTAAAACCGGGGGAAAATACCATTTAATAGTATAAATAAATATTCATGGTGTACCAAATGTAAAAGCCTTCCTATTAAAAGGTTAATTGATGTTTAAAATCTACTACACCATTAAATGTGACTTTTCAGTCTTACAAGGATCTTGTAAAACGGCTTCGAGCCGATAATAGAGGGCAAAAGCGGAAAGGAGCGTAGCGCCCTCTATATGAGAGAATGGGAGTCATGCTCAATAGATAGTTTTAATAAGCAAGAATCCGTTGGAGTTACCTCCCTTTGTCGGCCATCTTATATATCAAACCATGATTGTTTTTCCTCCATATTCAACCATAGTTCTTACCATTTTCAAAACAAGCATTCATTCTTTCTCATGTGAAAACGTTTCAAATTAAATGATGTAGACAAATCTGCAAGGAATCAACAAGTTTACTTTTTGAAACCGTCTTGAAAAATCATCAAGTTTGTATAAATTATGTACAAAAATACAGAGTTTGACACACAAGATGGCCGTCAACGGGAGGTAACTCCCATCAATTCTGACCTATTGAAAACTGTCTATATAACCTACATATGATTCCCAAATACAAGTAATAAAATGTCTAATATTGATAGATTAGACGGACAGTGTCTCCTTCACAATTACTTATATATGCAGTATGTCCATCATTATGCTTGAATGTATGTTTGTCGTAGTGTCTGAGAGTATGTCTTTTTATGTAATTCTATATACATGTACGTATGTTTATGTCTGCCTCTAAGTTGGGCAGGTAGTACGTCTTTGAAAGAGGCACACATAGACTAAGTGTTGTGTGTCACGATAGTGTCTCCTTCACAATTACTTATATATGCCGTATGCCCATCATTATGTTTGAATGTATGACTGTCATAGTGTCTGAGAGTATGTCTTTTTATGTAATTCTATATACGTATGTTTATGTCTGCCTCTAAGTTGGGCAGGTAGTACGTCTTTGAAAGAGGCACACATAGACTAAGTGTTGTGTGTCACCGACAGTATGTCTCCGATTGCTTTTTTTTTCACTGAAAGTCTCTTACTGCGGTAGATAGAATGTGTCTTGTGTCACAGATACTATGTTTTGATTTTCTTTAATTGCATGTCTTATAATCAAGACTTAATGTCTTTGAAGCCACTGACAATCTCTGTGTGCTTGATTAGTATGATGGTAAGTATTGCTATAGTATGTCTCTGAGTATGTCTAATAATATGTCCCTCTATATGTCTAATAATCTCTCTTTACATAACAAATAATATGTCAATACATCTCATAAATAGACCCAAAAAATCAACCGTGTGATCAAAAGATAAATAAACAAACATTCCATCTGATAATTAGTTTCAGTTCAGTTCCTCCAATTTGGGGACTGCACCTTTCAGACATATATGAACACCTAAGAGAAATTGAATATACATACCACATGCTATATATTAATGCCTGGCATATTATTGACATGTTATTATAGGGTAAACTTCCATTGAAGTCTTTGTTTTCGGGATCCCAGGTGTTTTCTTTGTTGAAGATTTCAATATCATCTTTACCACTTCAAGTTGTTGATCTATATGCTTTTGCTTTGTCCGCGACCAACACACGGTTTAATTTCTTACTTCGAAGTTTAAAATGTCTTGTTGTTTTAACTTATTTCATTTTAAAATTCTTATGTTTATCCTTGTTTGACACTTATAGAGTCTATCCTGTTAAACTATGTTAAAGCCATTATTGGGATCTTTTAAAAACAGACAAAGCTTCACAATGAAATTATTTCTGGCTGAGATCTCAATATTTTTAATTTGGTTTAAATTTCTTTGTCCATTCATCGTTGGAATGCACGATGAAAGAAAAGACGAATGTGGACAACAATGAGTTCATAGCCCCTTACGCCATTACTAGACATTTTTCGGGTGAATTAAGCGATGGCAGACCGAATGACTTTCGAAGCTTTATTTTCGTTTGTTTTGAGAAACACCCACAAAAGGGTAAGTGCTATTTAAAAGTCACTTATGTTTATTAAGAAAATGGCTGTTGTTGTTTTAGCTGAATGCGGATTGTTATTATTCATGACTTTGCTGTGCGTAGAATTTACTCCAAATTTTAATAGCACTTTTGAAAACCGACTTGATTTACACCTTATTCTATTTTTTTTAATTAGATATTTGTATTGGTAATTCAAAAACATGTTAACAGTGCTGATGTAGTAGACTTTATTTGACTTTTCATTAAAAATGTTTTTTGTCAAAGAGATATAATCACCGCTAAATTGCTACTCATTTAGAACCCCCCCCCCCTCCACCCCTTTCGTGGAAATTATATATTTCAAACAGAAAACTAAACAAACATTGGCAACTTCCCTTTGCTATATCTGTATATATTTTTGGTGACCTAAGCAAATGCGAAATTGGACAAGACCAGGCTTAAGAGCATAGACTTACATAATACATCGTTATGAAATGGAAAATAGGCTATGTCAGCAGCAATCCATCCATATTTTATTCATGATGTGAGAACTTAAAAGTCGGAACAAAGCCGGTGTGGCTCAATGGATGAGATGCCCGACTCGTGACTGAGAGGTCACGGGTGTGACTCCCACCGTGTGTACATCGGTGTCCTGTTTTTCGAATGAGATAGTATTAACGGAGTTGCTGAGTCACAGTAGGCGTGGCGCGTAAAAGACAGGGTGGGTCCGTTGCAAAATAAATTTCTATACGATGCATCAGGCAGATGCCGTCACCATATACGTGAAATAATCGTGGAGTAACGTAAAAAATAAATCAAAATGGAAGCAAAACTGAGGTATACTGTACAATCACTTCTGGAAATATTATATATTACGTATCTATTGCATGTGAAATGTTTTTGTTCTACCCAGTTAAACAAATACTGTATCCAGCTCTGTAACCCACGCCTATCCCGCCATTTATCTATTAAGGAATGGATGTAATACATTTTTGGAAGACCATGGATTTCTCAAGACCATGCCCAGATAAACAAACAATACCTGGTCTTATAAATCAAATAATTGATATGTTTGTTGCTTTTGAGTCGATTTCAAGACGATTTACAGATATTATGTAGAGACAATGTATTGGAGTATTTTAATCTCCCACCCAGTATCCTCATACAGGGCAACTTTTAGAGATCTTAACGTGCCAGTCCGCCCCATGGTACAAACTCAAGCTTAACGCCTTGGTCATCAAACATCCAACATGGGATATTATCCCGAGGTCAATCAGTAACGAAACAAACATGCTAACACAGGCCCATAGGAACCGAAAAGGTGGGGCGATCATGGACCGAATTTTTTATAAGGTTAAGAAATGGAGCGAAATTCAAGCGCCCCCCCCCCCCCCCCCAAATCACCACCATACCCTTTCGAAATGCATCCAACGGTTGTGAAACGAAACAACAAATAAGCCACGCCCAGTCGAAATTTTGAATTACAAAATTATATACCGGTACAATGATAATACTTTTATAGTTCAAACACAAAGGATAAATTGATTGCTTACGTAACTTCATCCGTCCGTCAAATCGTTCTACTTCGAGGGTGTGTCACTTATTTCTGATCAATACTAATCCTTGAGTTTTTTTTCAATACGTCATTTATTGTAAAATTGAATTATAAAACTTTTTAACCTTCGATTTTGCAAAAAAAAATATAAGTGATCGCATGAATACCCACTTTCATTTATTCAAAAAGATAGTAAGGTAAACCCCACAATTCAATGAAAGCAAACATATGATATTCTATTACCGGTAGGTAATTATTCTGTCTCATTTACTATAATTATATGTCCTACTTGTTACGTCGTTCAATGTAACTAATTGAACATAAAATTGTAACGAGTTTGTATCTTCTTTTTTTGTATTTACTTTATTTCTTTTATCTCGAGATATCGAGAGCCGTCGTAGCTTAATTGGTAGTGTGCTTGGCTCGTGCTCGAGAGGTCCCGGGTTCGAGTCAGAGTGGTGGCCTCTCGGTGACCCGTGTTTCAGATGAGATGATTAAATCCGATGTCCAGTGTCGCGGTATAGTTTACGTTGGAACTGGAAAATGCCTCAGTTTTATTCCCATGACTCCATTGTAAATGTCTAAATTCCTGTGTGTTACATCAGGCAGGTGCCGTCGCCAGGAAAATGAAACAATCTCGTGAAATAATCGCGTCGTTAAAGAAAAAAAAAACAAACAAAAACTACACCAAGACAATAACTTTTTTTCAAGATCTGTCACTGATGAAAATAATGATAATATTAGCTATGCAGAAATCTATACAGCAATGTTCATGCATTTCCGAAGGTGGGTTTAGCCATCCCCCTCCAACCCCCCCCCCCCCCCCCCCCCCCCCAAACAGTGGGGGATAGTGAAACTTTGCACAGTAAAAGGGCATATCCCTTAAAAATGACCTTTTTGGTATGTCCATCGAAAAGATGAGGTGGAAGTTGCAACTCCCAGTAACCCCTATGGATCCGCCTATGTATTTCCGCTAATATCAGAACGAAGCTTGAGGCGGATTCTATAAATACATATTCATCCCCTATTATTACTGACATTTAAAAGAGTTGGGATAGGCTGAGCGATGGCATTTTCACACAACACAACATATATATATATATATATATATATATATATATATATATATATATATATATATATATATATATATATATATATATATATATTATATATATATATATATATATCTACCTAGGTATTATAAGAACATAAATCAGGACAATTATTAATGCTCCGACTACCCACGCCCTTGCAATGTCTGTACTAGTGAATGTTCTGAAGACTATTTTCGGAGACATTTACGAAGCTGGTCTGTATTTGGACCGTTGACGTCATGAAGGAAACATAAAGGGTCTTTGGACCACTTTTTGTGATAATTACAGCGGTGATATACGCGACGTAGTTTGAAAGGGTCAGATATTGAGTCATAATTCATAAAAGGTTCTTTTTTTCAATGTCGATGAAAAGTGGTATACACTGATGCTAAATTTGAAATAGTTCCAATGCATGCCCACCCTGCTTGCTTATACGTGTGGGTTTTTAATAATGATTTAAAGGGTATCTCTTTCAATTTTGAAAACGATATCCATAAAACGCAATAAGCGGGAAATATGACACGGACCATTTCACAGTGTTCTAGATGGCTTGTTTGAAAACGTGTTGACCACTTAACACAATGCATGCACGTGTCAGAACTGACCGCTGACCATAAATATTACACTGATCAGAAATGTGATTGCAAATACACATCCCTACATTAGCATTAATAATGCCTTTATGACTCAAAGATGATTTGAAAGCATGTTGTCAAAACACCGCTTTGATGTTTTGCCTGGGGGATATGTTTTTTTTCTGAGTTTTGATAGGTCAAATAATCACCACACAAGTCAGCTGGGATTCATGTACCAGTTAATCAATGGCATACATTTGCAAATGAGCAAACGCGGAGAGATTTGACTTGAATAGAAAAATAGCTTTTGTTATCACTGATTTTGAATGAACTTATATACAACCATATGTAAAAGATTTGAACTGGTATCTGGACAATGGCTTATCTAACGGGTAAAGAACATAATGTTATCATTATCTTCTCTTTCATATTACTGTTATTTGTTAAAATTGACATTCAGTGAAATTAAATGAATAAATAAGTGAAATAAAAAAAAAAACAAACATGAATTGGTACATCGTTGTCCGTGCATATAAAATACTCATAATACTATACTATGCTTTGTCCATAATTATTTATTTATTTACTTTTTTAATTATTTAGCCTTATGTATGAGTGTATATATGTATATGTGTTTGACTGCTTTGCAAGGACTTTCCGTTGGTCTTTTGTCTGTATATGGAGAATAATGTCTGTATTTGCTTTGTCTGTTCTAAGTACTGTCATGTAGCAAGGTCACATCTATTGCTGCTGAATTATCCTTAGACATGATGTGTTGCTATTGAATAATTTGTATAGCCATAGGGTCTTTTATTATTATTATTTATTTACTTATTCTATTTCATTTTATTATTATTATTAGTAGTAGTAGTAGTAGAAGTAGTAATTTTATTATTATTATTATTATTATTATTATTATTATTATTATTATTATTATTATTTTGTTATTTTGTTATTTTCCACGTATGAATCTGATCCGACGTAGATCAATTGGTTCCTGACCAATGGGTCCAGAGTCCGAGTTCTGCCGGTGACTCATCGATCTCATACCTTTCGGATGAAAGAGTTTAAACTGTGGTACAGTGCCGCAACAGATGTGGCACGTGAAAGATATTTCAATGCTTAGGGTGGATCCGTTGCACTGGTTTAAATTTCTGTGGGTTTCATCAGACAGATGCCGTTACCATACAAGCGCAATAATCTGGACGTAAAACAAGAATCAATCAAAATCAAACATATGCATCTTAGCATTTTCATCGTCAATATGCTGTGATACGCGACTACAGCATCATCTGGGGGCGTGGTGCGGTACTTCGAATCCAACTCTGCAGTACTTCTAAGCTTCTCAGACATCATTTAAGACTGGAAAATCTGAAAATGCATGTAGAATATCTTTCATGCAGTGAAGACACCACTCGTTCTTCAGTTATATGTTTAGAGGGGGCTTAAGCATAAGTTTATTCCAGAACATCATAAATCATCTTTCATTTTTCACCCTGGATATTTCCAGGTATTCCAACGCCAAAGCACTTTCTTTCTCAAACAGCTGTGATTATAATGCAACAAATTTATATTTCATTTCAAAGTACGACATTTCCATGTTGCATTAAAGGTTATGAATTTTAAGATTTCTTTGATAAATTCAATCTGTGCAGCAATTAAGGTCTCTTTTTCCAAAACAAAAAAATCATATCTTAATTTGATTTAACTTTACTTTTATCAAAATATATTAATATTCATTTGATAATTATCATAAATTACATGTTAATATGTGAGGATTATTTTATTTATATAAAAATACAGAAAATATTAAGGTAGACTATATTTTGATAGCATTGATTTGTTTTAGCAAAACGATTATATTTTCATATTAAAAAGAGAATACATAACGTATCTGATTTAACCGTCAAATTTAAAACAACATGGCAGTCTATTTTACATAAAATTGAAAGATTACCGAGACTTAAGATTAGGTTACAAGCTCTTAATCCATCTGTATATGTGCAATAGCCACACGCCTTTCGTGTCAACTTTCAAAAACTTCATTCATAAACCATAATAGAGAATAAGTCTACAATGACGAAACCGATAAACAAGGGGTCTAGAATTCCACTGATTTGACAAAAACTCTCAGTTTTCCATGACTTTACAATTTGGAGGTAAAATATGGAGCTGCTAACAGCAGGTGTACAGGCAACACAATCGAACACTCTTATTTCAGCACGACCTTTGAGTAACCCGAACCCCGGGGAGGTTAAAAGCAAACATGGCTTTTACTTCTAAATGTAATCAAGTCTTCCTCGGCATTCAGTTCATCGTAAGCCGATGATTAAAGTCAAAGTTTCCTTTTTGAATTATAATTGATTACGTCGGTTACGCAATGGAAGTGTTGGGCATTGAAATACCTGGTCTTTTTAAGGTGGGTATACTCGAATTTCTGATACGTATCGCAACGTGGGCGTATACCTCACACCTGTATACTGGAGCCTTTATCAGGCCACAAATACACATTCTATGTTAAAATCTATTTGACTGATTCATACCTTCTTACAATTCTCCAGGTGATTATAATTAGAGTGTTCGGTGCTTAACAACAAGAAAGAGAAAGCGTCGTAAATACGTTTTAGAGTACACAGAATCGTCAGAAAGTCACCTAGTAGTAGTGCATGTGCACTGGAACAAAATTTCCAAGGTCAAATTGTGTCGTTTGCCAAAAAGTATACGATATAAATCAGAAGATTCTCTTGGATCACAAAAATACCTCCGGAGCAATGTGAAAAGGTACTTCTTTTCGGAAAAATCCAATGTGATTGATATGCTGTACAACTGATATTTGTATTACTCCCCTTAATAAAATTTGTCATAAAATATCGGCTTCCAATGGTCATTCCCTTCTTTTCTAGAATCCCGGTTCTGCCTATGCTAATCAGGGGTATATCCAAGATGTCAACGATGTATGTAAATGTGAGAGGATCTTACCTTTAAGTTTGAAATCAAACTGAAAAAATGGACAAATTTCCGATCGGGCTATCAATATTATAGAACTGATTGAAGCCGAAGTGTTGTTAATAATTCTAAACGCGAAGATCGAATACCCTTTTGGCAGCACGTGTGCATTGAATAACAATAGAAAACAATGAAATCTTGATGACCTCGCTAAATGACGAAGAAATCAGGTCTTCCGTACTTATGCACGGTTATGCGCCTGTAGCTGTCAAAACAATATATACTTGATACTTAATCAAATTCTACATTAATAATCAACGATATTGTCATACAATTCTTTATCATCAAAATGACCATATTTACATGTTGATTATTATATTCGTATCCGATTGCATGGGAAGATGTCTTATCAGAATCAAAAAATCCCTTAGTCTTCAGAAGTCCAGAGGTCGCTGGAAACCGATGTGTCTGAGACACTACAAGATTACGGTTTCCCACGCAAGATACATATTCAAATTCATTAGCAAAAATTATAATTAAAAACACAAAAACAAACGGAGGAGACTGGTTTATTGATAGAAAACTCAACACCTTAATCAAGAGATATTTTCAGCAATAATATCGCGATCGGGATCTCACTTAATGTCATATATATCATGTTAGATCTAAATAATAAACTAGGACTTCAAACACGAAGTATTTAATCAATCAAATCAATAATTACATAGATAAACTTTTGACCAGTGAGAACATGCGTTATTTGTGCACATGAAGCGAGGGATAAACTCTGGAACTGAACACCGGTGGGAATCAAACTACACTCCACCCCACAACTTCAGAGCCACTTTATCTATAATCATTCGATCGCTTTATTAATTACTCATGTATCGTGCGATTACGAGCAACTGTCAGTCAGAAACGAAAGAAGAATATTAAATCTTTATTGGTTAAAACGCAAGACGAATTGCCAAAAAACAATATCTCACGTCGCTCATGCTATATTCATGAAGCAACTGTTTTCAATCTATTTGACTTCATTTTAGATCATTTGGCTGCCTCAAATTATACAACTAATTATTATTCTTACGAGTATCCATCTCACTAAATGAAAATAGAGAGAGAAAAAAGAGTGATTATATTTAAAACAACGACACATCTTTTCTAAAAAGCTTACAATCGATAAATAAAATGTTTTAGAGACTTTTTTTGTTGGTTTTAGCAACTTTTTATAAGTGTATGATATAAATTCACAGTTATCTAAGAACATGCTTCAACAAGTAGGGGCGCAAACGTATCCCACCCTCATTGTCTTACAACTCTTTCTATAGTATCGAATTGTATGAATTTGTGTAATACACGGTTGTTGGCCTTATGTTTGGCCAATTAATTCCCTCTCACCCACGTTCATGAATTTGCACCTCTCTCACAATGAGCTCATGTCTCCTTCTGCATTACTTTTTTTTAAGAATAAGTGATACAGACTTCGATATCAGCTGTAGTGGGTGAAGATTATTGAAAATATGTCGGATCCGAGTAAACACGTACTACAAAACAGCAACAGACTCTGTTCTCGAGGGGTAAAATCTTTTATTGTCCCAGAAAGGCAAACTTTTCTCGAAGGGGAAAGCTTCCATGGATAATAAACAGAAAACAAGATAAAAAGTTTGCCTTTCAGGGGCACTAAACTAACATTCCCTCTGGAACTCTCCATGTATACGAATTGCTGCGTACTGTGATTGGGCAGCCACTAAAGTGACCTTTACTGTTTTTTTCGGGTGTTTCGATGTACCAGATGATAGACTATGGCCTTCATTATATGAGAGGTCAACTGATCATGTCGCCTGTCTCGATAATGTCAGGCTAATCTGAATTTTAACCGCCACTATGTCCCCCACCCGAAGATATAACACAGCAGACGATTATAAAGTCCTGTCTCGGCTATCTCCGTCTTGATTAAACATATGTACATGGATATCATTATTTTTTGTGGGAAACATCTTTTATCAAGAACAAAGGACGGGTTTTTTTCTGACTCCGTAAATCAAAGTGATTTTTAAATTTTCATTATTTGATAGAAATAACCAAGGCTCATTCGGTAGTGTGGTTTAATCTATGAAGACAGTGACATTCTTATTTCAAACATTTCCATTTTCTCGACTTTTTCCTTTTGAGTAAGACTCTGAAAATCTCGTATTATGATTAAATATATTGACGACCCATCATTGCCTCCGGTGACCCGATATACATAAAATTTGAGATTAGATATTTTATATCGTCATTAAATAAATTCAAAAAGAAAATTGAATTTGGTTTGTCTTTAACTTGTTTGAATTTTGCATGAAGAGGTATTAATTTTCTCATAAAACAAACTAAAGAATTAATTTCAAAAAATATTCCCAATTAATTACCTGTTTTGTAGGTTTCATGTCTGAGTTTTGATGACACGAATTAACCAACTTTTTTTCTCAGTTCATTCACATTTTAATACACCGCCATGTCCATGTGCGGATCCAAAGGTGTGAAAGGGGGGCTGGACCCACCCCGAGATTCGGCGAAAATTAGATATGTTATTTTTCGATGTAAAATAAATTATTTTAAATAAAAAATATGGGTGGACCCCCTCTCGCAAAATTCATCGGGATGGACCCCTTCTCCACAAAATTTCTGACTTTGCGCTTGATGTTCTCTGACTTGTAACTGCGTACATTATGGACTTGTTTGAGAACTATTTAAAAATATTAGACCCCGATTTAAAACTATTCAATTGAAACAGTATATTCCGATCTCATGATTTAATCTATATGTATATTTTTCTCTGCGCATATTTAAAGGTACCCGTAGCGCGCTGTACATAGCTCCATTGCCACAGAAAAAAAAACAACAATGACTCCTCGCTGATCAATAAATAAACGGACAATGCTATCTGTATCATAAGCATTGTTTTCTTATTTAATGGCCTTCAAAACAGAATGAGATATTAAATGATAATATTTACAATTTATCATTAGAGGTCGTGAACAGGAAGTAATCTGTGACTGGCAAAATCACGATATTTAAACAAAACTAGCAAAGTTCACAACGTACTCCAACAACCTATGAATTGAATTAATCTTATATTGTACAATTTTCCAATCTCATTGCCTATGCAATGAATTTACTATTTATGCTAAAGATCTATTTTGAGTCCTAAAAAAAGACGAATTACTAATTAAACGAACATTTATTTTTGATGCAGGGATTGTATGTCGCTTATGCGAGGTTGCAACAGGGGGAAGATTGAGGACAATACTGCATAATTCAGATCAAATCATGAATTAATTTAAAAAAATTGTATAATATAGACGGAATACTATACTTATATATGCGTTTAAAACAACTGTATTCCCAATAAACCATGATTTTCATGTTGATTTTTGTATGCTGAAATAATGAATACTACTGATTTATTCAAAATGGGATAAGTTTCATGTACTGGTTTAGAGCTTTGAAAAACGACGCAAACGAAACAGGTTCGATGTCGTGATATTGTGTTAGAAGTGTCTTTTACTAACTTTCAATTTCTACTAATTTTTAAGTGAGCACATGACTACACTTTCATAAAAATTACTACATCCATAAAAATTAGTAGAATTTGAAAGTTAGCAAACGACATAAGTTTAAACTCTTACTTTCATATCGATAAAATGGTAATAAAAACAAGCAAATCTAATAGGTTCACCATTCGACGTAAAACTGAAGTTCTTGAAGTTAAATCATTATTGATGAGAATTTGCACTTGCAACTTTATTTTCTTTGTATTTTTCACACATCAACCTGTCTATATCACACCTTTACAATGTAGAACGTCCCCATCAGCATTCATCATATATCTAGACCATAAACTCCCTCAGCTTGCTTGCTTATCACCATGATCATATGGACCCACAGGCGTGTAGTAGGTGTGATACGAAGGAGAGAACATCACACCTTGCCTGATCCCGCAGCACCGGTTAACACGCGCCTTGCAGCAAGCTTACATCGCAGCCAACAGACATATACAGATCATTTTGTCTGTATATATGTTTTGTATCGATATGCCCTGTGGCCATATCCAATCAATTCCATCATTAGTACTCATAATAAAGATGATATGTCGCTTTGTTTTGTGTGGTCATCATTGACCAGTGGCTCGCCTTACCTAGAGGGATTCCGAGTTTTATCATTAGGAATAAACGACAGCCCCATTATCTCTATATACACCTCGCATAACGCAGGCGTTATAATCTTTATATAGACAACTCGTGGAGATTCCGACCAAAATTTCGGATTATTTTTCTCATGACATCACGCTGTTCCTATACAACAGTGACTGGCAATTTGTCAGCCAACATGAATGACTTGGATATTTAATGTGTCAGCATGCGATTTGAAGTTGCCCTTTATTTTATTGATATTCTCTGCTCATGGATACATGCAGCATTTTATGTTGGCGTTAATTAGTTTGTGATCTTGGATGACTGCAGCGGAATTCTGGTAGAGACTGCTTCGTCACTGTCTGATAGATCACATATCTGTAAAATAATAAAAGGTAAGAACATTGTCATAATGATAATAATTACACCGATATAGATAAAATGCACCTTAATACCATATTCCAAAGGATTCTTCACAATGTCGGTATCGGAATTATTCTTATATAGACCCGACAGGAATGTGTTTTAATGTCCTATTTCAGAAAATATGTCTTTATGATAATGAAAATGATAATAATAATAATATTATTAATAATGGTGATGATGATGATAAAGCTGATAATAATGTGTCTTGAAAAGATTTTGATACATGTATAAGTGTTTGTTTATTTCTTTGATTTATTATCATTATTATTATTATTATTATTATTATTATTATTATTATTATTATTATTATTATTGACGGGAGTTAAAATCATGGGCTATACGCAGTGGCGGTATTTCTCTACACTGTTCAAATTGTATGTCAGTGCAAAATGGCATCCAACCCTGGCATCGATAATTCATGAGCAAAACTCACGAAGATATCGGTAACATTTGTCTCATTTAGATAAACCAAGATATACTTGCTACTGGATGAGATATACGATATAAGATTGTCTATGTAATATCTTACTGTAATATTGATTGTCATCTTTAAATCTCGCCCTAGAGAAATATTACATAGATATTGTTGGGGAGTAAGTTTCGTTATATTTTGAAGTCTACAGTTTTGTTATATTGAGTAAGAAAAAAATCAGTATTACATCCTTATTCAAAAATATTGATAAAAAAAACCCCCATTGAATTATAATATCGCGAACATTATGGATCTTTGCTACAGTTAAACAGAATCGGATCCGATATACATGTACTGGCTATCTAATAACCAAGAGTATTCTACAGATTCATTGTAATTATCACCTGTATGTGTGAAGCATGCGGGAGCCTTTATTGTCAGGGACATTGTTTTACAGCATTTCTGTTTTTATTGAGTGATTGATCAGATGGCATTAACGAGATTCCTCCAATGCCTTCTTGACAAAGTGCAGGTATGAGTAAAATCAACAAGCTGGACGCCTTCATGGAAGGTGATAGGCGGCGATGGGCCTGGAGGACATTTCCAATATCTCATTTACTAGTCATATGTTATTGGAAAATAACCGATGTTTTGACAGAAAAATAGCGTTTTTATGGAGATGTGTTAATTTTGATAACTACAGTTTGCTGGATGTATGAATAAAATGACAATAGTCCTTGCCCGTATCTAATAGATTATTGGAAAGCAGAAATATGACATATTGCGATTAGAGTTCATAGGGTATATAGTATCCTGTAGTATGTGGTGAATAAGTCATGTTATACTTGCAAATGCTTGAAATTCGAGGGACCTGAGTTCGATTTCTGCATTTTGGACATGAGTTTAAGACATCGATTACGTTTTACTTCAATATCTAGATTAGAGCTTTTTAAAGTGAAGTAAATACAATTTATAAACAAAACCAAACGTTTTAGAAGCATGAAGGGATAAAGAGAATGGGAGGGGTTTCCTGAGTACATGAATTGTTTACAACGATGTCTTTATTTTCTCCGTTTCGTTTTGCACTTACAAACATCTCCTCAAGCATTAAAGATTAAAGCAATCCCACGATGCCAGCACGTGTTTTCAAATCCTTCTGGATCTCTCCGCCATGGTAACTTCTAGCCCACCTTCCTCAAGTCAATGAAGCGTGACACCAGTCTAACTGAACACGCCCTTGTTTATACCCTGAGTAACAATACATCATCAATCGTAATGAATAGCAACCAATCAATAAACAAATTGCGTAATTTATTGAATACTTCGGAAATAGAATTTGACGAATGTGTCTCTAACCAGATATACATGTGAGTATCAAATCAGTCTGTGAATCATATTCAATGGATATACCTGCATACCCAAGAAACCCTTGTACAGTGCATTCATTTGAAATATAAAACATGATTGGATACTGTGATACAATCGATACATGTCTATGTATGCTATGTATATACATATGTTAGCTAAAGCAGAATAGTACGGAAGAACCCGAGGTCTTCTGAAATGTGTAAAGCTTTGTAAATTCGGAAAGCAATAGATACCAGACTAGGGGAATTAACTGATCACCTGACAATGACGACTACCTAACCGACACATCAAAAACTTTTTAAATTAAATTGTTTACTGACTTGCTTGAAAAACATAAATGGGTGTAGCATGCAAAGAAAATATTAAGGGAAAACTTTAACTTGTATTTTTATTTGGATTTTGGGGGATCATCATCATCATCATCATCATCATCATCATCATCATCATCATTATTATTATTATTATTATTATTATTATTATTATTATTATTATTATTATTGAGATAGGCAATATGTTATCCAATAATGATACCGTCATATATTTTTAGCTGGCATAGTAAAATCTTATTTTTCTTGTGACTTCTTTTTATAATCAACGCCCATCAAGTCCAGAACACATTAGAGATTCAAAATGTAGAAAAAAAAGGTTATCAGCTCAGTGTTATGATAACTTTTTTTTGGAAAATCTGGGAACAAGGTTTGGTCTCCGTCGAGTCATTACAAAGATGCTTTCATGCACATGCATGCATAGTATTTCATATTGAAAGGATTACAATATAAAAGAAATATCTGAATAAGGTATATATTTTGCTCAGTGTAGTCCACATTTGGATTCCGGCTTGCACGTTTCAAAACGTCCAGTTCCGCCATTGCAATTGTTGAACATTATGCATTACGATGCAAATAAATTGCATGCGATGACATCCATCAGCGCAGTCAACCTTTAACACATACAAGATAACAGCAAATTTTCATGCATTTTATTTATTGGATAAAAATCTATTTGAAATACGATTAAGCATTTGACAGTATCACGTACGTCACCGCGACAAACAAAACAAATGTAAAAGACAGAAATTGATTATACAAACACATTGAATAACTATCTCTTTGATATACAATACGATTCAGTAAAAATACAGTATAATAAATTGACTCGTTCAGATGCACTATAGTATATGATTAAGTCACTAATGGAACCGTTTATGACTGATCTGTCAGATGACAGAATTAATTGGATAAACGCCGGGCTATTCCGTCGACCATTGATTTAATAACGTATCAATATTTGTTCTCTTGAAACAAAACGAACTCCAGTCGTGTAAGCCCTCTCATTGAATATTATGATATCTTGAAAGACTCCCTGACCATACATAGTACTCAATACACCCGTTAATAATGGCTTTAAATGACGAAGTTTGTCTGGCTGGCGTGGTAAATCGCCGGAAACTCGGTTACCGTATCATAGCCCGGATTTAGTGGATTTATCGGGATTTAGTTTAAATCTATCATCGTTCCCAAACGTATAGTTCGATTCGACTGTCATATGAACAAGTGCAGATTAGAGACGTTCATGCTCGTACAGGTGATGATGAAGATGCACATGAGAGTGGTTTCCCTTTTGCTGTAGTGTATTTAGAAAACGAGACGTGACAATGAGTGAGGAGTGAAGTCTTTGTAAATATCCAGGTAGCTAGCGTTAGATAATGCGATATGGGGGCGGTTTATGTTTGAAGATAACTGATATCAAAGATCTGATTTTAAAAATAACGACGAACAAGGGGTGATCTAAAGAGCCAAATAAATAAAGCCAACTCAGACTGCAAATTCTTGCAAAGGACGTTGAAGTTTGCTTTCATCCATTCTTAGAGGCTATTTCGTGCAACGGTAAATGCATGTATATACTGCAAAATGATCACAGAAAACAACATTCTTCTTAAATTTCATATCACATTTTTCATAAAACACATGACGCAAGTTGATATGCAAGACATTTATGAAATTTGCTCTTAGATCTGTAAATCTTTGAGAGATGCATTACAAGCGAAAGCAACACGTCTTTCACTTTGTTCTACTTTGTTTATTTCACAGTTTCGGTTGTTTGTAGCTCTGATCATATCTGGTATCCGACATCGCGCATGCTTTACAATTGCGTTTTATGAGTTTTTAAGAAAGTGTTTATCATCGTTTTATTGTTGAATTTGCAAAGAACGATTCAATTCAAAATGGATAAGCAAGAAATGTCTGAACATCAATAAATCGCTGTTAAAAATATGTCTAATGTGAAAATGGGAAGAAAAAAAAAGGAAAAATGATTATAAATCACTTTTTTAAATCAGTTTATTATTATTATTATTATTATTATTATTATTATTATTATTATTATTATTATTATTATTATTATTATTATCATTGATGGATCAAATAAACGTAAATATATAATATGAACAGACATATGAAATGAATTTATTTATAGTTATTTATTTATTTCTATTTATTTATTTCTTTATTTCTATTTATTTATTTATTTATTTCTATTTATTTCCTTTTTTTATTCATTTATTTATTTATTTTGATTTTTATACATTTTCTAAGTATCCTTGATGGCGTCAATAAATAATTGCTATTTGAATACACATACCTTCAAACACGAATATTTTATGCACAAAAAATGACAAGAATATTTATATGGACATTAAACACATTAATAAACGAATACATCATTTTTATTTTTCAATTCTGTGAGAAAACTTTTCGGTAGAGATCAAAGCCTCCAATTCTATTCTTTCAGGCTTTTACTTTTTATGACATACTGAAACTGAGTATTAAATTTCCAAATCCCGATGTTGTGCAATGAAATTTGACTGAAACTGATAAACACCAAAATATTTTAACATCTGTTGGTGGTCTCGTACTGCATCTTTATCGATCCTTAGTCGCAAGACAGGGGGCTCTGTTTTCATCGGAGCGGTATCGTCTTCCGGATTATTGGTGTAATTCTGGTTCCAATGGCCTCAAAATAAAACTATAAATATTTTGCACTTGTATTAATAATATAATAAATGCCACGCGGAGGAAACTTATCTTTTTCATTCTTGTAAGCAAATGAGGGGGAAAGCTGGTGTGATATTTTAGGTATTTAAGGTATTGGGTTGTCTGCCCTTCAATATCGCAAGAGTTGAATGTGCATATATAACACTTTTATATATAAAAAATTAAATGCATGTTCGCGTGTAATTACTTTATTCAAATATAAAACATTTTGTCAAAAATGAAACACCAATCGTATATGCTTTAACGAAGTGGGGTTGCAGTTCTTGCAATAAACCAATCGGTAATTGGCATGTCCTTACTCCCCAGCATCACTATCTACTGAAGGATTTTGACTTATCAAGTGTGAAGTTTAAAGTTTTAAGTATTACTTGATATTATCTTAAGGCGATGTCAGCTGCTACCATTCTGTTCAAGTTTTTATGTCAGATAAAAATGTACATATAGCGACGTTTTAATCTGTGTTAGGCAAACGCTTACTTACATAATTATTTGATTGAGACCCTGATGTTGACTGCACCTCGCTATCTCCGAGATTTTGATGTTAGCTGAGACAGGGGGTTGGATCTGAATTCAAGATGAGACGGGCTAATTTTTCTCTTTCAACATTTTCTAATTAAAACCGAAATTTTGTAGCATAAAAATAGGTTTATCTGATCCTTCCGACTTTCTTATGCCACATGGATCTTTTTCTATTATTCGTGAATAGAAGGTTGTTGTCATTGTTTTTATTTTACTTTTTATCCAAATAACAAAAGAATTTCCGTTACTACGATGCTCCATAAAATTTTATTCCATATTTTAACAGAAATAAAAAAAATCCTTATTTTGAATAAGAATGTTGTTGTTGTTGTTGTTTTTCCATACCAGTACTGGAAGCTAAGGACATCCTGTAAAGAAGTCTTGCAAAAAATTAAAGTTGATGAAGCTCCCTGAAATTTTCATAATATACATGTATATATATAAATATATATATATATAATTGCCTTCCAAAAATCTTAAAATTGTTTCTTCTAGTGCCTTACTGTATGTCAACTGTGTGAAAACCCATCCCCTTTAACACTAAATGGTGTTTGAAACCTAACAACCGTTCCGTGTGAAGTTTTGAGACACAGAGCACACCTCATATATTCATCCCTTACATACAGACAACATCTCCATGTTGCATTGCTCAGAAATTACCCAGGTAACAGACCCAAATCGAAGAATTAAGTGGTATTTTACATATAAAAGCCTGCCGTGACAGAGGACCTCTAGTTTCGACTGTTTCATCTGACAGACAGAACAACGACGGGATGCCGATCGGACCCGCACTCGGGACTCCTCGGCCCTGACCCAAGCACGTTACTAACTGAGCTACCTCGGCGCTCTGTCAGTGTGTCCTTGATATCGAGAATTTAAACAACAACGACACACACGATTTTATTATTTTTCTTCATTTAATAATACAAGTACCCTAAAATCATCATATACACGAGGGAATGGCTTAGGCCACTCTTTCTTCGCCACGTGTATTCAAGAGACTTGAAGGCATACTTCACCATAGTCATAGATTCCACACGTAAGTGGCTCCTCCCCAATGCCGTGTTTACAAAGCATACACTTTACAAATAATATCTACATCATTCAAGCCGCAATTATACTTCATTTTCCAGTAATGCGCGATAAATTCATCATCAAATACCCGAACTTTCATAAAAGATGAAATTCAAAGGAAATCGCAATAAAGTTAGAGGAGTTACGGTCGCGAGTCAACATCGATTTCGTATCGATTGTTTCGGAAATTATCCTCTATATCACGATTTACTCTTTGTTCTCGGCGTGATATTAGTAGTAAAAACCCATCGCACAATGACTGTATTATTCTGCAAGGTACAAGGCATGCCATTATACGAGCGCGCTTACGGTGTGGTTTTTGTATAAATGGACGAATATAATTGGCAAAAAATCTGCGAAAATTATTTTTGTACTACTATATTAAGCTCTTCCAAAACACGAAAGTTTTACAAAGGAAAATGAGAAGAAAAAGACAACCCCCCCAAAGCAACAATAAACAAAACAAAACAAAACAAGAAAAGCGAACACCCCATCCAAAATAAAAATCAAAAACAAATAAAACCAAGCAAAACAGACAAATGAAAAAATCACGTCCTCCATTGGTCACGGATTGGCTTTTGCTCTCATGTCCCGATCGATATAACTAAAATTGTTAAAAAGGACGTAAATACCAGTCAACATACCAATCTGCTGGTCAGTTCAAATATAATGGAACCTTCAAATAAAACGAAACCGGATTTCCCTAAGGATCTATTGTGTTAGATTTTATCTGCCGTCGGGTGTTTTTTTTTTCTTTACTTTTAAGTTTTATAAATATATCCAAACTTCATCATGTTCAGCACCCTTTCTACCTTTAATCTCCGATCCTTTACGATGTCTTAATCCTCCGTGAAGGTCGTTTATTGATTACCTGAAAGCATATTCTACAACATGCATGAAAATCTAACTAACATCCATATAACCGCTTCAATTTACATTTAGATTGACATGTTTTCAATTTGTACTCTGTTCACCAGAACCGGATAATTTCCCAACAATCTAGATTAAGAAGCGCACAAATTGATTTCATTCGCGTTTTTGTCAATCGTATGGATTTCCGAATTTCAAAGGGTTTATTTTGTGCAATGCGGAAGGACATGCTCGAATTTCACACTCTACATGACAAACTGAAATGCAAACTCTTTTGTTGGGATTAGTTCAGCTTTCTATGAGTGATTACAAATAACATCGAGCACATTATATTTACATGGCGATAATAGAATATCTTTCAATTTTCGGCCAAATTAGTCTGTACAGTCAGTTTAAAATACATGTATTGTTGTTGAGCTTATATACAATCTTGTAGTCGTTGTTCAAGCACGTTCAGCTTGCATGATAATAAAAACTTGAAATATCTTTCAATTTTCGTCATAATGTCATCTATTTTTCCAGCTTAAATTTAACCCAGTTTTATCATATATCGTTGAATAGTCCTAGTTTCGGTAATGATCTGTAGAAGAAATTATTGTGGCGTGGGAATTCCATAGCCTTGACAAATGGAAATCAAAATAGTTTTAAAAAAATAAATGTATATTGAAAACGTTAACGCGTACCTACATCTTAACAATATTTCGATATTAATAGTTCCGGTTATTTCATTAGTAGTCGCATATAACGACCTTGACCTACTTTCGATCTGACCTATCCATATGAGGTTCAATCTATAAACAGGGGGCAGGCTTGGTTTAGTATTTAAGCGCTTTGCTTACGGCACCGACGATCCCCTTTCGATTCCTGGATTGCGCCACTATGTTTTAGAGGTTGGTAACCTCCTGCCTCCGTGTCGCGATATAACTGAAAAATTGTTGAAAGTGATGTAAAACACCAATCAACCAACCAACCTATAACCAGCCCTCGTGTCTTATTTACTTGTCTTTTATTCCCGGTTGTGAGTTGTCTTTCGTCCTGTCTATTTATCAGCCAGTCACGAGGAAGTTTTTCCTCTTAATCAATGTCAGCCCCGTATCATCCATATCATGTGTAGCGGAGTGCTTTTCTTCATTACTGTAAGTGTAACACGTATCATTCTTTGAACTTCTGTGTATGACACATGACCCCGGAAAATTAATCTAGCTAGATTCAGTAAGATCACGTGATCACAATATCTCTCAACAATCGGTTGCATTATGTTATTTAAGGAAATTACTCAGTCATTGTGATATAAATGTACAGCAGTGCCTTTATTGTATTTTTGTAATAAATATCCTTCCAAAGCTCTGTTTCGGACTTATGGTCATCTGGGTGCATGGCCGATTGCAATCACGTGACGACATTGACTTTATCAATGATAGCAGGCTGGAGCAAATTTATAATCTTAAAGAAGAACAATTCAGTCTCGGTACATTCCATATTAATTCTGACGGCCAAAAGCCAATCATTTATTGAGCCACCACGGACGAGCACAATACATGTATATACAAACAAACCCACAAGTCTGAACTTTTGGTTATTACCTTTTACGGGGATCTTGTTTGTCACAGCTTACCATTTCTTAAAACCGAAATATGTTTTTAATCTTGCACTGTAAAATGAAGACCAAAAATAGACCATTTTAGCCAAATCACGAAATTGCAGTATCCGATATGATATTATCGAAGTATGTTCAATACCAACCATTCTTTCCCACGGCTGTCAGAGTTGCCTCTTACCACAATACATCTTTCTGTGCACGGTTTATCTGACGTCGGCCGCTTCCGAAACTTCAGCGCTAATCTCTTCATTCCATATGTATAACTACAAACAAGATGAAACAATTGCCATATCAACGCCAATAAGATAAGTCAACATTATCTTTATTGTAAGAATATCTGCTATAGATAAATACACAGCAGTCTGCAAGGGAATTCCCCCCTTTAATGTCCTTTTCATCATTTTGTTATCTCATTTGCACAACTTTCTTAATATTATATCAGGTTTGTTGAAAGGACAGAAACGAAAATGAAGAGATATTAACGAACGAACATGCACTCCTTCCCGAAAAAATTGTCTACGAGGGTCACTTCTCGATGAGATGGTTTGTCCTCGAAAGTTCTTCCACTGATCAATGGGATATATATTGATCAAATATGCTGATTTTGTATAAGTGAGATATTCTTATTTCAAATATACGTTTTTAAATAGTTATGTATTCGGTATTTATAGAGATGACCGTTAAGAGTGCTACTTCACTGGCAACACTTTAGAGAAACATGTACGGGGGGAAATACACAAATCTACCTACTTTTGATTGCAAGGAGCAATAATTGTATTATGCCAGCGGAGAACATAATCATTACTAAAGAAAAAAGAATTCTTAAAGATTTCACTCCAATTTCAAAGACTTGAATCAGTTTTCTTTACCTGGTAACGTGATGTATACAGCCATTCATTAGCGATTTTAATATTGCGTACAAGCATCCATTTCTTGGTTTCTGAATGTAATTTTGAAATGATAGTTTTGTGTCGGTAATGACTGAAGCGTTCGGTAACAAACGTTTGTCTCCATGGATATGAAATAATTCAATACAATTATTCTAAGCGAAACAGTAAGAAATTAATAAGTCTAGAGAACAGGGGGTTATCCGGATGCCAGAGACAAATCACGCCGTCAGCAGAAAAAACTGGTGCCACATCGCTGGGCATAACTAGACAAGCGTGTTATATTAATAAAATGGTGTAATGGTAGCGATGAAAATTAATGGTTGTTAAAGGGCGACAACAAAAGCAGTAAGGTCAACATTAACAACAACAACAACAACCATATGATAACAGTATGGTTAATCCATGTACCAGTTCTATACGACATAGTTTTTACAATATAATTCTGGCAATGTATTTATTGACAGACACAAAAAAGTTGCAGCCTAATAACACTGATGGGTTTGATCTCTAATGTACGGAAGCCTATACGTGCCATATAATTTTGTCGTTTACAGACATATATACTGTTATTACGACTTAATATCTCGTTGTTGCGACATAATATCTCGTTATTACAACATACAACGGATGTCTTTATTACGACTTATTTTCTTATCATCCGGTCGTATGTGGTAATAACGAGATATTAATTCGTAATCAAGAGATATGTCGTTATAACGACACAATTATTTTTCTTATGTGGCACGTATAGGCTTCCGTACCAATGAGTTTTTTAAAATTATAGAATACATTTGTACATATGTATGCTCCCGCCTATTGGGTGACCCATAAATAAAACCCAGCTGTGCTCCTCTTATAAACTTTACCTATATGTCATTAGATGTCAAGAAGTGAAATATGGACGGTGAATAAATTATTGTACTTTAATCAATATTTATAAACATTGACCGAGCTACAGTTTATCTCTGTGTATGGCAATAAATTTTCAATGACAAGCGTGAGGTTTGTCTGTTTATGGTGGTGGATCTTTATACAATTATTTATTTTATTTGTCCTCTAACGTCACAAAAACGTTACACTACGTATATGGTTGTGGCATATACCTTGTACATGGCCTTAGGAAGCACTTCTAATATGTGTGTGTGTGTGTGTGGGGGGGGGGGGTTAGGGGGTACAAACCCCGAATTTTGTTTCGTTTCGTAAGTTGATAATAAATCGGTCCATGATCAACCAAAACAAGCCCCCACCCTCCGACCCCCTGTTCCTACGGACATGTGGTAACTCCTTTTTTTTTTTTGTCCTTTGCAACTTGCAATATGACCGTCCGAAGCAGTGAAGTAGGAGGTGCCATATATCCTGATGATCGATAGCATAGAATTAAATCATATATAATCTTAGAAAATTCTTTTGCCCCAGTTGGGATCGAACATTGGTCGGCAAATTAGAAATACAGTGCGACAACTATGCCCCTCAAATATTTAAAATAAAAAAAGATTCTACGCAATCACATTCCCAGAGCGGCAATGCGCAAGTCCAGTAATGAAATACCGCGAGAATAAGATCTTTATTACATGTCAGGTGTAATGATCAGAAATTGACATCAAAGGAGTGGAGAGAGAGCCACGCTGTCGGGATTCTACATTTTCTTTACATTGATGAATTTATTATTTCCATCACTAAACCAAGAAATCTTTGAAATTATGTTTTGCTGCTTCTAAAATGCACACTCCACAGATGTCAGACAAGTGCTGTAGCGATAATACATAGATGTTATTTCAGAGAAAATACGGGTATTGATATCCCATCCATACCGTTATAGATCGGTTTTGTAATTGCGTTCTATGTTTTCCGCACTCGAGTTTTACGGCTTCACGAAATTGGTTCTATTTTGCTTTTGACACACTGCTGCATCGTTGACGTCATAACCTTCGCTTGTCAATTTACCGTGTAATTAATTCAAATGCATAACATGCACAAATTTAAACCTGTACTGTTTTGTGCTGTTTGCCAAACATTACTTCAGAATCATGCTATTGAAGAAATTACAACAAAGAAAAACATCGTTTGACTTAAGTCCCAAGGGCGCGTAAACTAATAATTCGTCTTTATGCCTCTAATCAACAACAAATCGTCCAATGAACTCAAACAAATGTTCATAGAATTTAATTAGAACGGTTATCATTTTGTTCGATGAAATGGATGACAAAGTTGCTTGGAGCATTTCAAGCCGATGAAAACAAGTATTGCAATAATAGCATATACTGTAGTAATTAATATAAATACCATGCGCCGATACAGAGGAGGGGGGGGGGGTGTTGGGGGAATCCGAAAATTATACCCCCCAAAAAAGGTAATATTTGGGCATTTTTGGGGTTGGACCCCCCTCGTCTAAGAGAAAAATTTACCTTTCTTGGTTGGACCCCCTCTGACAAAAATTTCTGGATCCGCGCATGAATACTTATCTGCTCCCCAGACGGATAAAAACTATATTTCAATAAATGTAACCGTTTATATCTAAAATTAATATACATAAAAGTTTACATTCCACACGAATAATAATGAAATATGTCATAAAAATATACAAATTCTACATAAAATTAATATAGACAGATAAAAATGTGGAGTTAGGTAGGTTGATGCTTGCTATATTTACTTTCTACGGCTTCTGGGTCGCAATGATCCTTCTAACACGTGTCTACCGACATCACAAGCTACAAGCGGCAAGATCAAAGTCAGCAAGGTGTCAGGAATGTACTTCAAGAAGGCCGCAGTAGATATCATAGTCATTTGTGCAGGTGAAAAAATAAGGAACATCTTCCTATACAATGACAGATTGGACGGGAGTAGCTGGAATATGGCTTGTTGTACACCCCGAACAGTCATTACAGATTCGGCTGAAGAGCGAATATATGTCATCAGAAAGGTTAAATAAGCAACCTCTCCAGTTCATCACCACTGCACCGCCTTCTCGTGATGAAGTCTTTGGCGATCTGTGGGTGCAGTTCAACATCTTGGCGAAAATATATGTGGATTAGATAGATCTGCAGTGGCGGACGTGGAGGAAAGACAGGGTCCACCAGCTTTTATGCAGAAGTATACCATAAGTCAACATAAAATCGATCATAAATCACTTTCTCTCGCTGACCTGAGTTCTTGTTGACGACGCCCAATTCTTCAACCCAGGATCCGCCAATGATATTTTGGTCTACCGCTGCCACATTTCAACACGACGTCAGTACTCTTTCCTATCCGAGGTTATACAACCTTGGGAATGATGCTATGTTCGTACGTTTACTATTGTTCTACCAGAATAGAATTCGTAATACCTCCATATACCAGAGTTACTGCACTTGTATCTATTGCTTCCTATGAAGTAAACGTTTTGTTTTCGCCCGTATCTTATCGGCTTTGATGGTTTATGCAACTTGAATGTTGTTTGCAGCGAATTCAAGATAAAATTGACTATTTTCCTGACTCTCCCGAGCATAAACAGACGAACACAACAATACGGCGGAGAAAACATAGCCTGTTTACTCGCGTTAAGCGTATATTAGATGATATCGATGATGTAACATTGAAAATATTATCGCATTCGAAGCACAGATTGATCTAACATGTCCAGGATGTTGCCGCTGCTGATGGCACCAGAAACTATGGTCTATGATGCCAGACAATACAAAGGAGTGTTCGGTCAGTGACTATATCAGTAAAACAAAATAAACGCTAATTACAATATAAAAGTGTGCGATCATTACATGTACATAGGGTATGGATATTGGTTGTGTACGAGTCATGTTTTACTTTTTGAATTTTCTAGTGAGTGATAGATACAAAAAGAGTGAAAAGTGAAATAAGACAAACATATGACGGTTACCGAATGAACTTAATTAGAAAGTTTGGTAGCGCCGTTGCTGGCTATCAAAACAAAGTCGGAATGTTGCCGACAGACTGCATCAGAAAGAAATTAAGGAAAAAAGACATCTGACTCGGTTGTTTGAGACTAGTCGCCATGAACATGCAGATAACAAAAGAATAAGCACACAAAATGTCCAAATATTCCATTGTAATGCAATTGTGATACCGACTTAGGACGGTCAGTTGATTAAATGACAATTATAATTCAGTTGGTGTTGTTAACCGGTTTCTGGCCCAATCTGCAACCAAACAATGTAAGCATCCAAATCACAATTGTTGTCATTGGTGCTAGTTCTCATTGTTACCAAAGGAACCAGAAACAAAACAGTGTAAATGCTGCTTCTTTCTTCACGAGTAACAAATTCTTCAGATATCGTCATCAAATCGGTTTTCATATTGCCAATAACATTCATACTACCGAAAATGCCAGAAAAACGCAAAAATACAAGGATGGTTCCGTTGTTGATTGCACCAGAACAATCAATAGTGGTTCCTTCTCTTATAAATAACATTTACAACACAAATCTTACTATTGGTAATAGCATACCAATCAAACAGGGTTAGGTAGCGCAGTCGGTAGCGCGCTCGCTTCTCACCAATGCGACCTGGTTCGATTCTCGGTATGGTACGTGAGATGGTGAGGCTGTCACCTACCTGGATTCGTGGGTTTTCTCCGGGTACTCCGATTTCCTCCCACACCCTTACGCAATGATCCGTGCCACGTGCAAGATTTGTATAAGTTGTTGACTTGTTTCTTAATCGTTGTTAAATAAAATTTAAATTAAATCTACAGAAATAACACAAGGGTGTTTCCATTTATTAACTACGCTAAAACTAAACAAAGCTGGTCTCTGATTTCGTTCAAACCTTTCAACTACTGTTACCGAGCTAAAGGGCATACCAAATTTTTGTTGGTTCTTACGCTAACAATGCGGTGGTATGACTATAGTGAGGCAGAATCGATCAGAAAATGTTGTTGAAACAATATCAAAACCAAAGAAGTCGGTTCATGAATGTCATTATTTATATTATCCTCAACTGAAAATCATCAGATTAAGCGGGAACGACGTCACAATCAGATATTGGGAGACAATGTGTATGCAAATTTACGTCTGGTGCTAGGATTCCAAAGTTACTAAAAATAACCGCTTGGATCATGAATTATTGTTGGCAATTCAAGAAAAAATAGTCAAAAAAAGGTCTATCAAGAAAAAAGAACTTTATCTGTAAATAAGAAATCTGAGGGAGATTGGTATGAATTGTAATCTTTGAACAATTACATCAACCAGGAATTCAGATAACATTTTACATTAGGGCTGGCGGGTTTGATTTCAGAGGGAGAAAGCTCGCTTATGTTATTAAGAAAAATGGTCTGCATTACTGTTTTATAGCCGATGTATTTTCTTGATAGTATCAGAAGCGCCTTTCCAATTTAGGTATATTACATAGCAAATAGCTGTAAATGATGTTAAATAATACAATTATGTTTTATTTGGAAAGGAAACGGGAAGGTAATCGTTTGTTTCATCGGTGCTTATTGGACTTAATTCGTACGTATCATACTTCATCGGTACTAATGGTATATTTGTATAATAAAAATCAATTGTAACCATATGGGTCTTTGGCTCTTACTTTTGGGTTAATTTGTGTAATGAGATTGCTCTTAAAATATTTATACTTTGTTTTGAGCATCACTGACGAGACATAAGTTGTCTAAACGCGCATATGATACACCAAATTAATACTCACATATATGTTCTTATATTTATGAATAGATGATGGTAAAGGGTGCATGATACAAATTCATTATGATCTTTAGAGGTATGCGGATTCCAAAGTATAAACAAAAGGGCATGGGAATAATCTCTTGATTGGCGGCTTTCAAATATAATTACAATTCATGTAACCGTTAAAGAAGTTTGAAATTTCAGTATCATACCCGAACGTACCAATCACGTAACTCCTATCATTATCTTAAAGAAATAGGGAATCCTCGTGTCTTGTCTTCGCGTAAATAATCTAGAAATTATTTACTGGAGTTTCCATGGAAACACGTTTATAGCTGTTTTCTGCGATGTTGTAGTGCAAATCTTGAGAGATGAGAAAGGAAGCATGTCGGAGATATACACAATGACAAAACGTGTTATGTAATGCAAAGCACATTTACATCACTGTAAACAAAACCAAAGATCCAGGCAACAAAACGTTACAGTGTTGCAAGCAGTAACAAACACTCTGTCATTATCATTGCTAACATCAACGGCAACAAACTATTGCATTTTTGGTAACAACAAAGACGTACCAATTGCATAATATGTAGGGATGCTAAATTTCCGGATTTTTAATACCCATCCCCAATCTTTCCGGAGTTTGATTACCATTCTGGTTTTTAGTACCATATCGTTCAATTTCGGTAATTAGGCAGACTTTCGATATTCATTTCCGGTTTAGCTGACGACGTTTGCTATCTGTATTTTCATTTGATAATAGCATTGGAATTGACTAATCAACATTGAAGTTACATTGACTTATTGTCAAAGCGAAGTTGTTTAAGCACGTGGTGACTGTAAAAGTTTGACTGTCAAAATGAGGGTGATGAAATTTAGATTGAATAATGCAAAGCAAAAGATGTAAGTCCTTTGATAGTCAAAAACACTAGTAAATATGCCAGAATCAATCTCAGAGCATCTTTATCTTCAGAACTTGGGTTGCCTAGGCGGCCCGGGATCCCGGCCTATATTGGTTGGTAATTTCAGGAATTTTTCAGATATATTATTACTGTATACGAATGTAGTTCTAATAAGACATTCAAACGAAATACTATGAGAATATCGCTAATGCCAATTAATATTCAGTAAATTATAATTGGAAACACAAATCATAAACAATAAAGGGATAACACACCAAAGAGGAGTAAGAGGCTCCTACCGGCTTACAATGCTTGTCATGACACGAAATAATGTGTGCCATTGTACCTTGTGAAGATCAGCAGTTATCACTCTATACTCCGATGTCTTCCACCGTCACCGGTCGTCCTCATATAGGTGAAGTGAACCTGAAGTAGCTTTGAACAATAATCAAACGAAGAAAAAAAAGAAGATATTTGATTAATTACGTTAACAGAATTTGACATAGAGGCAAATGAGAACCAGCTCAACTTTAAATGAAATTTGTCTGAGCCAAATACCATAGACAACCGATGCTGGGTGTAGAACGTTCAGGTGGATACATATGTTTATGTGGGAACGGTGGGACCTTTTCCAAAAACGAATGATAAAACGTGTGTCTCTTTCAACTCGGATGCCATGAATTAGTCGACGATTCTATGAACTATCAAATGCTACAGGAAGAAAAAAAAAATCAATGAATGCATGAACTGTGCCGCGTTTTGGCACGTTACCCCACTGTAAGCCAGATTTAAATGCTATATATCTTACGGAGTCGTTAGAAATCCTTATCTCTTGTACCATCCATGGTGTGCTATCCTCATCAATGAATATTGTTCAACATTTGGAGGTTGTAAGATGGATTATCGAACACGATGTTTTTTGCACTGAAAAATCCGTGCAAATATATTCATTGTTTGTTGCTTCTCTGCGCCAAAATTGTAATGTTATAGCATAGGATGGTGCAAAGGAATAAGAAAAGATGTAAACGAGTACGAAAGTGACAAGAAATCTGAATTAATGGAACCGAGTACTGAATTTTGTCTTTGAACAATAGTATTCTGTGAGATTTCTTTAACTTTTTTTACAAGTTGGATGATAAAGATACAATTGTTTGATATTTAAACTGTATGGAACACGAAATTCGTGCTGGAAGATAATACCTGAAAGAAAAAGATCGGTAAGTTAGCAACTTATACGTCTCCATCCATCCCTCATTCAATGATAGAGGAAAGGTTATTTTAAGTTATTTCTTAAATTTAATTTAGTTCTCTGTGTTTAATAACGTGGAAACATATCTGCGATTTTAACGTCGGAGTGGCTTATGACAGACAAGGGTAAGTCATATGCCATTCATTTTGATTTCGTAGTCAATTAAGACTTGATAAAATTCAATTAAAATAATCGTAAGTGTTGCTTCTGTGGAACCCTATCTGTGTTATGTACCTCACAAATTGATGTCTGTAGTTATCAGAATGTCGATGAACCCTTTATCTAGCTTCATTGCAGAGCTATGTCTTTAATGAAATGCACTGGTTAGACCGATGGGGAACAATGGGCTGATATAAAACAATAGACTCGTGGTTTCTCTTCGACGACATAGAACATTGTTCATGAACTGCCACAAACAGGCGTCATCAATGTATGCCTCACTTATTTTCACAACGTTATTAAAATAATTTCATTTATCATATCTTTTGCAGTAAAAATTCCGAATAATCATTAAAGCAATATCATATCATATTCAACAACCATTAAAGTGAAAAAACTAAACAAGACTCGTACCCATGTATTCGGTTTGAAATCCATAGAAGTAGAGCTAAATAATAAATGTACGGAAATATGAAAAATTATCGAAGAATTATTGAAAATATCAAGTAGTCAAACCTGCTTTAGCGACCGCCAAAGGGATGATGGGAAGGTGGTCACTTAAGACAGGTGGTCTCTTGGTACAGGTTGATTTTGTATAGGTAATAAGTAGGAAAGAGAATAGAGAAGGATGGCTGTTCAAGATGTTATTGCTTAATACATATTGTCTAAAAACTACTACTTACTACTTACAGTTAGGAAAACATGGAGAGACAAATCAGATCTCTAAAATGCATATCTTTACTGTATGTTAACATTAACTGCATTTTACATAAAATGCCCCGTATGTAATAATTCACTTTTACATATCATCGTGTATATTTGTCTAGTAGAATGGATGTTACCTATTGACTACCACTCGGCATATTATCACTTTATAAAGCGTTGATGTAAATTACGCTAATAAATGTTAATTCTATAATAATATAATATATTTTTAACTACATTGGCATCGTTCGCTCGTCTAAACTTACTCGATAATTGATTCATATAGGAATAAAATCAATGAAGAAAAAATAATTCATGCTTCAGTAAATAAGTACCTATACGAATGGGTTTTTTTTCTACGTAATCGTTATGTACTACTTTCACTTCACGAGGGAGTCGGCAGGTCGCATTCAATGCACCCCTGCCACTTTCACTTTCACTATCACAGCAGGATCGCACTTAAATCTTGGCAAATCTTCCAAACTCTAGTACGAAATATCTGGCAAACATATAAGCATATCCCTCATTTCGTTCACAGGAGGGGCCAAGAATCCTATCATCTGCTATCACGATACTTGTCTATCAAAATTTGAGATTCAAATCTTTCACTGCCCATTGAATGAAAAATGAAAATATGGATCCATTATATTCATTTGGTATAAACTTACTGTTTTCTTCTTACTGTCAAAAAGCTCAACAATGACGGCTGCTAACGAACCGCTGCTTAGCAGGGTTCCATACAGATTTGGCATCTTGTTTTACCTGAATGGGATTCATGTTTATTGGGTCTGCAGGGTTTAAAGCATGCGAAATAAATTACTATAGAATTTCGAACATGCTGCTTGTCAGCACAAGTCTCAAATGCCGAGTATATATTTGTATCTCTCCGAAAATTTATTGACACATTTAGCATTGGATTTCTGTAGGTTTTTTTTCTGAAGTATGAATCCTGAAAGAGGGAATATCTATTAAAAAAAATTAGATTTTATACTTCATATCTGTGGTATCCGTAATTCATAAAAACCAACCGCAAATCAAAAAAAAAAAAAAAAAGAAAAGGAAAAAACGAAGTATGTTGAAATCATACTATTGCAAATATTGACATACAAAAAGCATAACTGACAAAAACATATGGCCAGACAAACAATAAAAACGGAAGTAAATGAGACAATCATAGCAAAACTGACCAGACATCATGATGTAGGTTTTTTATTGACCTGAAACACAACAAGAGTCCTGCTGAGAAATATACTTTCTGTCGAAAACCATAATATTTACGACAGGGTAAACTGACCATGAGACCCTAAATAAATGTCATGTAGAGAGACATTCGAGATTTATTCTACGATATATTTCTTTGTTGCAATATACTTCAGTGGTTATTCTTTTCCCGAGCACCTGATCTCGCTTCTGATTTTCAGGAATATATGAATGTCCACTGTGGTACATTGTTTTGAGTGCCAGTCACATGACACTATTTACTTTACTCAATTAAAAGAAGAAAGAAAAGTTACGGACAGAAGTCACCACGGAAATATACAGTATAGAATGTAATGATATGAATAAACACATAAGAACATTACAAAAATATTCGATTATAGTGCAGTTACGATATCGACTTACGACGGTCATTTGATATGATAGTAGTCAATCATTTTGTGTGGTTAACCGGTTTACGCCATTCAATTGTTGTGCTTAAATGGTTTACGGGCGCCCACCTTCCCACACACCCATATTTAAATATTATTAAGTTATCCCCCATATAAAGACCGAGGATCAACAGGTTTGTCTAGACAAGATGTAATAAAGATTTAAATACAAAACGTTGAATGGAATAATATCTTAGTACCAAAGTATGTTAAGCAACATCAACATTACGTCAAACTTAATTACCTTGTCTTTTAAGTTATGATTAGCATTTTGTTATTCTTTTGAGTTCCATTTCTGTAAAGTAAATACCGGGAAGCACAGTGATAAGTGGTAATAATAAATCTTGATGCTCCATCTGAAACTATGTAAATACATCAAGCAACATCATCTTTGTTTCTACTCCTTTCTCCATTCAAACTTCCCAAAGAGGACTCTCATTAAACAACCTCCGTCAGTTGCTCGAAGTTGATGGTCCACAAACTGGAAAGTCTTAAAGTGATTGGCTCGAAAAGGAACTACTAGTTTCAAAACCATCATTCATTTTTGATCGCCTTTATTTCAATCGTTATTACGTTTTATTTTCTTGTATATGTAACTCCATTGGAGACGGTTCTATAAAATATGATACAGTGCCAGATTGGTAAAGAACCAAGAAATACACACAAATATCATACAGGCATAAAAAATCAACAACAATAGGGTACAAGCCGGTTGCTCTGATTGTAAGGAAGCCAAATTTCCTCATTCTAGTTTAGAGCTAGAACTAGGGAACCGAACAATGCTATTCATAGCCCCAATATTCTGCCTTGCTGTTATCCAATGTTTATGAATTTGTATCAAACCTGTGTATTGAATCGGAAGCCTTCTGACCTTGCTAGATAAGTTGTAGTATTCGATGGTCTTATGTTGAGAATAATCAAGTATACAGTTTCTGTTGTTTGTTACTGTTCTTCTTTCATCTTTTGGCAAACTCTTGGAATATCTTTTTTGTTACTCCATATCTTCTGGAAAGGGAATATGGCTTTCTTTAGTTATGGTATTATCTAGTCCCAAAATATGTTTGATATGCGAAGAAAAGGACGGTAGGGGATCTTCCATCGCATAATTCTATAAATCAGTATATCAACATCATGGTCAATAAATGTTCCCTTTCTCAAGCTTTTACAAAAAAGAAAGAGAACTAAATTAAACCAATTATTTATGATATGGAGTTGACCAGATATGTGTAATATATAATTTCTTCTTAATGATGATGAAGAATTGTTTCTTCGCTAACTCTTCCCGGGCACATGGTCTTACCTCTGAATTTCAGGGGTCCGTGGATGTCCACTGTAGTACATTGTTGTTGGTCCCATAGTCATGTAACACCACTTACTTTCGTATTCTACATTCGGTGAAATTCACACTATCAATCTGAGGTACAAATGTTGAAAAATATTTGTCATGACATAAAAAAAAACCCCATGAAATTCATGCATATCATATTGCATATACCTTTCTTGAGATATTTCATTCGTAATTAAATAATTAATTATCACTTCCTGGTAAGAAAATGAAGATATTTAACCATTGCTATCGGGGACATGGAAGCCGGCGTGGCATAGTGGTATCGCGTTCGCTTCCTGATTGGGAGGCCGGGGTTCAAGTCCCGCTATGGTCATGCCGGTGTCCTGTCTTTCGGATGAGACAGTAAAACCGAGGCCCCGTCTTGTGGTATGCATGGCACGTTAAAGATCCCTCACTGCTTCGGGTGGGTCCGTTGTAAAGGTCATAATTTGTATGCCCCGCATCAGGCAGATGCCGTCACCATATACGTGAAATATTCGTGGTGTGACGTTAAACAAAAACCAATCAATCAATCAATGAGCTATTGGAGACATGGTATTTGGCTGGTAATATGTTTTGTTTTTGGTATTAAAACTGCCACCAATTACAAGATTTAAACGTTTATCTTAATGGTGTAGTATATCGGAAAACCCATTGTATTTATGTATTGAAAATTATAACCTTAACACTCCCTCGATATAAGAAGTATTAAAATACAGATTTATCTAAGACAATGTTCCACACTCATATGTATGTCTTACATCACTTCATAGTTTACACTATATCTCCAGAACTCTGTCTCCGAGTAAACACCTCCTCATACCTGGTCGATAGGTTACTGATCTTAAGCCAAAAACGAGGCTGGATCACATGGCCGGAACACCTTTACAGAGTGGTTAATATTATGCAAATCTTATGCGAGGAAATGCTCAACAAATTTGTCGCTTCATGGAAATATTGTTTAAAGAAAAGTTAATGACTTGGAGGCTATCATATCGTTATGAGATTGAGAGGAACTTTGTTCAATGAGTAACAATAATATTTATATGTACTGAAAACTATGAAAATTACTCTTGGTATGCGCACAAGAGGTTTTTGATGTCAATTCATTAAGAAATATTCAGCAAATTGCTTGTTTTCAAATATCATCATACGGTACGGATTTATCGTGTTCTGTTTTTCATCACATGTGCAAAGCTAGAAAGTGATTTTAAGTGTTCAATAGCTGTATGAAAGAAAACTTGAATACCATTCATTTATGAAGAACAACTTTGATTTCTGTGATGGGAGAAGAGAATTGATTATTATAGGGTGTACTTGAATAATACATTCATGTCTTTGGGGAATTTTTACGACAAAGAAATATTCTATGTTTAAGTGATGGAGCATTTTGACCATTTTAGGAAGCAAGCGTAGTCTTTAAATGTCAGATTGTTGTGTTACCAAGTAATCTAGAATCTGACACCGTAAAAGATAAGTATTTTTCTGACAGGTCCAGAACTCGTTCTGAATTCTATAGGAGAGCGACGGGGCAGATTGCAGTTCACTATCTGCCTATTGCTGTAAATTTAACCATCTGGTAGCATCAACGCAGTCATTACATCATGCCAAAGAATCTTTCTACAACAGCAAAAACACAATCCCCTACCTCCATGTCTTTCCAACAACATCTTCAGCTTAAAGTTTGAGGTCATATTTTGAGTTGGTTTGCAGGGGTACTGCGAAATGGTATTTTAGTGAAGACAAGTCTTATCGCATATGTCAAAACATCGTGGAATCATCCCGTTTTATTGTTTGTGTGAACTGTGTTTTTATAAATATTGACTTGAAGGAAAGTGCCAGGTCAAACTAAGTACAACAGATAGACGATCTAGGAAAGTACAAGGATAAAACCTTCATGGATACAGGAATATAGAGATACAGAGAATCTCAAAGGTGAGGGTTTTTGCATTTGATTTAAGCAGATTTTCAAACATTATCAAGTGTAATGATATAGTGCATGTAGCACATATCTGCATGGGTGGTTTAACCAATCGGGGTTTCCCCATACTTTTTAGCATCTTTTTTAAATGCCAACATGATATAAAGAAGATGCATACATGTATTAATCTAGTACACAGTATAAACCCACACATGATGCACTTTTTTGGGTTTTTTTTTTTTTTTTTTTTTTTTTTAATTTATCGTTTTTAGTTAAATAGTCATTTAAATCATATGTATCCAAATTTTGAAAAAAATTACATTTATTTACATTTATTTTCTAAATTTTCAATTATTTAAATTTCTTTGTCGTCATATTATAGTAAATATTCAACGCTTCAATGAAAACTGAATCTAATTAATATCACGTGATTTTGACAACCGTGAGACAAAAACTAAAGTTCTTTTCCCAGGTAAATATAACCTCTTAATGAGATGAGAAATGTATCTTTTTGACAACATTGTTTAAAAATGAAATATTGCGCAAAGTGACAAGCACATAACGAGCAGCCTCGCACCTTTAAGTGAAGTAAAGTCGTTAGCGGATTTATGACCATTTATTTTTCAGGAACACTCGAATAACCTTGTCGTACCTTTGGTGTTTATATATAATGCGTCAATCTGCCAGCAAGATAACTCACTGACTGGCGTCGTTACCTTGTATATGACGTCTACGATTTGATAGTGAACCGTTATACATTGTAGCGTCATTGCTCATTAGAGAAAATGTACCGTTGAGTGTCAGTTTTGTTTCAGTTTTATAAAATTGTTGCGGGGCATCATTTAAATGTTTAATATCATATGTATTATGACCTTCAAATGAACTGAACAAATGTTTATGCGTATTAACACATTCATTTATGCGAAGGGAAAGTGGTATTTATGCTTAGTATAAACCTTGTAAGTCTGTCAAGAAACAGTTTGTTCGCTTATACACTTTGGCATTTGCCTGGAGCATCAGACCCCCATCCAAAACAGTGAATGACCTATAACATGCCAATGTATACCGCAAAACTATTACCTTCATTTTACCGCCGGGAAACGGACGGGAAATCGACGAGTCATCGGTGTCAGTTTTTCGAACCGATGACCTCTCGGTCTCGCGCTAAATGTTTGGCTTCGCCGACTCCAACTCCATAATCTTAAATAATTAACTTGCACTAGAGTTTACAAGTAAAAGACCACGATCATGCAACCAAAATGTCTATCATCTCAACACTTGACCGATGACGTCAAGATTATACATCGTTTGCCTTACGTCAAAAAAGTTACACGTCTATTTCCCCTTTAAATACACTGAATGTATTTTGAATCATGGTCAAAGCAGTACTCTATATATATTGAATAAAGTAATAAGATACACTTCAATACATGTGAAAATATTGTCAGATATTCGATCAGTTCGTCGCAGGTCAAGTCTTATCCCTTGAAAAACTTTCCTGCCCAGCACTTACATCAACCCACAGTTTAATCTTAATTGATATCGTCTGATTTTGAGTCTGTCAAGAGTGCTTCAAGCTCATGATTCTTTGTATAAACACTAAGTGAACAATAGAAAAGACAATCTGGAGGGTCAATGTCTTACAAACTGATTACATCTCAACATGTAACCTTAATTTAGCATTACCCTGCAAGACAGAAAGGATGAAATGTAAGACGCGTGTAAGTCTTTAAGCTCAGCTTTTGAAAACATCCTAGTAATGCCATGGTCTACTATAGAGTAGCCGATTTAAAGACTAGATATATTTATATGAAAGATGGTGATAACTAATGAGTTATTAGTCTGAATGTAGAACTGAATGCACTCATAGGAGATCACCCATGGGAATGGAGTGTTCGACTTCGTGTTTTACGACTTGTACATCCTGAGACAAATGTAAGCCAATTTAGTTTGTACCGAACGAGAGGACGATTTGAGTGTTTTATATTCTTTTCCGGAATATTTATTCTGGGGAACGATATGATACACTCGATTATATCAGGGAAAATGGGAAAACATTTACGCAATCGCGTACAACTGTTTACCTCTGTAAATTTACTTTGGCTGCATAATGCTCAATAACTTTATTACGTTGGTGATCAGTTACAATTGAACAGAGTCCAAGTCGGTAAAAACCCTACAATTGCATGGTTGTTTTCGATTCAGTTCTGTATAAAAATGTACACTATCGCCACCGATATTAAAAGTCCTTGTCATCACCACTTCCTTTACGATACCATATTGTTACATATAATGAACATACAAGCAATTTCAACGATACAGCATCTCTGAAAAACAATGCACGGCATTTTATATGTCAAGCGAGAAATTAGAAAATATCATCGGAAGTTCAATTTGATTCAGGGTTCCGCATTCCTAGCACAATGTGTATGTATATTTCTGGGTTTCTGAAATATTAACCATGCATGTCGCACCTGCAGAGCAGAAATATAAAACTACATAATGCATGTTTTATCGAAATACGCATACCTATATAAAGGGCTAGATTATTTCTGAATTACTTTGAGTGGATTAAAATTCAAACTCGGGAATTTGTAGAAGCAATAAAATGTTCTACACACAGTTCTTGTGTAGATCATACTAGTCAGTATTATTCCCGTGACCTCATTTTTCGCATACCATACAATGCTAGTAGCTTCTGATCTGAATAAAGTGTGCCAAAATAAATGACAACAACGTGCTAAGTTATCACATGTAGGTCCTATCAAATTTCTCTATCACTTGAGACCTTATAATTATTTCGTTGGTTGCTCTACATAAACGAAATCTTTCTTGGTATTTCTAGAAAACTGTGAGATTATGATAAAGATCTTTTTTATTTTACTTACTTCAAATGTAATAGAACAATACAACATCAATACCTGTTGTTTTCACAGTAGACGTCAATTTACATGGCGGGCATTGCTAGCAAGCCTAAGATGATTACTTTTACATGCCTGATCGTTCTATGTTATCCTTCGAATGAGACATCTCTCAATTCTTCGACTGATTGATTATTGTTTTACGTCACTGCATCGTTATTCCATGTTTATGTTGACGACATCTGCATGATGGATTGCACAGAAACTTAAACCTTTGCGACCGACCTACCCGAAGTAATGAGGAATCTTTTACCTGCCATGCCTACCGTAACACGAGACCTTGGTATTTACTGTCTCATCCGAAAGACAGAGCACCGATGTATCCAAGGCCGGAATCGAACCCGGGTACTCTAGATCACAAGCCGAGCACCTCATTCACTTGGCCACACCGGCTTCTCAGTACTTCGAATAAGTCAATATGAAAAATCGAAATTATCATTGCAATAGGCGTATACTGCTACTACACAATGGAATCTTGTACTACGCAGAATTCTTCTTCCATTGCAAGTGTTAGTAAGAGAAGTTTGGACTTTGGAAATTATAAACTTGGTAATTCTATATTATTTGGATTCTTCTTTGTTTAGCTTTCTATCGTTTATATTTGTTCTTGTATGTTTTTCAGTTTCATGTTTTTTTTTCGACGACCGAGTAGGTTTTATCCATCATAATGTATCATTAAGGATAACTGATGAAGGTTTTTTACCTGAAATTAACAAGAGGGTCAATTTTGTAAATTTAAGACGCTCTGTTCTCTGAATTCTATTTGCTTTACTTTTTTTTTCTCTTTCTTCAATATCTAAATCAAAATTTTATTTCATAATACTATATTTTTCCATCTTTGACGTTGACGTGTGATATTGAAGTAACAACTAGAGTTATATTCGGCACTTACGAGTTTGTAAGGTCTAAGAATATGCGTATGTAAATATATCTTGATAATAAATCATTCTCCTTCCTGTCTATTGTGTCGCAAGTCATTTCGGAATAGGATACTTCTAGATACCTATTACATCTGGCAGCTAGTATGCAGTGCATTCTCCTGTATTCCAGAAAAACAAATATGACCCAAATCTTGGTGCACTTAGTGTTGGATCCCCTCCTAATCTGGAGTATTCGTAGGATGTGTTGATATAAGATGTACAGTTTTCGAGCATTTCTGAACAAATTATGTTTGTGACTTTTATCACTATTACATTGTCGAATAGTGATTAATGGTGAAAATGAAGATATTGAGGGAGTAAAGAAAGAATAAGAAAGGCTGTACTCCAGTTTTGGAACTGAATAATATACAGAGTGGTCATGGTGGAAAACTTCTCTTATTTCTGTATTAACCGTAATCGCAATTCTTTCTCATAACCTTATCACAATCGAAGTTTTTTTGTAATGTCGTTCCGTGTATGTTCTACGATTATCATTTGTGTGCAGTTCCTTGGTGATTTGTATCATACAGCTTTGTCAGATGTCTTCTGTTTTCTCTTTTATTCGTAAATGTGTGTTCCACGTATTAGCAGTACTGATAAACGAATATAATAAAATGACAAAGTTTGGATTTTTCGGCATAATATATGTATAGATTACTTATAGTCACCATTATATTAAGAATTTAAACTATATGGCTTAAAAACGTGAAACAGAATGGACATTTCACTATACCAATTTTTAGTTTGGTTTTGGGAGATTATACAATAATTCTGATCATAGTCAACAACAAGAAGAATAGAAACACATGAAGGCTGGCATAGAGATTAGTGTATTAACCCTCGTGTTAAGAGATTAATCCAACATGACTGTGTTCTGGACGTGGATTCGATGCCTACACATGTAAAAGGTGTAACACATCTAATTCTGCAACCATGAAGTAATCTTAATGCCAACATCACCCCGTCAGACCTCAAACATGTATTATAATTAGGCAATGAGAACATGTGTCCCAGATTATTGTGGATGCTGGGGATAATCTCCTCAAGGTCACATTGACGGATAACAACCCTCGACGTAAACTTGATAATCCGAGGATTGGGTCGACGGTGGTAGTTTGTTGGATTCTTGTTTTACGTCACACTCAGGTTTGTGTACTATTGTAGTGACGGCACCTGTTTGGTGCAATGCACAGGAATTTAGACCTCTGTAAAAGACCCATCCGAAGCAGTGAGGGATTTCTTACATGCCACGCCTTCCGTGACACCGGATTTCGGTTTTTATTGTCTCATCCGAAACACCGAACAGCCACTGGCGGAAATTGAACCTGGGACCTCTAGGTCACGAGCGAAGCATTTAACCGAATGTGCTATACACACCGAACAGCCACTGGCGGAACTTGAACCTGGGACCTCTAGGTCACGAGCGAAGCATTTAACCGAATGTGCTATACCAACTTAGTGTCATGTCAGTAGGTCATAAATATGTAAAGCCGGTGTGACCTAGTGGATGAGGTGCTCGACTCGTGACCGAGAGGTTCTGGGTTCGACTCCCGCTTTGGACGCACCGGTGTTCTGTCTTTCGGATGAGACAGTAAAAACCGAGGTCCCGTGTCACGGAAGGCGTGGCACGTAAAAGATAACTCATTGCTACCGGTGGGTCCGTTGTACAGGTCTAATTTTGTATGCAATGCACCATATACGTGAGATAATCGTGGATTGATGTAAAACAATATTCAATCAATCAATAAATCAATCATAGATATGTATGTTATGGTAACATTGGGATCTCAAATAGTGTCAGTAAAGCTGAATGTCTTAGAAAGTTGTTACATTTATCATTAAATTCAGACATCATTACATATTTTAAAGCAACTTTGATTGCATCAAATTCTGTTACAAAGCTATACGCTCTCTATATATATAAAGATGTAGTTTCCAAATGTTTGTAGACTATCTAACAACTAGCGAAAGAATGAAAAGTATATGTATTTAACTAATCTCTCTAATTTTTACGATCCAGGTAAAACACATTGGCGGATTTAGATGGGGTTGCAGAGGTTGCAACCTCCCTCCCTCCCCCCTTCCGCTTTGGTCAGAAAAATTATAAAAAAGGTCATTTCCGACCATTCGAGGGCTGCATCCCTCTTTCCGGACCAAACTGAAAAACATGAATCATGGGACGCTGCAACCCCACCCCACCCCCCTTTTCAAACATTTCTAGTTCCGCCTATGAAATACTAGGGTTGCTGAGACAGAAACTTCAACGTTTAAAAATATTAAAGTGACAATAAAGAAATGTCCCATCTCATGAAATCGTTCGTTAAAACGGATACCATATGCATTATGAATCTTGCATGCATTTCAAATATAAGTTTTGAAATTAATTTAGGACAAAATAGAAACTTTAATGATGCGAAACATGATTTAAGATATACAAAACAAAAGATCTTTAACAATGTAACAAAAAAGGGTGTTTAACTGTTATAAAGATAAAGAATGTCAGTTTACCTGTCCACCAAATATAAAACATAACATTGAGGTCAGAGAGAAATATGCATAGGGCTGCTGTTAATGAGCTATTAAGAAGTTTTTACACTTGGACACTCTGAAATATTATTTCTAATAGCACTTCAGACAAACGTTAGCGTTTCAATTATGGAAATTCATTCATTACGAAACTGGATGTATGCGAAAAATGGGCTATCACTTCTATATTGTTTCTCTACGGTATGCTCGCTCATAATCAATTCCAATACATTTCATTTATATCAGGTTTGCAACATACGGCCTCTGTCTCTTAAATTTAAGATTTTAATGATAAAAAAACGAAACGAAAATCGGAAATTGTGTATTGTGAATAGATCATCTAATGACTTTCTTAGCAGATCACCTCTGTATGTATCTTCTGTTGAAGGCAATGATGTTACCATTAGTTTTACATGGAACATGTTGAATGAATCTCCAACATTGTTTAAATGAAATTTGAACTGTTTATTTGTCTTACTATTTGTTATAATGAATACCAACCCTTGCGTCTGTACCTCATGTAGGGTCATGTGGCTTTCGAATTATTTCTGGAGATGTTGCAATATAAATACCGCAATAGGTATGGATTTAGATAAACTTTTTCCTAAACCTAAGGCCTCGTGATAATGCAAACTGCATTCGTCTCAAAAAATTTTAGAGCGGTGAAAGAAAAAGTAAGAAACGGGACAAATAATTCTATTCAAACTCCAAAACCTCGGAAATCTTCAAAGGATGCTAGGACTCAAAGGGTAAAGTAATTATAATAACGAGGCTCGTCAGTCATGGATGCAATGAATGCGAAGCGGCAGCAGAGATCATCGACACAGCTACTGATCTTTGATGCATTTAATAAACAGCACTACAAAGGCCAAGATCTTCCGAACTGACCGTAAATTCAAACCCTCTTATATATCTAAAGGTTGGCGTTCTCTTTCAACAAGAAAAACGTTGTTCGCGTCAGATGCTATATGGTTTGTCAGGTTTTGTGATGATATAGAAACCCTTTTTATTAACTACGACATGCTTCGTACACGACCAATCAAACAAACTTGCAATCTTAACATCTACTTTCATCCCAAATCGGCTGTTTTAAGCCGGATAATTCTTATAGACTTGTTAGTCGCCACCGATATGTTGGCTGATCCTTCAAATACTTGAAGAAGAAAGTCATTTATCTACAAAATACTTTAGATTTATGATTCAAGCTTTTCCTCTTGATGGGTATAGTAATTTCTGTAATTTTATTACGTTGAAGCGTTAAGGAGTCTTTCTTAAACGTTTCAGACGATTACCTTGATGAAATTTCGAAGCTGACTCCACAATATGGTTAGAGGAAAATACAAGAACATTTACTGATGAAAAACGAATTGGCATACATCGGACCACCTATAGGGAAATTCTGAAAATACTTATCTAACATAATATAAATCATTCGAAAACTTACAGCAGAATGTCATATTTTTAAATGATGTGTCTATAAGGTAACACACATATATATTGACTCCATGGGTGGGTAACATCCCAGGAAATGATCATGAAAAACGGTGTTGGTCAATTTTTGCTCAAGTGTTCAAACATATAATGTTATTGTTACAATTGCATAATCTTCAATTTTTCTATATGTTTATCTTAAAAGGATGACATCCTCTCTTTCTTAGGTCATAGTTATAAGTGGAAATTTTTCATTAAATCCATTTTCGAATGAAAAGGAGAAACAAGATTTGACTTAAATACATAAAAGTGTCCATTCTAAGAGCATAGACGACAATAAGATGAGAATATACACATACATGTAGAACGACACTGAATGTTCGATTACATGGAAGTGATTATGACGACCTAGAACAGTCATTCGACGTTTCTTCTTCTTCTTCTTCTTCTTCTTCTTCTTTTTCTTCTTCTTCTACTACTACTACCAATGAGAAGTGTACTCATAAGTTGAGCGTTATACTTCATTTACTATCGATAAATGTACAGAAAGCTGTTGTCGTTAATCGATTTACTGGTTAATCCGTCCAACGTGCTGTGAAAGCAGTGCAATCAATCGGACATACGAAAAATATTTCATTTATAATCCTCCATACATAGCAAAGAGTTTTACATAGCAATCAACGTAGAGTGGTAAACTTTTAAATGAAATATTAAATTTGTGGTTAAAGAATCTGTCAAAGAATCGTCTAATGTTTTTGTTAAGGAAAAGTAGCTCACCTATACTTGAGTAAATACTTGTCTATCCAGATATTATAGATTAAAGTGTGATAACTAATTATTTCTTTACATCTCGACTATCCCCTTTTTACATTCACCCATACCCCTTCTCTTAATATATTTATGGCCAAGAGTGTCTCAAGTACGGAATCTCCTGACGATTTGGGTCTAGATTACTGGCAACAAACTGAACATTAAAGATATATTTTCATTACAGACAGAAAAAGATAGTGATACCGAGACTGTAAATCATAAGCACTGATTATCAAAGACAAGCAGAATCTGACCTTATGTAACACATGCAGTCGGGGAATTGTCTCGTTTTTCATTTATCCCCTAGTCTTACTTTCCTCTAAATCAATGTCAATTATGGGGGTCGTTAGCTTGAATAATCTAAATCCTATGGTTCTATCTCATCCTTTTCTCTTTTCCTTCGAAGATAACGGGACAAACTATTTTGATCACAAGAAAGATGGATTAGATTTCTGTTTTAAACATCAACCAGAACACAGTAATCAAAACTCTCAAGTACAAGCAAAGTTAAAATACTGATTGAAAATGGCAAGTTCTCGTGTTTTAATAAACGCGAGTTTTTTTTTTTTTTTTTTTTGCAGTCATACTTCTTTTTCCTCGATTAACTTGTTTACTGAATTGTAATTTTTTGTCTGCTATCTCAAATTTCGTCAATTGAAAACTATTGTCATAATAATTTCTACCAACTATCCCCTTTCATCTCTAAACAGTATGTAAATGTATATTGAATTTATATGAAAAGCTCTGTGAAGTATTTGTAGATATACTTGATAAAAGTTTTAATACAGAACTTTCTAAACATGCCCAAAGAAAGTGAAACATTATTCAAAAACTGTTGCTTGGTAATTCTAAAAAATGATACAAAAATTCAGTTTCGGTGATCGTATCTCATGAAAAAATAAATCCATGAAATGAGTTGGTTCTGCCAGATTTCTGCGTTAAAGCTAAATTTCGTCTTATCTTATTTAATTGATTCAATCACTTGTTTATTTACTATCTATTTATTCATTCATTTTTATTTGTTTATTTAGAGGGATGTTCGTTACTGTTGAAAACATGCAGTAATGAATCTGTATATTTTACCAAATACGTTCTTCTCAGGGTGGTTCAGTCCTGTTCTTTCCCTCTGTTTTTGATCAATACCATACGCATTGAAGCCACAATACCTACCCTTCAATGTTCTTGATGTTGTCATCTCCTGAAAATACCGACAAAGTGCAGCTGGTCTTAAAAGTTTTTACAGCGCTTGTAATTAAAATGATGTAAGGATATTTTTACCAGAGCTCGTGAAGCATATCATTTGAAGAAGTTCTAAAATAAATGGTTTTGTCCTATAGCCATCTGCTTGTCACTTAATGACATTTCTGAAGTTTCTGTTATGTAATAAGCATTGTGGGTTGGCGCATGCGCAGATGTATGCGAGCTGGCATGATCATGGTACCATTGCATGAGGAAAGCGAATTTATAAGATTTCCTGTTTTAGTTCATTATCCACTTAACTACACATTCGCACAGATGTTTCGCCATCAATTATTAATCACAGAGAATGCACAATGGTTATTAGAATATGCCAACGGAGTGTTCGAAAAAAAAATTCGTATAATTCTAGTTGTATCAAGGTACAGATCGTTCATCGAGTTTCTCTAAGATTTATATTAGTAGCTAACAAATAGTTTTAATACTGTTTCATTGTCTACAATGCAGAGGTCCTCATTTTTAAACAATCCCTGCTGTTCTGGAAACGTTGTGTAATTCAATACGTTCCCACGATGGAGTGATATGTATACGAAACTCTGAAAATAACTCTGACGAAATGCGAAAAATTATTATAGAGTATAGACATTCCGGACTTCCATTACTTGAGTCATTGCCATAGGGAACTGATATGAATAAAAAAGGTAAGAATTTGCAAAGCCATGGGTCATAATATTTTAAGTTGAATTTTATAGATGGTTATTTAAGTATCTTTTTGGACATAGGTCATCGTATTCCTTTGATTCAAATATTTCAAACTGATACATTGATTTGTTTGTTTGCTTACTTGTTTATTGCTACTAAACAAATATTTCACCTATATACTACGCCGTACGAAACCTTTTGGGCGAACATCAATATTTTAACCTCTGTTCCGATCACCGAGAAAAAAAAGATGAGGACGGAAAGAGGGGGGGGGGGGGTTGTGATGGGAGAAACTGGATAAACAACCGTCCTTCGACATGATACATCGGCAGATCTTAATTCCCCTGGCCTCAGCAAGGATTCGAACCTAATTCCCGCTGGTCTCATCAAGGATTCAAACAAAGATCAGACTATTCAATGACGATAATGACGACTACCGCGTGTTCCAGTTCTATGACGTTTTTTTTTCACTTGCCTTAACGTACCTGGTCTCCAGAGCCAAGGCGGTAACACGCTCTACTCAGGGCCAAGGGATCCCGGGTTGGATCCCTTCTGGTGACTCATGGGTGCCTTTCCAACGAGACGGTAAAACCCGTGTCATGGTACGTAAAATATCCCTCGCTGGCTTGGTTGCATAGTCCAAACTTTCAGAGCAATGTATCACCCATACACCGTGATCATTTTAATTGAAATAATGTTCACGTGATTCATAACTAACAAACAACAAACAAACGAGAATATGTCCGAAAAGCGCGGTGTATTTTACATCATTTTTATATACATATACACTCTTAAAATGATATATAATCAATATGCTCTTACTAATCAATTGGAAACTTTTAAATGTACATTATTTATATTCTTGCCTCGCCTTTTCCATACAATGCTTGTTCGAGTGCTTGATTTAATGAAAAACAATTAAAGTTACTGTACGGTTTCTTGCGTCATTGCGATCAAATGAAACGGACCGGAGAGGGTTTTTTTTTTCATTGTGAAAAGTTCAGAGACAAAGCCAATTACACAGGTAATGGAGTTTTGATCTGAAAATTGATTTCTGATCTTACCAAAAGCATTTATTGATTACAGCATAAGTTTAATTCCACGAAGATTATCTTTACACAATTTGACAAGGTATGATCGGACTGGGTAAATCTTGCCTGTAGATTCTCGCCATGAACCAAAATTCACACGACATGCCAAGCATTATTACAAAAGCACAACTAGAAACTGAAATTGGATGTCTATTACCAAAAATTCTTTTGGGAAAAATGAAAATCGATTTAACATAAATTACAGCTAATAATTTTCTTTGTCTATCTTTTTTTATTGTAAACAATATATTTTTTAACAATTCTAAGTGAAGAATATGCCACTGTGGTATGCTTTGATCTCGCACGCAAAGACGGATGTCGTGATAGACTTCCATTCCGACTAATTGACATGCGTTTTAATTCATAAAATATTTTTATTTTCTGGCAATAAAGATGCGTGTTTAATCTTCGGTCTATCATTAGGAAATAGCCAGAGTTTTATTTTCTCTCGAACGTCAGTTTTATTGTCTGTTCATTTATGAATGTTCCTTATCTCAGATTATCAACACCCCCCTTGAGTGGTCAGTCATGCCCCATCAACAACCAATCACCGCTCGCCTGCCATCAACTCCTGATCGGATCTCGTAAAGGGCACATAACTCTGTCCTGCAATACATTTTATTTGAAAAAAAAGAGTTCACTCGAGCCCTAAATAATTAATGCTAAAATAAATAAATGAATAATGATATTTGTTATATATTGCTCTTTTTCCCGTGAAGAACACATTTCTGTTTACAGAATTTGTTGGTTTGTTGTTTTGTTGGCTCTTCGTTAATTAATTGCTGTTTTACGTCGCTTTAAACAATATTTTAGTCATATCGCGACGTGGAAGCAGGAGGTAACCATCCCCTTAAACATAGTACCACAATCCAGAAATCGAACCCGGATCGTCTGCACCACAGGCTGAGCGCTTAATCACTACAGCAAGTCATCTCCCATGTGACTAGAAAACATCCACTCAAATAGAAGGTCGTATATCACAATGCTATGTGTCAATTTCTTATTGAAATTCTCTGTATATTGCCAATAATTTCTCGAGTCGTTCGGCACTTTGACATCGCTTTGTGACGATTGTTCAATCTACTTCTTTATCATCTTATAAGCGCTCACGTATCTCTCTACAGAACACTTCAAATAAATTCATATTGCATATATCCAAACTCAAAACTCTATGACAAACACTTCACTTTCTTTTTAATTCGAAAATCAAACTAGACTTTTAAACAGTCGCTTTAAAGAATTAGTTTGATGTACTGTGAAGTTTTCTCAACAATTTGAGAAGGATCCTTTTTGTGGTATATTTGGCGAAAATTTTAATAAAGTCGACTTAAGCTGTATATCTTTTAGTCACAAACTTGTCATATTGGATCCATTTCACAACAATTGAAACTCGCGACCAATCGCTGCATGCTCTCGATCGAAAACTTTGGTCCCTCTGTCATGAAGTCGCATATGAACTCTACTGAGAACAAAAATCTACATCGTAACTATTTTCAAAAACACGAAAACCTTGGTATCAATTTAAACTCTCTTGTTTTTGAGATTGAAAATACATTAATCCAAAAGGGATTTTATGATTTTTATCTATAAAATTTGAAAAGAAACTTAATCTTGTTAACATTTGATATGTCTATTACCCCGTATTAAAATCAATCTCAGGAATTCCTTTCATATTTCTTGTTATAATTAAAGAAAGCGAGCTATATAAAAAGAAAAGTGAATAAATAATACGTATTAAAGTGACTTTATCAAGCATTTCATTTTATTCAATTCGTCGTGCGTTAATGTTTTATAATATGAACCGTTAAACGGCAAGGTGGCCATCACGCCCTGTGACTATTCTCGTCCCATGTTCCTACATACGACCATTGTTATGGTGAAATTCTTCAAGAAATTGTATTATAATATTATATTCCGTGTCATAATCCCCTCCACCGTGACATATAGTGGATAATCGAACAAGATGGAAGATAAAATCTCTTGTGGCTTCAGTCAACAAAGAGTACATGCAGGCACCTGGTTTAATTTACCTTTACTTATAAACCTGCTATTTGATGCATACTACTGTCTTTAGATCTTGATATGCATTCCATCTTTGCCGTTATCTGATTGGACACGGCAATACACAGTAGACCGAATACACCAAAGACTTCACTTTCCCACGCTGTGGAGAAATGCTATTTATATATCTGATGATAGAGTCATAATACAGTTGTGTGCTAAAATAATGTCCATTTACCTGTTGTCAATTACAAACGTCCCTCAGGTGAGTCGAAAACTTAGAATCATAAAATGTGGATTTATTCAGTTTATGTTAATATGTTGATTTTAAATCGTATCTAGGGGGAATATATTGTACATCTTTGTTAACATCGCCCGTATATTGTACGAAATGCCGTATGCTCGTCTCTTCTTATCAGCTAGCTTTATTACTCTCTGTTCTGTACTATTTCAACTACATACAGACAGCGTGCGGTACGGTGCAAAACCTATTTATTGAAATATACAAAATATCAAACCAACCGATGTAGTGAATGTCTGATAAATATCTGGCGTTGGTTATAAAGATACATACCGAACAAGCGAGTCTGTGATTTGTAACCTGACCTCGCTATAGATAGTTATACCGGCAAGCGAGCGTGCGGTGGGAGGTTCGAACAACAAATCTTCTGTTTATAAAGATATATACCGTACAGTCGAGAGTATAGTGCATTTTATAACTACAGACTCAAATTATAGAGATATATTGGCATGCCGAACAAGCGAGCGCAAGATGGGTATCGAACTACAAACCCTCTGTGTATAGAAAAATAGAGAGCAAGTGAGCAAACGGTGGGTTTCCAATTTCATTTCTGTTTGTAGAAATATTTACCTAAAAACCGAGCGTACGATGGGGTTCGAATTGCAGATCATTTGCTTTGCTATCGTCGAGTCGCACCGATATTCGAAAACATACTTTTAAAACTTCTAACTGGCAGACAATTCCTTTCTGACCATGATTGATGGACATAGGGTTACTATACCAGTCAATAGGAATGTCATAGCCACTTCGGACACAGATAAGCTGGACCGCCTCCTTGACCTGTCATCACCTCCCCACCGGCCCCTTGCTGCTTAATATGCGAATTAATGTACGAAGATATTTCCCTTCATAAGAAATCGTGTCAAATTTCCCATTCACTCAACTTTTATGTAAATTTGATATTCACCATATTATCTTTTCCCTAGAATATAAATGATATGAACATTGCCGTCAAAAACAAGGGGGATGTATACTCCCAAAGCAACAGTTTGTCCATCCCTTCAAAAAACTATAAAACATCTATCCAAACTTATATATATGCTCCTATTTTCATGCCAATCAAATTGAATTACTTTCATAAATCCGCCGTCATTTCAAGTTAATATCTATGGCCCCTTCAAATCGAACAGGTAGGCTTTATTCTTCTCGTTAAATAGACAGAAATCTCTCACACCTGTTTACTTCTTTTACAGCTAAAGTAGTGACAAACTTTTGGAGTCAGTCATTTCTATTATCACGGGGTCAAACCCAAGCTCATCTATTAAATTTACTCTCTCACGTAAATGCTATTTCAACTTAAATTCAAGATTTTCACCTTTCAGTTTTACACCGGGATATTTTTCTTTTTTCTTTTTGGGATTTTATTAATGTGTGAATGGCATTAAAATATGAGTAACATGAAGAAGTTATAACAGTGTTGGTGGCTAAGGTAGGTAATTTCATTAATCATTTTTTGCTTTAATCTTGGATGTTTTGTTTACGTTTTGCAGCACTAACCGTCAGTATTGCTGTACCCTGCGACTTATGATTTAGTGTATTTCGTACGGTCAATATTGTTTGTACTACTTAAACTACCATTTGGACTACACTTAATTGTATCGATTAAAGAAATGAAATTAGAATATTGAAACTGACCGTGTACATTGGTTCGTTTAAACAAGTCTTACATAAGAAATCCGGTCCACTCTTTAAAACTCTCTTTTCGAATTTAAAGAGCGAAAACATCATATATGGATCCAAGATTTAGATGTACCTCGAGAAACAACCCGTGGTTTTTTTTTAGGTGGGTGGTTGTTCAGTTCGTTGCCCTCTTTTTTCCACAAAATTTTGTTACATGAATAATACCTCACGAAATCCAATATAAATCGTCTCCTTTGCCGTCTCTAGTTGATATGGTCAAACTCATTCCTTTCCTTAAACGCCGGATCTGTCACTGACCATTATTGGTCCATTCATGAAATTTATAAGTTCGTGTGCCAAATAATCAGACAGGGAAAGGCGACTTCAGTTGCGGATTCAGGATTTCCGAAAAGGGGAAATATGTGAAAGTCTGGTATTAGCCAAAATTAGCCAAATGTGGAGTTTTACTCATATTATTTGAATGTTTTCAACGATATCGTCTATGAATGCCTTGTAAATCTATACCTAAAAAGGGGGCCCGCCCCTCCCTCTAAATCCGCCATTGGACTTTTTTAAACGTATATCCTAGCCTCTTCACGTGTTGGCAAGGAAACGGAGAAAATGTTCGAAATTCCCCGTCTGCTTTCGTTAGTTTTTAAAATACGGAATGTCGGTAAACATCTTTAAACTATTGCGAAACAGGCAAACATACTCATTTACACTCATAAAAAATGTTAAATGTATGCTCACATTAATCTAAATTTAATATGTGTCGAATCTAAGTATTTAAGTAAATAGGATGTATTGGGTCTTTAACTTCCGGTAAATAGACAAAGTACGAAACAGCAGGCTATCGAAATGACCTCACTTGCCAAAATAAAACGTATTTCTGTCTTGTCATGTCCGAGAGGTTTCTGTTGACAGCTTAGAGGGGAGAAATCCTCTCGTCCAATTCACCCTGATACCTTAAACAAATAAAATATCGTGTGAAGAATGTCTTTAGAGTATGATGCCCCTTAAACACGAAATGTCGCCCTCCCTCCGTCATTACTATGAATAATCCTGCAAGAGTTCCTCACTCCCCACCTCCAGTGACCTCCTGGATAGCGCCCATTCCTGGGATGGTAGACTGCAACGGGTACTTGTACATGTAAAAGGAGATAACGCATTCCTCAAATATCAAATTTGTTGATTTTGAAGTGACATTATATAAACTTTGTAATCTCATACCAAACAGCTAATGTCTGAATGTTTGTGGGCTAGCGCGGACCAATAAGAGGGAAGTTTGTCTGACCGCTCCACGCAGTGTCTCAACTCCTCCCCCTCCTCGCTGGCAACTCATCCCTCATTGTCTGCGAGTATGATTCATGCGAGACGGAGTAGGAATATTCTCACACTTAATTTAGTTTAACCTCGAGTCTCATTTAATGTTTAATGCATGTAACATCACCATAGATGTCTACCTGTATACTGGTATCGTCATTTAAAGATTTCTGTCACTTTTGCATTTTAAGTAAGTGTCCATTTCTTTTTTTAAATTGTACTTCATTTTTAATAATGATAAATTAAAAAAAAAATCATGAGTAAGTCTCTTTTGCCACAGGCAGATCGTTTATGGGTTACGTGAAAAATATGTCGGAGAAACAAAATAAAATGTTTTATATCTCTATATAGAATAAAATTGCGAAAACATATATGGCTAAGAAAAATCAATGTTTATTTGGTACCAAGTCTGTAACTTTTTTACACAATGCTGAAAACTGGGAGTTTTCTTGGCATATCTTTTTTGTAAGAATACCTTATAGAATAAAAAAGAAATCTGATCTACTTGATATTACCTTTTACTGTAACTCTAAAGAAACATCAACATTGTTTGGCCTAAATGTTATACATGCACTTTACTCCATTCCACAGCTTTTGCTTTAGAACTTAACTACATTCTTTTTCTATTTTAAGTACGAAAGAAACTCGAAAAGTTTGTTTAGCTTCAATCTGTTAATAATACATCATAATAAATTCGCGAGAAGCGCGTCATCTGGTAATTTAAATCAAATATCTGTGTATAAATGTACATCAATGATTACTGACATGCAGCTCTATATAAAATCTCCTTCAGATATTAACGATAGTTACAGATGCATATACGATAAAGTTTGAAGTGATAGCCTTTCGTCAACCCTACCATCTGCCAGCTGACGACCCCCACATTACCGCATTCCACGAAATTAAATCCATGTTTCAGAAAAATACACAAAAACATAGATATTTGTCAAGAAACCATGGTAACTGCCTGGGAATCTGTATAATGAAGCTACGACTGCGGCTTCCAGCATGCCTAATGTCTTCTTTATCATCAAGAAGCGCGACAGAGACGTACATGTTAATGTCTTGAAATCTTTTACTGATACAAGTTTCTGTTTATAAAATGTGTTTTGGTTTTTGTTCTTATCAAAACTCCGGCTTGTATTTATGAGACTGCTTTGAACAATTGTCGACATAGATGTTTTCTTATGTAACATTTTAATCTGTAAAACGAATTTTAGTGATGATATAAACGGTGCTGTCACCACGTGTTTTAGGTAGCCAGACTGATACGAAGTATCAGAGGAAAGTTTGAAATTTTTACCATCAATTTCCAGTCACTTCTCACACACGTCAGATTTTGAGTGAAACAGGACCCCCTCCCCTCCCACCGGCAACTCTCGTTCGATTTACGCCATGATGCTGTATAGAACTTGAAATAAAATTGTCTTAAATGTGTTTATGTCCCGTAATCCGAGATTCGGGTTTATAAAGTGTTTGGTCTATTTGTCTGTCCAGTCCAACCCCCCCCCCCCCCCCCCCCCGTAAAAAAGAAAGAAAGAAACCAAACCAAACAAAACAAAAGCAAACAAACAACCTTACGAACAGCAAAACATAGGACTTTGATATTTCACAAGCTTATTTCATACGACAAAACCTTTTTGTCGACGCCAAAATTGATCGTGGTTGTAACTTGTGTCTTACTATTCAAAACTTTCACATTGGCTGCCGCGGCGTTTCACAAATATATCTTGTGTTATCTCGATTTTTTAGGCCGGACCTTCCTTTTTGTAATCTGTTGAATACGTTAATATCACATCATGATTATTGAATTGTACCTGTAAGATGGCGGCATTCGCCTTATGCATTGCTCAATTACTACATATAGATGAATGCAACGGATCCATCCGTAGAAGTGAGGGATCTTTTTTTACATGCCCACGTGACGTCCATCGTGCTGGTGTCTTGGTGTTTATTTCCCATGATTCCCTCTTCTAAAATCCTGGTTCTGCTGCATTAATGTAACTGTCATGTTTTAATTTTTGAATTTACTTGGGGGAGGGTGTGTGTGTGTGTTAAATACAAAAATTAAAACATGACAACTTAATTTTTGTATTAAACCCCCCAAATGAATTCAAAAATAAAAACATGACATTACAATGCTATATCCTCGATACCAGAATAGGTATACACATTTTTCCAAGTCTAAATGTGATTGGAAGGTCCTTCGTTTCGTAAATAATATTTGATGTACTGCACCTGCTTAAGTGTCCTTGGCAGAACCAGAATTCTCACGGACACCAACTCATGGTTTAGAATTCAACAATCTCTTCTCGAATTCCTTACTGCTTGCGACACCTCAACAATAATATGGCAGTCTCGTAACCATGGTACCTACGGATCACACAGACGCTTTCTTTCTTGAAATTGGTTGTATTCGTATTACAAATAATTGATAAAAATATCAATGTTACGAATTATTTTCTTCTAATTCTCGTGAGATAGTACGTGCTTACTCATCTTTTTTTCACCATTTCAGATACAGGCCACTGAGTTCACGAATAAATTACCAAAATGACATATCATACAGGTAAGAATTTCCTCATAATTTCAATACCCCGGTAGACTTTTAAATTGATCCCGGTAGCAAAAATGTCGTGGAAATTGATTTAAACAACTCGTATGTGGCACAATGTGAACGTTTTTATTATTTCAGAATTATTTAATTTCCCATAGCTGCTAATGAAGGTGTTGTGATGGCGAGGTTCTATTCTTTTCATATTTAGCAGGCATTGCGAAAGAGCTGCTAAGAAAATTGATGCCTATCACGCAAGGTATTAGCGTGCTGCGATGCTTCTCCATATATTCAAATCCCCTTTTCCATTTTCGCTGTGTACTCTTGAAACAAAATCCATGTTTTAAGTCCATTGACTTGCAATAAGAGCTTTTTTCTATTGCATGTTAAATTTGTTTTATGTAATAGCCTTTATAGATGAAGTACAAACTGGTCGATTGTGCAGCGTGTGGTGAATGGTTTATTATATGTTCAATTAAGTATCTTGTAATTAAATAGATCGGGTCAGGACCGTGCGTTCAGGTCTGGGATTTTAACTTATAGGGAACCGGGAAGGGAGAGGAGGAATACGATTCCCGAAATGTCCCATCACGACACTGATGCCGATACCCCCTTCAGCGTTCATACTTGTATATAGTACGTGTATAGACCTTGACATATTTAATCGTTCTCAGTTTTGTAGTGGAAATATATAGAGAGTAATAACCTTGACCTTTGTAGGTCAGGCCTACAATATATCCAAGAGGTCTTTTTTTTCCTTATAGAAAACATAGGCATAGACTTGCATGGCTCCGACCTACATCATGTTTTCACATATAAAAAGTGTTTGTTGATTTTGATAAGTATGACCTGCAATACATTTCTATTGTTCAGATTAATATGTGTTCACCTTGACCTCGTATATCGGATTTGATTAATAGCCGTAACCTTGGCCCCGTAGATCGCACCTCCGACAAATCGAAAATTTTTGATTTCTGAAATAAGAATACAAATTTCTTTTGAATTCTTTGCAATAAATTCAGTTTTCGCGAAAAAAAACCCCCAGCAAACAATGAACTTCGAGCTGAAAATCAGTAATTTCGGCAAATATTTACGTTTAAAGTGTCGTTAAAATATTTGAAATTTGTCGTAAATTCTTTGGCAAAATGAACACCTGAATGGATTGTACATAGTCACTGGAAATGGCTAGAATTTTTATGGACAATGGAATACATAGATAACTGAAAAGACTAGAATTCACAAAAGCAACAGAATTTACTTGAAAACACAATGAAATTGATTAGAATCTTAGTAGATAATGAAATGTATTGGAATGTACGTAAAAAAAAAAGAAGGGATAGGCTAGGATATATAGAAACGGTGAGATAGATATTAGATTGACGACAATGCAACTGGCAAGGGTTATACAAAGGTCAATAGACTGAAAACGTAAATATTGTGAATAGTAATTGGCATATGAAGAATTTTCTGGAAAGTGATTGGCGCTTTAGTAATAAGTAATGAAAAATGAAAGAAAACTCAAAGACATATTGTTATTTTAGCTCAAAGCATTACTATTATGAAGCTGTATCAATGTAAAATCTAATTCGTGCTTTATTGTTGATGAATCATTAGGTGGTCTCACGTAACCAAGGAACTTAAAATGCGATTTTCTTGTGAACATTAATCGAATCTGGATTGGAAATAAATAGGGAAATGATTGCCGTCGTTTTCGTTTCCTCCCATCAATATTCACATCAACCGTTGCTTTCAGAGGTCGATTGTTGTATTGAAGGAAAAGCTCTATTCTGCCGGTCCGTCTTGGGTTCTTCCTTTTGTCTTGAAAGAGCTCCATAATGATGTAAAAATTTGAAATTAATTCTGTGGTTGTGTTTCCTATATTATTACATCTTCGAGTCAACAAAGAGATGGAGATCGAGCTTTCAATGGCAAGAGGCAGAGGAGACTCAATCGGTGTTTACCTTTCAGTAGCCTTGACCTTTAACCTCGTGCCATCTGCCGTAGTATTTTGTGATTGGTTACTTACCCTGTACAGCTGAATAAAGATGTCTACACCGTAAACAGAGTTAATAAATGACTTTAAGACATACTGCTATGGCGTGTAAGTGTGTATCAAAGCAAAACGAGATGTAACGATAGCAAAAGCGAAATTTGTAATCTTGCAGCTCAGATGAGGTGTAAAAGGCCGATGGCTTGCGGTCACTACAGTCTCTTGCTCATTGATACTGTGCGTCAAAGCGATTTACGGGACATCTTTTATCCTCAAAGATTTATATCTCCAAAACAAAAATCACTAGAGCTGCTATCTTAATTATGTTCACGTTACAGCACCATGATTTACTGCAGAGTGCAGTACAATGAGCAAAATTGTCAATAAACCCCAAGTCTGTCTATAAATTGATCGTATGCACAGAACATCCACAAAAACAGTGACTCGAGTATAGGTAGTTTCCCACACTTTTCACTGTTACATATACGACATCCAGGTGAAGTTAACAAAACATTTAAAACATAAAATTATGAGTCAAATTTCAGGCTTCAAAGCGTATTAGATCCTTATAAAGCCGTGAGTGGCCCTAACGTTTATTTCAACTTGTTAGTTTAATGTAGTGATAAAATACAAAATTAGTTGCCCTAGACTATAGAAATATCGTTCAATGTCTTCACCAATAAATCAATATGATACAAAAAGCATAACGCACTGTTAACGACAAACTGATTTTCAGTCGGGCGATAACGACAATGCTTATCCATAGGTATCAAGGAACGAAAGATCATTTCGAAACAACAAATCTGTGCTGAATTAATTCATAGAAATCCGTTACGACTCTGCCAATTATCTTTACGAGAGATAATGGTACCAAAAGTATATTAACAAACACGTACGTCGATTGTTAGCGACTATTTTATTCTAGTAATAATCATGAGGGTTTTATAAAAAAGATGAAAAGATTGTAGACTTAATGAGAAGTTTTAAAGAAATACATTAATAGTTACATATACTAGTTGCATAAAAGTTAAAGGTAACAATGGGAATGACTATTTTCATACAATTACAAAATTGTCATGTTTCACTACTAATACCAGTAGTAGTGGTAGTAAAACTACTACTGCTACATCGTTACGCCTACTTCAATTACTACTTCTACTACTATTACTACTACGACTACTACTACTACTACTACTAATCATAATAATAAAACTACTACTACTACAACCACTACTACTATTACTACTACTACTGCTATTACCACTACTACTACTTTTACTGCTGCTAAATGAACTTCGATGTTTTATTGCTAACATTATCGTTGTCCACGCTTATACATATTGTGTCATATGGGGAATAAAGGAGGGTGGTGAGATAAAGGAACATAATTGTCATTTATAGCTCTTTTCCACACATAATGTTTATAAGTAAAATAGAATTCACAAAATGATTCAGGAAGATGCAATCCCATACATTGTTTCCCACGAACTGTGAGCGATTTGTTTGATTCAACCCTGTCATACTCCAGAACTATAATGTGTCACCTGTCTACAAATATCTCAATATACAAAAAAATTTGATCTAATACAATAAGAGAATTGTTACATGATGTGGGAAAACTCGAATAAGAAAGTAGTGTTTACCTGAACATAAGTGCGGATGACATAGCGGCAATCAATTAATCCAAAGGCAATCTATTCTGCATTATATAGCATCAACCTGTGGCAAGTAGAGGGGCTTTATGGAAAGAAAGTAGATTTAGCAAAACTTTCATGAGGGAATTACGGACTGTTATAGTTTTTATTTCTAGAGAAAGGTGGCGTCTTACACACTTGTAGCTAATCCCGGGAGTTAGGTGCGAAAGGATTGACCTCTTCTTTAAAGTCAAACTGACAAGACAATACGGGCCCATATTGACTGAGTAAGATCTGAAAGGGAGTGAAATGCTGTGAATGTATAAATGTTTTACATAGGCGGATCTAGAAATTTTTGATAACGGGTAGCGGCTTCCCATGACTAATGTTTTGTACTATTCGGTCTAAAAAAGGGGTTTGCAGTCCTAAAAATGATCGAAATGACCTTTTTTGATAAAAATTTTCCGATCAAAAAGGGGGTTGCAACCCCGGCACCCCCACCCCGCCCCTCTAACTCCGACAATGTCTAATATCACAATTATTGCGAAATTGTCTTTGTTTCAAAATTTACTTTAAAGGTATCTTAAACACGGATGTAAATAAACTTATGTGTTTTGTTTAGTTTTATGTAAAGTAATTGTTGTTTGAAATTGTAGACAAAGTCTCTCCTATTGTTTCTAATATTATTAATTTGTGTCATACAACTTTGTCAGATGTCGTCTGTTTTCTCTTTTATATCAAAGTTTTCAAAACCAATGGTCCAATTCTTCGATCTAAATTGCAAGCATTATATATTTGAAGATACGACACTAATATGCATTCATTCTGATTAGTTCTAAATGATATTGGTATTTACTTCTAATTTACATTTGAGCGACAGACTTGGTGTACCGGTTAAGCGAACCGGGTTCGATTCCCGAATTGTGCTACTATATTTAAATATCGGTAGCCTTTTCATTCCATGTTGTCTTATTGCCGAAATATTATTGAAAGTGATGTAACCCCCAACCAACATCTTAAACTACATACGGTAATATGAAATGAAAAACCGAAAACGGTCAGATCCAGATTTCCGATAATGTAAGTTTTAGAGTCGACGAAAAAAGTAGAATAGATCGGTTAACTTTAAACAATTTAGGTTTCTTTTTACCCCTAACAGATGATAATTATAATTGCGGTCATTCATAGTCGCCTACACCCTACATCACAACTGAACGAGATACATTCACAACAATAGGCGATATAAACTTGTAAATATGTCCTAATGGAAATAACTTCGACACTTTTAACATAGTTTTCCCTCTCTGAATGATTTAATCGTTTTAGTATGATTCATGTTTAATATCTTTTTAATTTAGTTGAAGCATTATACCGGTCTTTTCATACGGCGCCTTTTATTATAGAAGTTAAATTGCTCTTTATTCAGTATAGGCTTTCCTGTTGTGCATTTTCTTTTGTGTAAAGTTAAAGCAATACTGTCAACATGCTTGCTAATAGAAAGAGAAAACGTCCCATGTCTTTAATCTGGTAGCTTGTCTTGAACTCAGAATGTCAGACTGATGGAAAAAGAGAGAGTTGCGCTAACTTCAGTAAATACAAGAAAACTGCGAAAAAATCTGAGAACAATATCACAGAAATAGTTAACAAACTTGTCATTTCCTAGCTAGCAATTTTGAATACAAAATGAAAATATAATTGAATATATGCTACTTTTCATTATTTGAAATTGAAAATTCGGAAAAAACTGATTTTTCCTGGGATGTCAAGGGCAGATTCAGAATCCTATATGGGGAGATTCTGTCAAAAGCTAAAGGGTCTTTTTTCTAGGTCACTGATTTCAGTTGACAAAATTATTCTTATGTTATAAGTAAAGTGAAGATATTTAATATTTTACAAGAATTTCGACAGTCTTTCTTAATTCACCGCTATATGTGGTAAACCATTATCATTCATAATGTTCATCATTGTCTGTTGAAAAGACATCGAAAATGAAAATCCTCATCAAAGTAACTACTCCAATCAAAAAAAAAAAAATCAAGAAGGCCCACATCAGTGAATATTAATTTTGAAGAATTCCGGAAATGCAGACATATAGTGAATTTTTCCTGCTGCACATTTGTGATACAAGATAAAATCAGTATGTGATTCGTGAAATAATATATCAGTACCCACTTTCAATCAGCTGACTTCTATACAGAAAACGAGTTGACTTAGTACGAATGGGACGACGTACGAGAAGAACATAGATTGACCCCAGCGTGGGGTAGAAATTGAAAGAATCCACATGCCGTGTCTTTATGAAAATCAAGATATATAACTGAAGTAACAAAGATATCATAACACATTAATAACGTAGTATCCACTGAGGACAAACCGTATTACTACCTTACACTGCTATCACATTTCTTCCCTCTTTTATATGAAGAGTTCCGAAGCGATAATGGTATGTTGCAACGGGTTGTCTTCCCTGGATGAACTCCGTAGCGGAGATACGACACTCGGTATCTCCCAGATTAAAACATAATAAAACAAACATCAAAAATTACAAAATTGATATAAAAGCAAGCATAAACCTGACAAAATAAAAACACCTCCGGGAAGGTATATGCAAATGCACTTCTCCCCCTTGCACTCTGACTTGTATATCATACATGCCAAGAATTGAACAAATTCTGTATTAGAAAGCCGTTTTCTGAGCTGCAATGATGTAACTTTCAATATTAGTTTGAACAATACTATATTGTCTATACAGAGACTAATTTTGATTTGGATTGTAATGTTTTATGTCGCTTTCAACGATTTTTCAGACATTTCCTTACATGGACCCTCTGTGCTGCTAACCTGTAAAACACAGTTGTGTAAAATATTGAATCCAGATCGCCAGTATCGCATGTAATTTTTTTTTTATCACTACACCGAATATGGTTGTCCCCCCCCCCCCCCCCCCTTTCCTTGTCCACTCCGTGTACTTTACATAGTAAAGTGCTTTATTGTCATGTGAACCATTTGTAAAGAAAATATCTCTTCTGAGAACATATTTTAGTCCACGGCTCATGATACTTTGTAAAGACCTATGTTACAAGCGTGGCGAGACCATGCTATACATCGTACCAACCATTGTGTCGTACCTCACCCTACCCGGTGCCTTAAGCTATATCTACCAATCAGATCCCTACCAGATAAGCAATATTCTGTTTCATACTATACTCAGAGCACTTAAAAATAAACCATATCTCCACACTTATCAATATGAAATTTAAACGGACAGTAATTAATGTGTTCAAAACATGCCAATTATCAATCGGAACAGAAAACGTGAAATATACACCTTGTGTATTTCTAAAAACAAAGGTTATAGATATCAGTGATTCTCCAGTTTCGGAAGACATCAAGTGCTGTTCAATATCGGATGATAGTGTATGTTTATGCTGAAATGTCTATGAAGAAGGTATATAAGTCAATATATAATCGCTGGCAGTTACCTTGCATACACGATGTACCGTGAGAAAGTTGTAGCCCACAAACTGCATCATTGAATGCAGCTTTTAATTACCTGAACGTTGTCGGTATTGCTCAGGCGTCGTTTGATGCCAGGGGCTTACAAACTCTGTTTTGTTGCAAAGTCTTTTCTGATTGCCATAGAAAAACAAATGCACGAGCTAATAGCTGTTTCTACACAGAAATCTTCTCCTCGTTACTCGGCAATCATAGTATATGTGTTACCGTACTAAGCGCAAGTAAAAGCAAAAAACAGATCGTAGTAAAACTTAATTAACATTCTCTACTCTGGCATTAGGTAGGGGATCCATATCGCATTACGGCCGAAGATAGGGGTAGCTAAAACAACGCTAGGCAGCCATAACAAGATATACAGTTCGCAACTTGATATATATTTGGGTTATTTCGTCATTATTTAATTAAATATTACTTAATCCAAAATGTATACATCATATAATTTCCAAAACAGTTCAAGTTCATCGCCAATTATTAAGAAAGAATTAACATTTCATTGATTTAAAATTCTTGCCAAACATATATCAGTAAGTCGTGACATGCATTCAAATATAATTATAGAACACGATATAAATAACCTATACTTCTAAGGTCAGAGGTCAATAAAATATCTTTAAGGTCAACTGCATTGTTACATTTGTACTAGAGTAGGTCAATTGTCAATATATATCTAAGGATATCTGGAGCAACTTTATATTTGAAGTTTGGTCCAATGCCACCATATTCATTAAGTCTTTAGACTGTCTCACAATGTAAGTATGGGTGGCACTGTCAGGTACTGCTAGATCGATTTTAAGTTAACGTGATCCGGAGGAGATCTCAGTGATGTATCATCGTACGACAAGAGCTTATTACTGGAGTTCATGGAAGATTTCAAGTCTTGACATACCTTCCTATAATTCTTTTATGACATGTACGAAATAACAAGATACCATATATTGCAAGAGTGAAATTTAAGAAGTAATATAAAAATGTCACATTATGGGCATAAAAACTTCGAGTATGCCGCTTTTCATATTATAATACAAGAGACTCATTTATCGCTAGATCATTAACATACAGAACATTTTACTTCACTACCGTCTCTGAATGTATCAAGAATGCCGTCTATTTGTTACAGTCTGTGATCGAATTCATCAAAAGATCATCATGTAACAATATCAAGATGAACAATGTATAAAACAAACAACTTCCATAGTCGTGTACTTAATGAATTCACTGGAGTTCAGAGTTCATCAGATAGAAGGCAAGTCTTTTGTATGGAATCTGCTCGAGTTAAAATCAGCCAATCTGATTCCTTTTACCGCACCATTAACATTCAAGTCAATTCCATTCTTTTCCGCCACAAAGATGGGTATTTACCGATGACTTGACTGACTAGAGAATTTGATACTTCGGGTATATTTGTGTTTAACGACGTGCCAATAGGTCTTAGCAAGACACCACTTGATTTCTCCTTATAGGGCATTGATATAGTGGGGTTTAATGACAAAGAGGCGAGACTAACGGAAGCAAAAACATAAAATGCAAATACAAAGCGCCTATAATCAAATTCTAAAAACGATAATGTATCCTTCAAAACAGTTTTAATTTCCTTCTTCAGTTAAAATACTGAAGTATTAGAATTATGTCTCCACCAGAGGGCGTTACCTGAGAAATGGCCACATTTAATGTTTTCCTGCTTACCAGGTGGGTGATGCCAAAACCACCTGGTAAGTTCAAACAATACGACACATTAATGAAACAATACTGAATATATTTCAACCAAATAAAATGAACTAGTACAATATACTGCGCAATTCACTAACTGAATATCTGCAATTGATTATATTCACTTATCACTGCAGTATTACATTCCAATATTTCCACTCCAGTTTGTATCCAAAGTCCGGTGTTGCATTTGACATCACCAGAGACATATATACACATGTCTCTGACATCACTTTCCAACCATCTTCACTCAAATTCAACTGCTTATTATTCAATTTTATATTTCCCGCCACTACTTGCATTCCGCTGTTTTACCAAGCTCTCGTCACACAGTTTTACCATCACACTCGCATTTTAATTATTTACTTAATGAAATTTTCACTGTCTAGCCATGTCACTTACATTGTTAGTGTTTCACTCATCACTAGAAATTCTCACCACTACCTTGTCATTTTACTTGCATTCGATTATTCCTGCCATTCCCTTGCCGTCTCACTTTTCACCGCTGACGCTGTCCTATCACTGTCTTGTCGCCTCACGCGCCACTTTCCCATGTTACACCGATTACTTGATGCCAAATTTTGTCACCGCTGTCATGCATCTTCATAATTTGGAGATCGCTAATTAAACCCTATATCTTCATAATTCTCGCCGATCTTGAATCGCGTTTAAGAATTTTCGCCTGATTTCTAGAATAACATGTAAAGAAGATGTTATCAGAATGTTAAGAGAGAATAAAAATCGATATTACGCTGCATAATTGATAACTGTTTGCAAGAGGAATGAAAATTTACATGATGGGTTTAAAATCTGACCCCTTATGTGCCCCTTAATGAAAAAATCAATCAGCCTGATTGGGTCCTGACTATTAATTATTGATTACTGTACAATCAAAACACTTCAGTAAAGGATCGCAAGATGTGAAAACAGATAAAATTAAAATCCGCCGATGCTATCTTCCATGGTGTATGGCATACGGGACGGATGTGCGGGGCAAGAGAAGTGTTCCTGACTTACTAGGGTTTATTCTTTAGTAAAGCACAGAAAACAAACAAGTATACATGTAATGATGGATTTAAGTTCTTCGACACAGCAAAAGAAAGGTAAGGTTTTAAATCTGGGAAATTTCGGCTCAATCAAAGCTCTGGTGGCAAGATCGTCAAGGTAGCCCGACGGGACGGAATCTGTTTCGTGTTGCTTTCTACGTTTTGAATTTACAAAAACAAAATGTGAAACATAACAAATGAAAGTGGTTGGAACGGTGATGTTTTACTTATGAAATCATTTTGGTGCATTGATTGCAGAATAAACGTAGCAGCAGTGACGATTTAAGTTGGGAGGGGGGGGTTATATTATTTTATTATTATCATAGTGATCGATACAAAAGTGAAACATGGCTTTAAATGGTTGGTATTGCAATTTTTAACTTTTTAAAAACTTACACCTGGTACATGGGGTGGTCAATAATGAAAAATTTCATGTTTTTTTTTTTGGAAATTTAGTTGGGGATATAAAATGCAAAAACTGGAAGTAAAATATTACAACAGTAAGTAGAAGTTGTCATATTTACATTATAATATTTTGAGTTTTCCACTAGCAGATGAACGTGACAACTATATATATGTACATGTAATAAGTTCTGTCTTCGTTATCTTTTCCTTATTTTCCTACCCGCAGCGTCCTCAGTCTATCGAAGGTCGTGTGTCTCTGACGGTTATTTTGGCCATGTAAACTAAATCATATCAGTTTTAGACCATTCAATGCACGTTATATAAAACTCTTTGTTCAAAGGACGTCCTGTTTGTACAAGTAAACACGTGTAACTCGGATACCGTCTCACATAAAGGATTTGATGTAGATGCAATCAAATATAGTGTTACTCCGACAAAGCATGTCCCGCTAAGAGGACATATGCCACTCTGTTCAGTAGTAAATTTGATATTGTATAAAGTAAATTAAATCTTTATTTGCCATAAATTATCATGATAGCTTCCGCAATATGTTGCTGTAATGATGCGCCCTGGCAAGACATGATAGGCCGTTAAAGGGTTACAGAAACGAAATCTTGGCGAATATGGACGTCAAAGTCACTTGTCATATCCTGAAACCTTAAACTCTAATGGGATGCGATGATTATAAAGAAATGCACATCTCTCAATAAAAACCCCATACGCGACAAATTAACCTCATTGTCATTTTATTTTTGTGACGGAAAAAATGTTTTTAAAAGGACTCCTTTGCATGGAGGACATTTGATGTAGAAGATAATTTGCATAATATGGATAAACTGGGAAGAACAATGGTACTTGAGTGATTGTGAAGGTTGGTGCGTGAATATCAAGTGTTTTATGAGTGTATGATGTGCCACGAACACTTTGTTTTCTGTAGAGATAGCTGAGCACCACTACTTATTCTTAAACTAAAGCAGTTAGACTTGATTAAAATACTCTACTTGAACTGACAGAAAATGAATTAATTGAAGTGCGTACATGCATTGCATACTCCTTTATTTTTAAAGTATATTGGATTCAAAAAAATGAGGGTGGCTTCTTCTTTTTTTTTTTTGTAGCTGACTAATCAACTTTAAGAAAATGTTTAATTGTATTTGTTATTCCCTTGGAATTTGGAGTGAATTAAAAGCAAACCTTACTCGTATTTCACGGCAAGATGTGTTATGTAATGAGCAAGACAGAAAATGTAATATTCCCAGACTTTTCTCCTCGCCTGATTGTTCTCTGAAAGGGATTCCCATAATTAAAATCGCGTTCGCTATTGAATTTGCAATAAATTGCCTCAGCGTTTCAAATAGGACTTTGGACCAACCCTAGTTTTCTCCCCTTTACATGTTACACCAGACGAATATGAGATGGTCGTGGCATCCAGCATACGGGAGAATTAAGTCTTTTCTCAATATCACACAATTAACAAAGAAAGCGCATTGAATTTTCAGTTAGATTTCAAACCTGAATTAATTCGAAATATAGAATTCCCATGGTGGTTGAATGTGACCTATGATCTCCCTTATCGTGGATTATGCATTTATCCAATTTGTGGTGCAGGTATAAACAATGCATTAAGACAAGCATTTAAATCTATTTAACCCTCGCAAGACCCACAAAGGATCCCTCCTCGCAATGAAGTGCTGAAGCGTATCTTTCGACTTAATCTGTCAAGCCGATCATGGTGCTGTTATCTAGAGACGATCCGAGTTAGGCTGAGCTCCGAGAGAAGAGGAGGGGTTGGCTGCACCCGAGTCATGTGACTCACTCGGGTAGCATTTGGGGTATTCGTGCCAGGTGGGGTATAACATGATATGGGGTAGTGGCCAGATTAGTGTGATAGCACATGTAATTTAAGATATCATCTATACAAACTCATGTAGTTATTGCCGTTATATCAGAGTAAATTCCAGCTAGTGACATGCAACGAACGGATCTTATCTGCGGATCGAATTTCCTTGGTTTTCTGATGAATAAATTAACTGCTTATAAATTTATTACGTATTCACTGCTTTTAGGTGGAATTTTGATTAGCAATCAATTGAATGACTATTGCCCACTTTGTTTAGAATTGGGCACGGCCTATCACTACGTAGAACAAATTGGCTATCGCCTTTGTGCGTCATTGTATAAAGTTGAATGACACAGAACTTTCTCATCGTGTATTATTACTTGTTTCAGTTACACCGGAAGTCAGGTATACATGCTTCTTTGTTCCTTCAACAATCGAAAAATTCGGGAGAAAAAAAAAGGGGGGTACCTTGTAGCTATTTTCCAGATTCCTTAAACCGTACATAAAGAAATAAACCTTGTCAACTGATTAAAATTTCAATATACGATGTGCCTGATTTACAGGAAGAGCTTCTACCGGGTTTTTAAGAAAAATATGTCGATATCACAGTTTTGTCTTCAGAAACTATCCTAAACCCCTATTAGACGACCGGGTGGTTTAAATTCAGAAATCACCGAGACGTCATCAAAAAGGTGTATACGTCTGCAATTTCACACTGTACATGTGCAACTCTATCCCGTCAATTCCTGTCGATATGAATCTATCAAACGAATAACCCTTTATCGTGCAGTTTCTAGAGATGCGATCTGATTCGAAAACAAAGGATTTCGACATTCAGAACATAGCTTTTAAATTACTCAGTCGGCGATAAATGGGATAAAGTTCTAATCATAACAAATAAGGAAAATATCAATGGAATACCATCGACAACCTTTAAACGTAGTTCTAGCTGTGTTTAGTATGTGGGCATGATCTCCCTTGATGCGTTTTACATGCCTTATCCGAAGTGATCCATTCCAAAGTCTGTTCATGGTAAAAAATTTCAGATAATCTATGTGAGGATGTACAGAAGATTTGAACTCTCTTTCCTATGGAATGTGTGGTGATTCTTTTGTTATGTCCCTTTCATGTCATTTATGGAAATACAATAATTATGGAGGTCGGCTGTAACATCTGGGACACTGCTATTTAGGGCGCTACGTCGTGGATTAAACCCCTTGCCGAGCCATTTGCACGTCAATAACATCCCCGTTCGTCACACCGTCGAAGTCGATAATATTTACCATATTTTAGAGGATTTTTGTTCCCTTTTTTGTCCGGTATGTCTTTCGGTAGCCTGGTTTAGTTACCTTACAGGTCGAAAACGCGCCAAAATCCGCGCGTAATCTTTCTCCAACCGGCTTTGATAGTGGTATCTGAGTGTGCAAACTGCGTTATGATTGACCGAAATGTATAAAATATTCATGAATATGAATAAAAGTATGATTTACATTCACATGGGTATTATTAAGATCAAAATAGTACTCCATTATTTTTAATTTTAATTCCATGTTTAATCAATACATGACCAGTAGCGGATCTAGAACCCCTTTGTCTGAATTAAAGGGTATGTTTGGCTATTCATGACCGAAAATTGTCCAAAATATCGGTTTTCAAGTGGAATTAATAACTACTGCTATGGAGGAATAAGCGCTACTTTGGCATCTTCTTGAAACCACCACTGATGAGGGAAGCCTTGAAGAAAAATAGTCGCCTTTTCTTGACATGAATGATTGACAACTTGTACCAACGACAATTCATGTTTAATGAAGTTGTTTTCGATTGAACCGGAACTTTTTGTCTGATAACTCGTGAACATACTCAGAAAATCGTCTCCGTAAAGGATGGCGGTGTGTGTGAAATAAGACTTAATGCAGGTAGAATTCTGAATAGTCTCTCATAATGTGGCCATTGATCTTAACCACAGCGACATGCCTCAAGTAATGTAAACAATTTTTATGTTATATTAGCAATAACATGCGAATACTTATATTTGTAAAACACATACATGTATTTCTGTTCTACTCCCTTGGGAAAGTTTGAAAAGTTTTAGATAATAGTCATCTCGATCTACATCTATTTCGCTTAATGAGTGGGATGGGAACGGCTCTTAACGTACGGTCAAGCTGAATTTGTGGTTTGAATTATGGAAATACGCTGTATATGGAAGCAGCATGACTGCTCATGTAAGGCCGAATCAATATATCATATACAGAAAGCTTTGTAACTGTCAACACCCCTCCCTCTTTTTTTTTTTTTTTTCTTTCTTTTTTCATTGCATAGCACTGGAATCTTATTTCGTATTTCGTGAAAGGAATAAAGCATTGTCAGCATTTGTTTTCACAGAACACAATATAGGCACAACGAACAATCGACTTCTGTCAATCAAACCTTGCCTGTCTAGTATTACATTGTAGTTTCATGTGTATCATTTGGAATTCTAACATTACCGAAGCACTTTTATTGTTTTAAGAGAGAATTGTTTTAAGTGCGACATGCCCATTGACAATAAATCGTATCAAAATTGTTCAATATTTATACATGAATATTTTAGACAGCAACTATTGAAAATATTTGAGGATAGGCAAAACATTGTCTATTCATGCTTTTTGAATGCGCGTGTATTGCAGTAAATACATATATACATACAACAGATGCGACTTCTTCAGTTGAACTTGTTGGCAAATTGGCAATACAAGCTATTAATATTTTATATGAATACATCCTGCATTCTTTGCTCGTGAAAGACACGACCACCTTAATGTTTCAAATTTCTGTCATATTATTTATCAGCATCTGCACTTTTCTAACTGAAAAAAATGTGTTCCATCCGATGAATAATTGAACAAGCTGTCTGTTTCTCCGATTCAATATGTAGCGAGTGTGCAGATTGCTACATGCTAATTTCCCATGTATTTCACTTGCATGTGTTATCAAATTATTGAAAGTGCAAGATGTAGCATTTAGTGAACGGATAGTGCAACGACTTGTCTGATGAGAGTGGGCGCGGCAGTGTGATTCCAATTTTAAATGCGAGTTAGGTCACATGTAATACCCAGGAGCGGATACGGATGTTTTTAAAGGAGAAGTTTCCATGGTTTGGTTGAATATTTCTATCAAGAAAAGGGGGTTGACCCTTCAAAACTAATGAAAGATTACTTTGCTTGTCACATTTGCCATCGAAAGGGGTCCAATTAAGTAACCCTCTCCCTCATCCCACCCCACCCTCTTTCTATGGATCTGCCAATGGCATTATGAAAAACCTTGTACTTTGTGTGAAAATGGGAACAACCCCCCCCCCCCAACCACCACCACCACTACACACACACACTTTCCCCTTTGGCTTTCTCTATATTCGACATTGATATATATATATATATTTTTTTTTGTGTTTACTCTGATATAAATGGTCAATACGGAGAGGCTGATAAATCTAAGAAAGGAGTTTACGATCTAAGATGCCAACTGTACCGCCAGTATATTAGGATTTTAGCCTCTGGATCCATCTGCGCAGTGTTCGAAAGAAATGTCTTTCTATTCTCCGTTTCTTGTTGACTGTAAAACAAATTACATATGGAGATTTGCGGCTGTGCTATTGTGGGAAAGGCCTAAGTGTAGCAGATAGCTTATTTGTTATGTCTATTTTTGTTTTGTTTTATTCATTCTTTATCGTACTGTGAATTTCCTTCATTTCTTTCTTCCATTTGGGGGATTCAGTGGGGGAGGGGTAGATAATTTTAATGTTTGCGCTCGCCTCTTAAAATTGATATAGAATACTAAGTAAATCTATAATCAATAGATAATTTGATAAATTGAATTACGTTTATTCTATAAAGGATGAAAGCATTTTACATGAAAGACAATACCGGCATGGATGCCGCATGATTCGTACCTGCCTGGGCCACATGGGTGGCAGTGATGAGGAAACATGGATATTCCGTCATTTAATAATGAAATAATAAAGCGTGAAGTTGGGATACACATCATGAGCCGCAGTCTCGTAGATGATGCAGCATGTGCGCTGCTTTGGCGAACTGAATGAGGATGGAGTTTTCTCTGACATATGGAAATTGTCACTTTCTGTTTCCATTACAACTTCCTTTAATAAAATACACATATTTCTGGAACCATAATTAATATGGTCGTTCAAATAAATAAGTAAAGTTTGATGGAAGCCATGCCTTTCATAAAACTGTCTAGAGGTATATCATTATTAAAGTTACGTGTAACCTTCAAAATAATTCTTGAAAACGAAATTCATCAATATGAACCAGAGACATGTGTTTATATGTCTCTGACATTAACATACAACATTGTCTTTTATCGGGCTCGATATACGTCATCATTTGATTGCAAGTACGGTTACCGAAACAAAACATTTTACGAAGATATTTTTTTCGAACGGGTTTTCCATTTTGTCTTGTTAGATGACGACCCCCCCCCCTTCCCCCGCCTTAAATAAAAATATTTCAAGAAATTATATTCGTCAGTCAATTTATAAAAATAAAAAAAAATATAATAATAATAATAATAATAATAATAATATTATTATTATTATTATTATTATTATTATTATTATTATTATTATTAAATAAATAAAAATATTAATAGTGTGTATTTTGTGTTTTTTGCTTTGGATGAAGATCATAGTCAAGGTCATTGACCTCTGTCCCAAATAATAAAAGCTCTATCAGCACAATATGTACATCTACACGAATTTTGAAGCCCGTATTTGTTTTAGACAAACGAACAGACAGATAGACAAACGAATAAACTACAAGCAATATGTACCTAATCTTTCAATAAAGGCATATTACAGGAGTTTATAGGCTAACAGTTTGTGGAGTTAGGAAGTCTCATTGTGCTTTTATGTTATCGAGAGCGTGCATTGAGAGAGAGTTTATCTGTGAAGGTGGAGGGCTCGTGTTGTACTGCAGATACACAAACTCGGGTGATCGAGTGGAAAACTTGATATTCCCTTTCATTTTAGAAACATATCGAACCCACGAGTGGTATACAGGGGATCTAATAGTAATTGAGTTTAATGGATTTTCAGGGGTAAACTCCTCTTTTAAGACAGGGATATCTACAATGGTAACATATACATGTAAGATGACCCACTTGTAACATACATTGATGTCATAAATTGGGATTACGAGAAAACATATAAGTCTATTTGTTATAAGTAGAGATTTTGGCGAGCCGGTAGCCAGACATAAGAAGAACAGATCTTTCTAAAGTTCATCAATTCTGGATTCTATCATATTCATGATAAAGTACACGAGACTGATCGCAAACTGTGGAATGATATCTTAACTTTAGTTATCTTCTAGAGCCATTCAGCAAATGATATGTCGTCGTGTATTCGATAAAGTTTTTTAATGAGTGCTGCATTGTTTTAAAGGAGGCCTAGAAATGAAGGACGTTGTTGATTTAATAAAGTGGACTAGAGCATTACTTATTATTAGCATTTTTCATAACTTCATATTTCTGTAAATGTATTTGTAACAGAGGAATTTGTGTTATTTACACGTGTTAAAAGAATGAGATAATAGCGAACTGCAGAAACAGTACGCGGAAATACAGGTGAGTTCAACTCGAACTTTTATAAGAGTTATCTCCCGTTTAATACTATCAACGATAAAAAATAAAACGAACTTTTTTTTACAGACGGACATGGCAAGCTTATAGGTCATGTTTGATTAATAAATAAACGTGGCATTCCCTCTTTCAGTGGTAAATGCCCTTGTCCGCTCGTGGATCACAATTATTAACATCTTTCAAACAAAGTTAAGTCTCTCTTCTAATGCTTCTTAAACTTCAATCACAGAGAAGTTCTATAAATTTGGAACTTATTACATCTCGAAGACCCCTTCTCATTGATAACATCTGAGACGGGTTTGTAGTAAGTTGAATACGGTCGTGCGCGAGAGAGAGTCAGCGATATCGTCTGACGCGTGTGAAAACTTTCCCACGTGCAGAGGAGAAGAGCTAACCCCACAGCATATGGTGATGCATCCTTTTTATTGTGGCTGACAGTAACTGATGTTTGCAATTTGAAAATCAGACATTTTTTGCGACACGTGAATATCATGCATAACTTGCATATACATCGCTGTCCGTTAAGTGCTATGACGGATAACCCAAAGTTTAAAAAGTGAGGCATTGGGACCCATACTAGACTCTCAGTGTGTGACAGAATTTGACACCGGGACATGCTGTCTTCCTGTATTTTTGTATATTATGTTTCTCCATTACAAGAATTTCTTGAGTTTTGAGCTCTAAGGGTATGCGAGGATCTTTCAAAATGACACCGGTTCGGGTTCGGCATTTATGACTGCGTTAATGATACGTAAATCACGAAAACAGTGATTATCAATTTACCACGCGAAGACTCACACCAATATTCTAATCGAAAACTCTCAGACGGCAATGCTCACGCATATAAAAATAATTTTCTCGAAATACAGGGGAACACATAGTGAGAGGGATATGAATTTATTTCGCTATCTGGTCAGTTATGACACTAATGATTAGATTGGTCAATCTGAATGCATTGTATCGGTAAATATATCTTACTGGGGAAAAATCTAATGAATTTCATGGGATGCCACCAAACAATCTTTTGGCACGTCTGCGAAGAAAAAAGGCGGGTATACTACTTCTGTACCCGCATAAAATATCTCATAAAGCATGGAACATGGAGTGTCTGCCTCCTTCGGCATCTCTCTGTACTAATATATCATTGCCAACAAATACTTTAATATCGCACCCCCATTTCTTCTTGTGGTTCGCTCAAGTTTTATTCAATTTCTAACACGTTTTATGATGATCAATTTTACGCAAGAACGGAAGTTGAAATTGAATATTCATGCGACAAAGAGCCCGGATGGCAACGTTGTCCACCTTTGATCCAAATTTATTGCGGTCACGATGAAATCAAATAAGGGGCCATTGTTGGCAACTTGCAATCTGTCAATGAGTCGAAACAAAGATATCCCTTGAAAATGATTATGTTGAAGATTTCTATGTAATGTATCGGAAGACAAAACGATTTTCATCAACACAGTGGTGGCACTGTTTGCCCAAGGCCCAGTTTTGACTTTCTAACGAGCAAATCTCATTGTTAATTAACTATGAAAAATACTCTAAGCGGCAACTCAATAGTGTTCCAAGAAAAAAACATTAAAGGATTTCGGTTGTTTTAAATTGTCGTAAAAAATACCGCACTAATTTTCCGTAACAAAATTCATAAAATTTCGAAATTCTTTGGCAAAGTATTCATAGAATCACACATTTTCGTAGAATATACAGACAGTTGTTTATATGTTTCGTGTGTTTGCCTAACCACAAAATTTAAACAGAGCGCATCGGGCATTCTCTTCCAGTCCACCCTATTGATTCATCAGGAACTTGCTTCCAACCATATTTATTATGTGGTTGATTAGCTAATTGAACTTGATGACTATGGAAATCTAATAGTTGTCTAATTAATTTCCGTCTCGGGCTATCATTTAGAATTTGGTTTTCAGGCTATGCAAATACATCTGTTGTAAATCTCCAGACAAAAGAATAGGAGAAAATGTTCTTGTCACATGCCAATAAGTCGGGGCCCAGTCCCAGGATTCTTAGTGAAAAGAAAATGCCATCGTCTGCAAGATATGTTTGACGGTTGTTATCGCAACTTCCGGAATGCTACTGAAAAAAAGGTCCCGATAGTCCAGTAACTTTGATAATGTCGTCATATAGAATATCGTCAGTTCATGGATGCATGCACCGGATATTTGAGGGGGGAAAAGGTGAAATTATCGTCTAAATATACGATCCAATTAGTGAAAGACAATTGTTGTTCTAATTAATAGGTAAACTGGTAAGTAATGATTCCAGATTCATATCTACCCATTCTCGGGATGTCGGTTCGTTCGATTCCAGGTCGTAGTTTCGAATTTCCAAATGTAAGAATTGTTTAAGCCGGCGTGGCCTAGTGGTATCACGCTCGCCTCCTGATCGGGAGGCCGTTGTTCGAGTCCCGGTCATGCCGGTGTCTTGTCTTTCGGATGAAACAGTAAAAACCGAGGCCCTGTGTCGCGGTATGCATGGCACGTTAAAGATTCCTCACTGCTTTGGATGGGTCCGTTGCAAAGATCAAAATTTGTATGCTCCGCATCAGGCAGATGCCGTCACCATATACGTGAAATATTCGTGGTGTGACGTTAAACAAAAATCAATCAACCAATCAAATCAATCTTGTAGTTTGTTCTGAACTTGTGCTCCAGGTTTATTTACTAAAGGTGCGAGTCTAAATGATGAAGGACAGATCGTGTTTGAAATCCTGCTATTATACTTGTAATTATATATCAGCAGATTATTCTACACCGTGTGATTAAAAGACCCGGTGACCTTGATGGGGCTATAGAGTCTTGATACGGTAAACAAAAAACAAAATCAAAATGAGGTTTGTGAAGTTTCTACAAAAAGAGGGCTTGCAGGAAGCAAAGGTCAAGGGATCAGGCAGACGATCAGTGGCACGCGCCGTGGCGGAAGTCGTCTGCTGACGATATTGTAAACTACTCTTCCAAATTTCCTTTTTATTTTGTCCTAGTATTGAAAGACTTGAAATACTTTCTGGTTCAGTATAACCAGATGGCGTGGGATTGTTGACCAAGCGCCATATGCCTACATCTGCACAACCTATGTGCTCTATAGAACTTGTAGGACACGTCATTTTCAAATTATCGGGAAAAGTTTAGCTTATACAAAAACTGAGATCGCTTCTTCTGTCTGTTATAATAATTTTGTTTATATAAAATGTAGACTTCTCTCGTTACTTATTATTTTCAAGATGTTGTTTACAATACGATAAAGTCAACACTCGTATAAAACGCAGGTGACACATTGATATTCAAAGCTTCGAAATTAACAAATGACCCAGACGATTTTAAGCCCTTTGCATCCACAAGTGGCCAAGCTTTCCAAACATGGTCACCTCCATACTAGGCTGCTTTATCACCACCATATATAATCACGACTGGTCACTGTGAAAAGTTCAAAATTTTAATGAAATACAGTCCCCTCAAAAAAAGAAGTCGTCGAAAAGTGTAATATCCACGAGAGAAATACAAGCGCAGATGCTCTGACCTTCCTTTTTGAATGACAGTCCTAAGGTCACGCCGCTGTGGCGATTGTTCCATGCAGTAATTGTTTTGATTGTCGTGGAAGGCTGTCTGGCAGAGGGGTCTGTAGCACGGGCCCAACAGGTGAAGGGCGGAGGGGTTGGCTTAAGTAGCATTTACAGAGCCTGACCAGCCGACCAGAGCATTCACTCACAGACAAAGGCATCAGTCCTCCCCATAGATACCTCAAAAATCACGACATGAAATACAAAAGACATCTTTTCAAATTTACTTTTTAATGACAAAAGCCGTCACTAGATTAAGCTATGGCCAGGTGACTATATCCTTCCGATCGTGCAAAATTAAGCACGTACTAAAAAAGGACAACTGTTGAAATTTTGGATGAAACTTTTTCACCTTTGACCGACAGCTTTTCACCGGATTTCTTTGTTCCTGAATATCGCTTAAAAACGAAACAGAAAACAAAAACAAAAATCATTATTACATCATATCTCATCCCCAACGATTCATAAAAATCACTCTAGTACAATTTTTAAAAAGAAAAGAAATTAATATTTATGTTCTTACATCTGAATAATTTGAAATAGCTTTAATTAACGTATTCAATTTACAGGGGTATTTCGTAAACTTTTGCCAAATATGCGACCGCTGAAAACACTGAAGCAATGCGATAAATCATTGGCTCCCCTCAGACAGGTGCTTTCTTGTGCAATCAAGCCTTTTGTGCGACGACAGATGCAAAAGTTCTTAAAAAGTGCGTGTATACAAGCAACGGTATCTTATTAGTTAGGTCATTTTGTTTAGATTCCTTGAGTGTGTAAACACGAGACATGGGAATGAACTATGGTGAGGCGTCTATATTGCCAAACCACGGGGCTTTGTACCGTTAACATAGCAGATGGTCTCTACTCAAGTATTGTACAATGTTCAATCAAAATGCATGTTTTCAATGCACGCACAGAATAAATGCAAATTTTCTTCATATAACGGAGCGCAGCTATGCACAGGAATCCGATAAAGCATGACATTATCGGCTGGTATTGTTATGTCATCCATTGTCTGTACTTTGAAAAAAAATATTACATGCATTTTCTGAATTCGCAACTATAGGCGGTTGATAATAGAAAAAAATGTTTGCTTATCCACGGTTACAGGAGGGTACAGAATTTATTCATTTATACGTATGGCGACGGTCACGCTTAAGTGATTGAGGGGGGGGGGGGGTAGTTGGGGTGGATTTTGTTGGGGACGAGGGAGGACTCGACTTTTAGAAGGAAGTCCTTGTCACTTCGTCCGATTGGGTATCAAACACAGACCCTGACTTGACAGACAGTGAGCTCTAATGCAGCGCATTTGCGCGCTAAGCCATCGGGGCGCATTAAAGAAACTGTACTAACAAAAAATAATTTCACACGATCGGTATTCCGTTTCCATTGATTAATTGAGATCGCTTCGAATTCATTATTGTAATCCCAACCTGTTGAATCAACAAAACTGTATATCGTGTAAGGATTACACATACCGGCTATTGTATTGTAATTACGTCCTGCGCTGTTCGCCCCGGAAAGTGGGAGGGTGTTTTGATAAATACTTTAGCATAACTTGTAAAGGGACCGCAACATGCAGGCGAGAAAATATTGCACGGACAAGGCGATTAATTGCCCGATTTCCTCTCTCATTTCCCACCATAACCGTCGCTAGTTAATCAATGATTGCGCGAGTCTAAAAAACAGTTTGATCTAATTACTCCCCAATTAGGCAATTGACCACGTTGCGATAATTGCAAACTCAATTAAGATGGGAGACATTTTACCTGATGACCGGCTTTATTCTGCGTAATAGAGGGTGCCATATTGGGAGACAAAGAAGTTTACTTATGCTAATCTTTTTATATAAACGTGATAAAACATATCCGAATTCGTGAGCATTAAAAATATTTAAGTATTCATAAAGAAAACAAGTTAGATATTCTACCTGTCACTGCAGTGTATCAGCTGCGCCTCCTTGGTTTCAAATTCTGTCTTATTTTGACAATATGTCTAATTATGACTTACTGTAAAGTGTATTTGATTCGTCAAGCCGCGTTGACCGCGCACAGGTGAGCTCGCAGTCGAATGCGTTATAAATACATATTTAGGTTATCGGCGATAATATATTGTACAGATGCTTTAAAGAGATTCAGTAAATAACTCATATGATATGGTCATAATATGCACCTTTATGCAAATGATTATGTTTTGGCGGGCTCATCTCTCTCGTCCTAATCACGCCATGGAACCATCGGCACGCGCCGACTCGTGTCTCCCGGTCTCGCGATGTATTGCAAGCTCCGCCCCTCACTCTATTGCTGAGTGACAGTGAAATAAGCACTCGAGCGTACAGCCACGCGTAGTGTATTTATAAGCATACCTAATACACAAGTATGCTGAATACATCGAAAACCGGCATAATAGCATACAAATAAAGCAGTATCACAATTGTTATGTCCACCGATTAAAATCGCCTAAGGTCACGCATCAAAATAAATAAAGAGCTTGGGCTGACAAGCAAAACTTGCGGTTAAATAAACAAACATGTACTAATTACCAATCAATCGTCATCAATGTGATATCGTTTAATTTGATGACGTCCAAGCTGACAATAATTAAATGGATTTTAATGACACTTGGTATGTAGAAAGACACCGCTTGTAGATCTACTCCAAGTCAAAGATTCCGTCTGTCGACTCGAAATCAAAGCACAAAAAAAACCCCCATATATATATAATGTGTGAATTTCATATTCATTATATCATTCTTTGTGACAAAACCATACAGGTAAGATTTTCTGTGTGTAATCAAAATCATAAACAGTACTTGGTCGATAACTACGTTAAAATATCATTATTATTCTAGATGACTTTTTTTTTAAAATAAATAGTCATCAAACATAATAAGAAGTATTTGCCAGTCATTTTGATTTATTAGCTGTGATGAAATGATGAATTTACTTTAATGTGTAAAAATTTGCTTTGTGAAAAAAATCAAGTACGACAAGAGCAGATGTTTAAAAGTCACGACAGGAACAGGTGAATATCTTTGAAAATGAATAAAACCTTGTTTATCAGTGCAACTCATACATTCATCAAAATACAATTTCCCGCCAAAACCAGAGTATTTTACCTGTGTTTCGAAGAGGATTATTTTTTTTCTTCATCATACCTATGAACCGATAACCTAACGAATCACTTGTTGATAAAGACTTAGGGAATATGCCCTCAATAAAATCACAAGCACCTGTAGGATTCTATTTCTTGACAATGTCGCGTGCCATCTTCTTCCATATAAGGAACTCATTTGCATATGTAAACGAAGGTACTGAGACAGGTGTCGTTTCTCGACAGCTGAACGTACAAAAGAGCTTTCTATACTCCAATAGAGCGGGCACAATACATTCAAATCTTGAGCACGTGCCTTCATAAAATTTGTGCACCCTCGGAAAAAGCTGATATTTAATTTAACTCTTGGACATACTAGTTGATATTGGGTTGAAGTATATGTAAATAAATAGGAATATTTGAAACAATGCCGTGGTTTCATACCCAGGTAAGTTAATTGTTATAAGCACTTTGTACTCGAGCCGGTCTGACTTCGATCTACTTTGACAGATGTGCCTTCCAAACTTGACCATAAGGGGTCTGACCCATACACGACATAATGGTCTGTCGACGGAGAGTCACTTATAGCTTTCAGCTGTTGCTTGTAAATCTGTTGCTTTGGCGTTGAATTCAGATTTGTGTTTAATTTTGCTCCTTTTTTAGGGGGGGGGGAGGCTTTCATATTCTTCAATCATAATAACGATAATTTATCTTCATTGAAAAATATAAATACATAGTTTAAACTTGTTGTTTGTATTGATGTTTTTTTACACCAGCGCATCGAGCTTTAGCTATCAGCATTTTATTTTAGTATACTGAGCTTCGATTGCTTATATTGATCTCTTACATTAATCCAATTTTTTAAGTTCACAAATACGAACTTATCAGTAACAAATCGGTGAAGATAAGATTTGTTCCGTATTGTTTGCAGATAAGCCGTCAATCAAATTAGGAGGCGTGGCTTAACGGACTTGGCAGGATCGAGGCTATCGTACAAGAAACTCAATAACGAGAGAAATTGCCAAGTACAGAGAATAAACAAGCAAGATGCGGTTGTGGAAATTATCAAGAGTTGTAGTGTTATGGATTATACATTTATTTATTCTTATTTCAAAGGTAAGATTCTCCTCTATGTATTCATTTTCTACATCGTTTTCTGAAGAGTTCCTCGCTTTTGCAATACTGTTCATAATCGGCGTAGTAAGGTAGATAGTAATAGTAATTCCGCTGCCAGCAACGCACGATATCTCCGAGGGCAGATGAACACAACTTTTTATTTACTTATGCATTGTTTTACATTAGTGACACTCACGTACTCACTTTGCAGGTACATTCTACAGGAGTGTTCGAACTTTATCTTGCAAATTTTCAAAACATTAATGGTGTGAATGAGGATGGAAATTGTTGTAATGGATTCTTACCTGGAAGCACCAAATGCACAGCGTCTTGTAGGACTTTCTTTAGAATCTGTCTGACGCATTACCAAGCTCAGATCACAGACGAAGTGCATTGTAGCTACGCAGAGGAGACGACACCGGTGTTGGGAGACAATGATGTGAACTTTCAGAATTTACCCGTGAAATTTGAAAACCCTATTCGATTTGCTTTCCAGTTTTCATGGCCGGTAAGTCAATACATTTTATGCAGCATCTTACTTTGTCATGTCACTTATTGCATCATCGATTTTTACCTGTGTGAACTGCCAATGTTGTGATGATGAAATTACCCCCAAATGTAGGTGATGATGTCACCGTATCCCTTCCGCTTTCCTGTCGTATATACTTATTATGTGTCCATTAACGGATAAGGGAAAGCAATTCAAGTGACAACTTCAACAATTAAACTTTCCCCGACCATTTCAATATTAGAAAAATTTGAATTTAATATATTTTTTTAAACTGGGGCTTTACAACGTGTTGAACGTGATTTCAACAGTTGGGCCGGGGAAGTGTATTGATTTGTACCAAGAATCACGGCAAACCTTTTCATATGCAGCTGTCGTCTTTTCTTATGATTTTGATAAAAAAAGAAAATAAGTAAGACCACATCTGAAGTAATCTTATTAGAAATGTCTCCTAGTTTTAAAGAATACAGAACCCACAAAAAAGTTAAGCATGTTTATACGATTTGTATATATCATATATTGTTTTGTTTTAGGGTACATTCTCCCTGATCTTAGAAGCATGGCACGATGCGACGATGAACGGACCGACACAGGGTACGTATGAAAGGGGGGTTTTTATGGGATTCTTTTTTTTTTCCACAGGATAAAAGCGAAACGTGACAACCGTCTTGTTGAATTGCATATTTTGGATTTATTGTGCGGTGTAGAAACAAAGCATAGTGGGGCGAAAATAGCCACAAATAATAAAGTGTGACAGAGTTGTTAGTGGAACAGTGCTTATCGCGCATCGTCAACTGGTCGTGGATACCACAGTGCTTGACGCGTGCCGGGATGATTAATGACATCAGATGAAAGCTACTACAATGACGTCATCGCACATTACTTATCACACTGCATCGTGTGATAAAAAGGATAAGTTATGTGAGAGGAACACTTTACTCAGTGCTTTTTCATATCATATGGGATTTTACTTGAAAACAGAAAAGGTGTGTTCGAAGTGCTGAAATGAAGTGTTTAATGTCAAGTTTACAATACTATGTGTTGATAGATGTTATTGGATTATAATCAGCACGTGTGTTTTACTCGGAGTTGGAGAACCATTTCCTGCACTCAGCAGGACCAAGAAAGTTTTTTGCAGCACTAATTTTCAGGCGTGCGGTAGACACGGTGTCTACTGCGCTAGGCCTCGTGGCCGAATTATGGTATGAAATGAAAAGTAGCATTAGAACACACGTGTGGTGCATCTAGTGGATTGTTAACAGCATGGAACACTTAGATGTGCTACTCTTGTATACGGATTATCGCTATTGATCAGCCGGCCAATGGGATTTACATGTGCTATATTTTGCAGTGAACCGATGTATTCGGAGCGAAACCATTCAAACACTCTCACTATGCACTAAAATAGGTCTGGTAAGGTGATCTCGACATCTTTTTTCTCCTCTTTCTCTCTCTCTCTCATTTGCACCAAGTACAATAGGCTGAGTATGATATGCAATATTCAGTTATATTTACAGATACTTACTCTATAGCAAATAGCGTGAGACCAAAAGCATGTGCCATCCAAAGTCAATAAGTCTCCCCGGCTAACAAAAAAATTAAGACAATGGTAAAATAGATCAATAGGGGACCAAATGCTAGATTTTACTTCTCAGCATGTGTAAAGTAAATACTCCCAAACAAAGGCCGACGGGATACTGTATGTTTGCATCTATTCCTTGTATTTACCTTTCAATGTATGGGGTCATTTATATAGATGAGCAGTAAGAAACCCGGTAATAAGTGAAAAAGCAGATCACGCATTCCCAGATTTCCTTCCCCATCTTTTATTTTAGCCGAATGCAAATGTAAACAACTGCCCTGGGCCTTGACACCCTTTCCCATGCTCTGGCAGATCATCTCTCAACTTCATTTTAAACCTGCAATCTATTGTGTTCGAAATTTTCTCCCTGCCTCTATTTTCGAGTGAATGGGGTTATTTTGTCTGCTTTTCTTTAATAACCTGGCTTTTGTACATTTCGAATAGGAGCAATAACTCCATCCCTGGTGTAAACTGGTCTGAGAAAATGGAAATTCTATCGCCCTGTCGTGTTTCGAAAACTAGATGGTCATCAAGAAAGGAGGGTAACAATGAAAATTTAATGTATTGAAAGGGAGACACTGGATCGACATGCTTGCTTGGCCTCACCTGTATTATTATAAAGGGGTATCTTTTCTACGGAGTGTGGGTAAAACACAAGTTTCTCACGGTCTTGCTTTCTGACTTGTAGGTAGTCGCCGTGAATTGATATCCAGGATGGCCGACCAGCGCTCGTTGGTGGTGGGACAGCCTTGGAAACACTTCATCCACACGACCGACCACACGGAACTCGAGTACTCGTATAGAGTCGTCTGCGATGATTATTACTACGGGAATGGCTGTTCTAACCTTTGTAAACCCAGAGATGATCAATTTGGACATTATAACTGCGACGAAAATGGCAACAAGGTCTGCAAAGATGGATGGACAGGCGAATATTGTGACCAAGGTAACAAATGCACTGAAACTTTAATCAAATGTAACAAACGGTACCGAACATGGTGGTAACCTAAACACTAGAGAGCACAATGCACTACGTAAACCGATACACTAATAGGTAAAGAAGATGGACAATGCTAGTCAGTGCTCTGTTTAGTACAATTCATTTTGTGCCGGTCAATGCATGAACAAAGTTCTATGCCAGACAGTGCGCGAGTGAAGTACAATACACTATGCCGGGCATTGATGATGTAATATCCAGACAATGCCACCGCTAACATATACAATAACACAATACGTAGGAGTCGATACACTGCCCAGAGAACAAAAGCCCAAAATACATATAAACAAAATCAAAACGCAAAACTGGAGGTAATAAATGCTACACATAATTATGTGCAGGGAGAGAGTTACCTCTAGATATAAACAAACAATACAAGATAGTGCAGCAAGTGCATCGATGGCACACAATACTATAGTAAACATTTACGCATACTCTGCTTCCAGCTTTATATTCCACGACTTGCCTCCAGTCTAGCGAAAGCTGTTGCCTCGATTCATGCACAAAACCCCATACATAATGTGCTTACAGATGTGTCGCATTAATCATAGAGATCGAAGAAAGGCCCTGGTACGAAAAACTCCGCAACAATGCTGTGAAAACATCCCTCTTCATTCTAAACAAGAGTCTGTTTAACGTTATAGTAACGAAAATTATAAGATGGTATTAAATTTGACCCGCTTCCTGTTAACCAATAGAAGTGAAGTTTTGTGTTTTGTTAACTGGAGAGAACATGTCTTTGTGGACAAGCCAGGTAGCTTGTTTACCATGGCGGTATGCGAGAGACATCTGTCGCTTTCCAACTGATATGACCCGCTTACCATAGTCTCTCGTACGCTTTCATTACTCATCACTAAGATATTCAAAATCTATATCATATATAGACTACAAGATACAGGACAAATCAAGAAAACCATGTTGCACTTGCGAGAAATTCTGAATAATTAGACTGGACGAGATTAAGAGAGTTTGCCCGAGAGTGTATTATCTTTATAGCGATATAGGCAGAGCCCTTTTACACCTTATAATCTGTAATCTACGTAAGTCAAACAAATTATTACAACTCGAAGTCTTATCGCTGTGACATATATAGCGTTTACAATTAGATTATACTTTCTTAACTTTACAAAAGTAAACACAACCCGGGTCTTTCCCTTCGAGTATTTTTATAACGTGTTCCCAAGCGTGAACTCGATCATAAAAGAAAAGTTTGAATACCCCCAAAAATATGACGAAGTCACATCTGAAATTTCACAAAAGAACTTTTGATGATGAAAGCAATTACGTATGAATTTGAATCCCTCCTTAGCACGCTTGGTCTCGGCGACATCTGGCGAATTCCTTTAGTCGTAACCCTCGACGGACCAAGCAACTAGTAGGCCCGACAGCTGTGCCCGATCACCCGTTCACCGCCGGCATTTCATCTCCTGTGTCACACGGTATGGGGACGCATCTGCCACCCCTACACTTGTTCTTTTCAATTCGAGTATTCTTTTGAAAACTAGGTAATTTAGTTATATATCCGCGCCATGTTGCACCTGATATGTGATTTGGTGATAGATATAATCTCTCGTGTTAGGACAGGGTGTTATTAAGGGTGTCTGTGGCTCTCTTAAACCATACTGATTTACATCTTAAAACTATATTCCCAGACCTGTGATGACAGTAGAAAAGCAGTTTCTCTTAAATATTCTCTTCACATGTTCATTGATTTATATAATTATAATACCACTAATTGTGAAGTTTCGATAGATTCCCCCCAAAAAGATAATCTATTGATTTTTATCTTGTAATTTATTATCATACAAAATTTGACTAAATATATTCTTGTATCAGTGTCTGGTATGATTTACTAAAACGGAAGAGAGTTGCTTGACGGATTTCTACAAAATAAAAAGTGTAAAGCGTTTGAATGATTTTTAGCCAGCAAGCTCGCAGTTCACATAGATCTTAATAGACAGTATTAAAGATGTATGCCACAAGGTGCGTTGTTCCAAGCCGAAGGAGTTCGGCTTGCTGAAGGCAAGACGATTAGCAAAACTGACTTTCACTGTTTCCAATATAAAAGAGAATGTTATTAATGGAAGAACACCTTAAACTGATTAAAGGGGATGGTACGCTTGGGACCTCTCGCTTGTGATCATACGGGGCTATAATAGAGATGAACACTCACGTTTATTTTAGAACACGATTGTCTGATCTCTGTCTAAGATCATTTACAAAACCTTTATGACCACAGGAACACTTTTGCATCTTTTGCCACATATGTACAATTGCATACATTTTTATTGTTAATGCACTTTACTTTATTATCTTTTTTTGAAATTGAGTAAGTTAGAACGTTGATTTGATTTCTTTTGCAGCCGCTTGTTTGCCTGGATGCCACAAAGATCACGGCTTCTGTGACAACCCTAATGAATGCAAGTAAGTCGAAATTTAGACTTTCATTTTCTTTAACATATGTTTCTAGTCACCCAATCTCATTTCTAGCTTTGAATATCGAGTTTTGTTTGGAGAAACCCATAAAGCACATCTGACAAATAATTAGTTGCAGTCAACTTTCAGACTTTCTGAATGAACGAAATTCTGCCGTTAGGAACATGTAATATAGCGAAATACCAAAGTTTGTTGCGATATCTGCAACACGCAGCGTGACGATACGTTTCATCGTAATAACGTTTCTCGGTACACCATTTCACGGCAGTCGAACTCGTTGCAGTTTTACAAGCAATTTCAGACAGTAAATATCTGGGATACTGATAGCTTTTGCAAATACGACACGACAGTGAGTGTGTATCGTGCGCGTGTCTCGATGACCCTGAGATGCAGATTTCTCATTGGTTCATTCGATGAAGGGAAATTATTGTTTTGGATCACTTTTACTTTGTTCCTGGCTTTCTTCTACAGAATCAGATCGTAAGATAGAAAGAATACACCATGCTTAATAAAAGCGTATCATGTAAAATGTATATTTACAAGTCTACAAACATTTATGTTGCCTTTGTTTCTTATGATATCCTCTTGGTCGCTGCATCGATAGTGGTGTTGGGTATTGTCAGAACAAAGAGCTGGACTTTTTAGATTTTATCTTTAAAGAAGTGGAAATTTTCGAAGAATTCGCACTGAAGTCGGAAATTTAACCATCGGTAATACCATATGCTGTATAAAAGTAGCAAGAACTAGGAACTAGGTTAAAAGTTAATTACATTTCCAGAACTGTTGCATAGACTCTGTAGAACAATAGTGGAATGTAGAACACGCCTGAATATTTCATAGGAATCGTAAGATCGAACTATGCCGGTCCCCATTAAATGAACTAGTTGTCTCAACAACAAAAGAAAGTCTTTGAGTCAATATTTGAGAAAAATAAAATATTGCAATAGGCGGATTACCATTGTGAATACTGATCGATCCGCTCAACGGTTAAAAGATTTGAATTTCTGCGTTTAAAGGAGGACAATAAAACTATCAAATGCTAATTCGAAATGAAAACATTTAATGGTAAATTCAATACTAATAAACAGCTGAAAAGGCAAAGAATTCTTCTATTGTAATATGTAGGTTTATACAATATGATTACATGTGACATACGGTTTACGTTTATGATCTAAGTGCACAAAAATGTGGAAGTTTTTTTTTCAATATGCAGTGACGTCACGTACGCTATTGTTTGCGGGCACCAGGTTGTTATTGATGAATTAGGGTGGGGTTATGTCCCCTGTCGATAGATCAAGGATTCGGTGGGTGTTTAATGAAAGAAGACGGTCTCTAAATATTGATTAAGATTACAACTCTATTTATTGAGCCTGTCGATCTCTCTGGGTCATTGAGTATAACAGTAAATGATAAGTAATGTCTCCCAGTGGACCGTAATGTCTCCCAGTGGACCGTAATGTGTCTTGAAGTCCATATAAGCTCATATTACATTCACACAATTCGCCTCGTATTGCCCAAGTGGTTCACATCGCTAATTATCTTCAAGAATTGTATATCATCATTATCCTAAACATGTTTATTGAAAATAAAAGTCGATGGCTGTCTCTTTTAATAAGGATTTTTTCCCCTTTCAGATGCCGTCTGGGATACGAAGGAACATTTTGCGACCAGTGCGTGCGGTACCCCGGCTGTCTCCACGGTACCTGTACGGAATCCTGGCAGTGTAATTGCATCGAGGGATGGGGTGGACTGTTTTGTAACCAAGGTAATTATTGACCCGAGTTAGCACGCGACTCGACCATAACGAGGGGCTGAGCAATCGCTCTAATTGTTTTATTCCTTAATATTTACACAAGAACAAAGCGCTAACGACCGATGCTTACTTTTTTGACATTGATTAAGCTGATATCAATACGTCATGATAGATGTTACAAGTCCGATCGGCTTTTTGGCAATGTCGACTATGAGCCAACTTCATCGATCTCAGACAACCGGAATTCGCCCATTCTTGTTTCCTTACCAAACATGTCAAAATTTCCTGGCGTTTGGCTGACCACTTTATTATTTCTGTTAGCATCATTGTTCATGAAATGAAGCCTAGCCGGCATACAATGTCTGTCGCATTAAATATAACAAAGCCCCGTCCACAGCGCTGCCTCTTAACGGGCTTATTGTGAAGGATTAAACACTGTGGTACTCGAGCGGAGCTATCACTTGATGCGCCACAATAGACTGCTAATTGATTGACTGCAATATAAACTTAAAGTTAGAATAAACCTATGTAGGCATTGCTAGACCCTTCGGCTCATTATTTATCTATACCTATATCCTAATGTCACAAGTGTAGGCTAATTAGTAATGATTATCGATTTCTAGCAATATGATAGAATAATTCCCCATTTATAGGGATCACGTCTATTGATTGTATGAGGTTGAAAGGATTTGGTCTTCACTTTCCACGGGCCATTACAACACCTGAAAATGTTTTTCAATTACCATATCACATAACCCGTTTAAGTATCTAGGATGACATGGCTGTTAGATTTATTTTGTTTACTTCGATTTTTTTTCAGATTTGAATTATTGTACACACCATTCACCGTGTAAGAATGGAGGTATCTGTACAAACACAGGTCAAGGCAGTTACACGTGTTCCTGTCCGAATGGTTTCCAAGGAACCAACTGCGAAATTGAAGTGGATAACTGCGAAGAGATGCCATGTTCAAATGGAGGGACATGCCAGCCGCTACAGACTTCTGGGTTCGAGTGCCAGTGCCCGGATGGATTTACCGGGAAAAGATGCGATACAGTGGCACGATCCTGCAGTAATAACCCATGCCATAACAACGCCACCTGTACAGAAACTGATGGCACTTACACTTGCCACTGCAAAGGAGGCTACACTGGTTATAACTGTGACGTGGAGTTAAACGAATGCGTCTCCCAGCCTTGTCAAAACGGTAGGTTGAGCAAGCGTACCATCCATCCATCAATCATAATCTCTGCAAAATCAATAAATTACAATCATACTCTTAACAAAGAAGCTGGATGATGAGTTTTAATAACTCTCTAGAAACACGTGTCTTGGCACATGCTGGTGCTGCGGTGCTTGTCATTCATACTCGAGAATGCATGAAATTACGAGAGGAATTTCGCATCCACTTCTAAATTACACCATTTACCAAGAAATATTGATACAACTCAAATTTAGGTGCCCGTTGCCGCTTGAGAGGACGTCCATTATTAGCAGATTTAAAGTAGCTACTTGCAGAGTTATTGCTGAATTGGATAATATAGTAGAAAAGTTCTGCCGTATCGCATGTTCCCAATTTTTGTCGCTTTATTGACAAAACCAGCATTGAACAAGTGACATATGGCTTCATATGTATTGAATAATACTTGAAAAATATCCTGCAACTTCGTTTGATATTAGATAAAATGTTATCCAACATGCTTGCAGGCATAACTTTGGTCCAATTATGGGACATCATTGGCAAGCTGAATCAAAATTTAGTTTCTAGAAGGACAATATGTTGCTATAGAGAGTGTAAACATGGTTGCATTGTGCCGTCAATTTTAAATCACTGTAGTTTGTTTACAGTTGATGTAATAAAATAATTCTAGACTGGCAATTCCGAGCAACAGCTGTGTTGGGCTACCCTGAACATCTGGTGTTTGATCAAGTCATTAAATCATTGTCAAATCAAAAAGATCATGTGTCATTTCAAAAGTATTGACAACAATTCGATATGCTTAGGTTTATGACCCATAAAAGGGAAAGCTAAATCAAAACAATCTCTCTTTACTCTTTCTTTTCATAGATGGGAAATGTGTGGACGAAGTGAGCGGATTCAGATGTGTATGCAAGGCGGGATACAGCGGCCCCACTTGTGAGAACAATATCAACGAATGCAAAGAAAATCCGTGTCTAAATGGAGGAACCTGTCTCGACGGCGTCAATGATTTCACATGCCGCTGCGTTCCAGGATTCGTCGGTCCACTTTGTCAGATAAATGTTCCGGATTGCGACACACGTCCATGCGCAAATGGAGGTCAATGTCATGACCTCGTTAACGATTTCGCTTGCACATGCGCACCGGGATGGACCGGAAAAGATTGTAGATACAACGTTGATGAATGTGAAAGTCAGCCGTGCAAAAACGGAGGAACATGCAAAGATTTGGTGAATGATTATCAGTGCAAGTGTTTATCCGGCTTCCACGGCAAGGATTGCAACATGTTCGGCACAGGAACGTCTATCACCACGACGCCCTCACCTGCAACTCTGGAACCGGAAACGCAAAAACCTGGAATTTCAGCCACCGGAAAATTAGAAACTCGAGACAAGCCAGAAATAACGGGAATTACAATGACACAATTAGTGCTAATCGTTTGCTTGGGTGCAGGTATTCCCTTGTTACTGATCATATTTGTAGTGATTTTCTTCTTGTTACGGAAGAGGAATCCGGGTCCGCCTCCGAATGATTCGAGTAAGGAATACGAGCAAAATGTCGTCAATCATATTAACAATAAACTTCAAGAGGCGGAGTCTCATATATATACAACATTACAGTCAAATCCTTGCAGCTCAAAATCTGTGTCAAATGTGAAACTTACCAACGAGGAACAAAAGGATTTCAATACTTATAATAAAGCTGGTCGGAAGAATTTCATAGACAAATCCAGTAACAAAATATTGTTACAAGTAAATACAAATGAACTGAAAAAACATCATGAACAATTTTCAAAGTCTCCTCCACCAAAAGAGAGACATTCCATAAATTTTGACCCTGATTCAGCGGGGTGTGGGAGCAGTCGTACAGACAGGTGAGCGCTGATATTTTTTTCTTTTCAATAAAATAAGGATTTCATCATTCATAAATTTGATAATGCTATACCATAATATTAATTGTCCTCATCACACTAATGGTTTTCTTTTTTCTGTCTTTCAGCTTTGATTGCAGCAGCAGTATTCATATTATAGGGAAATCCAAAACATTTCAAAGAGACAATGACAGAAATTCAACGTTGTTTCTGGATCCGCCTACGTCACATCGGCATTCTTATTACAGTGATGATGTCTTAGCGACGGAAGTTTAACATTTGCTGCATTTTCAATTCAATGACCAATCATTTTGCAATATTCACATCACATGACTGTATAGAGTTGTTTTCATCAATGGATTTATTTATAAGTGCCTTTTTAGTTTTGTTTTGTACAAAGAGGTGCGATTTCAGTTGTGCAGAAGTGAAATTAATTCTTTTTATTTAATTGGACTTTGCAAAGAAATTTGCTCGTCTCTAAGAGATCCTGTATTTGACTTGTGGATGTAACCCTTACTTGAAACTCGGCTGAAAGCCTTTGTGTCTTTTTATGCAATACTAAAATGAACTGACGTGTTTCCAGTGTGGAAAGTTCCATATTAAACAATATATCACTTGGTTTGGAGTTCGAGTGGACGTTTGTTCAGTTGTCCGTGTCACACCGACGCTTGAAAAATTTGCAACATAATGACAGATTCACAGAAAGATGAAATTTCCAGAACCAATACAGGCACTGCCATATCCGAGAACTTGTGATACTTTTCAGTCCATCCATTGTCGTAACATGTATGCGATTCTAATTTTAAAAGAGTGCATTTAAACATTTCATTGTTGCATTTGTTGAAGTTAAACAAGTTACATGAAATTTGTGGAACAATTTAAGTATGGATGTCGAGTATATGAACAGAATGAATGTTTAAGAATGCATGCTTTTGTTATTTATTGGTTCCATTGTTTGTAAATCGACGCAAGTTATTTAATGCATTTAAAATATCTTGAACAAGATACAAGCTTAGGTCAAAGCTTCAGTGGTAGCAGTATATGCAGCTTGACATTTTGGCATATATTTGTGTTTTTGTTGTCTGCTGTCCATTCAAATGCATGTTTCGATTTGCAAACGATAAGTGAGTGTGAATGAGTTTGTATGGAAGTGGCCAGCTTGTTATAGAAAGTGAGTATTTATAGAGATATGAACCAGTATTTTTCACTTCCAGTCATCGTTGAACTAAAGCAAAATAATATAGGGCAGATTACTATTTGATATACCATTCACAAGATGTTTACAATCGAAGCTATTTTGTATTTGTAAAAACATGCACGTTTAGTGTTGTAGCTACGTATTTTGATATTGCAATGACAAAAGCAAGCAAATTATCTGAAATGAAGTCTTGATTGCCGGTGCATAAATGATCAACTGAACGAATATGTTGCATTTCATATTAGTTTATAAATACATAAAGAACAAACATTGCTGTAGTGCGGAGAGCAGCAATCCAAATATTTCTACCGATTAACAAACTCTAGCACCATTGTCATTCCATTCAATAATCTTCATAACTGTTTTGGGCGAAGCCTATGAATAGCATTTTTGCACCAAAGTCATTTATTGCGTCACATCCGGCAGCCTCAGGAACATTATTCAATTGTTTTAATCACGTTCCTAGCGAACTTTCATATCAAAAACCTGTCTCTATTATCAATGCTGATATTTATGCTCGAAAGTACCATATTTCTTCATGCTTTCGAATCGGAAATATTTCAGACATTAAATATTTAAATGAAATCTGTAACCCTATGATCGTAACATTGCTCAACCGTCTTTTCGAACACGCAACAAAATTTCTTTGCTCAGGAGACGCCATGAGACGTCATTACATGGAAATATGGTATTTTGGTTAGTTTGCTGCTAGTTTTGTAAGAGTCTGTGATTGCCACCCTGTACATAAATGTATATTTATAGAACATGTCCTGGGTGTATATATATAATTGTTATGCCATTATTATATTATTAATACTGAATTCACAATGCTAAAATGAAATTAAAAAGGTCACAAACTGACTATTTTCAAAGTATGTATGCATCTTTGTCTGTTTTAAAATGTGAAACTCGGCGAAGCAGAACAGTGGGGAGACAAGTTCAACAATGCCAGTTGACATGTTCGACTCTTGCCAGATCTTTGGTGATAATCAAGCAGGCGTCCTGTAGTTTGGACGTGAAGCCAGTCATTTCAATAATACATCTGTTACGTTAAAGTACAGAAAGTGCCGAAACGATATGAGTGAAAAAAAACATACAAAAGTGGCACCGATGTTTCAAACTAAACGAAGTCGGAGGAAATATTTTCTGGCCGAGGAACAGTATCTAGAGGTTTACTGGCGCAGAGTATTGGTGTAGTCAGACCCATGTTTTATTTGTAAAAACTATGAGGCGATACATCAAATCCGATTATTATAACACATGTACAAAATACATTTTGATAGCATGAAAGCATATCTGATTTATACAATGCATATCTTCATACAAAAGTCTGAACAGCATTGAAATGCAGCCAAGACTTCATGGAAATAATAGTCGTTATACTTGCACGAGTTTGAAATATCTTATAAAGTACTACTGAGTTAAAATAAGTAAAAGATTTATGAAAAGAACTCGCCGAGTCACAGAAATCGTAGACTCCACTATTTATGGAGTCAGTATAAAATCGAAAAAAGGTACTCTTGAAGTCGATATGCAGTAATCATTGAGTTAATATAAAATATATTTTATACTCAATATAAAACATATTTTCATATTAAATATGAAACATATTCAATACGTAACAGTTTTTGTATTCAGTATCAGATATATTCGAATTCATGTTAAGTATTCATTGTATAGATAAAAAACATAAACATAACAGTCAATTTAAAGCACTTGACTCTGGACGAAGTTCTCATGTGATTTATTTAAAGTACTTATAAAGGTATTCAGAATTTGTGGTAATATGGAATGATCTCACAAAAGGGCACGACTCCCCGTTAATCATCATTTAACCCAGGAATCGCACTTTGCTTTCCTTTACAACCATTCACTTTCATTTGCATTGTATTGCATGTTCACCTCGTAAGATCACTCTATATCGCCGTATATAATCATTTTATCTCGTGAGATCACTCTAGATCTCCGTATATAACCATTTAAGCTTATAAGATCACAAAAAAAGGTCAAAAACATAATTATTCAATACTCGAGACCACACTCAGTCCCGAAGTATATCCATTTTACTACGCGAGATCACATTCGTTCCCCGTTAATAACCATTTTGCTCTGCGAGATCCAACGAAGTTCCCATGCAAAAACATTTTACTCTACGAAATCCGGCCCACTCCACATGTAAAACCATTCTACCCTGCGAGATCCCGCCCAGTCCACACGTAAAACCCATATAAAACCATTTTACTAGAGATCTGGACCATTTTACTCCTCGAGGTCACACGCGGCTCTCAGACTACGGAGTCGATATCCAAGTAAAGCGTCGATATATCACCCAGACTCATTCTGTCAACATTTATGTTCCGCTTCATGGAAAATACGAACGCAATATTTGTGTTTGAGTAAATGGCCTTTTATTGGCAACGTGGAATTGATTTTCGATTTATTATCTTTATATTAATGTTTTCAAAATGTGATAGATAATTTCATTACGGCTACGCGAACTCGTGTACTACAGAGCTGATCAACAATTTCACCGTCTTGTCAGTGGCGGATTTTATGGAGGGCAATAGGGGCATCCATATTTTTTTTTATTCAAACTTGATCGGAATACCAGATAAACATTATTATAGTTTCTTCTTGTTAGCAGGTTTTAAAAAAGGGATTTACGAGATGAAACAATAAGAAATAAATTGTCAGGGTTTACTTTTAAATTCACATGGGGAGAAAATACAAAGACATAATCAGATACTCACTGCCGGAGTTAGTTTAAATAGAAAACATGGCAGATTTACGGAATATTCATGTAAATTTTAAGTGGAAAATGCCCGGTTCCCGAGGTACACCCCTTAAAGATCCCTATGAGTAAAAGCACAATAACACGAAAACGGTCTTCGTTAGGATATCCGTTCCATCCAAAGTGTCTCGTACATATGGACGCGCTTCCATTTAAAAAACTTTGATCCGTATTTCAATGTCCAATATTGGAACAATATGAAGATGATTATTCCTGTCATAAAACAGCTTGTTAAAGATGAATGGCTGCCATCATCTGTTCCTCCATTGTCTGACATACGCTGCGGATTAATATTTCTTTGAATAAAATAGCACTTAAGTGGCTGAATAATTAAAAAAGAAAGGCAATATGAAATGGACACTTCAGTGAATTCAGAAGTCTTTTGTTCTCTATTTCTTTCAAGTGTTTGTGTTGCAGTTGGATTCACTGGATGTTATTTTCAAGTAATCAATTTGTTATTTATTGCTCGAATTAAAGAAGCCAGAGCCGGCGCCTGTCTTTGAATATGCAGATTAATTTTGCATGTTTTTCATCATGTTGCTGATTTTCTAAATTATTTAACAGAAAAGAGAGGATAAAACCGATAGCACAAACCCTTCATGTATTCCGTTCTGTCTCGCTTAACCCCGTGTCTTACCACAGCTTTTCAACTACATGCATGTATACATAATTGATCATTTATAAAACCCGAATAAAGCATTTTGATACCCCTAAAGTATCGCCATCAATGACTGTTAGTTGGCTGCCGTGATCTTTTGATATTTATACGGATACGTAAAGCAATAAATAACTTGTGTTCCACGTTAAAATCGCTATACTTTACTATCACACCGATCGATATACACGTATATAAAATTAAAATTATGGCCCACAATCAGTATTATACTTCACTGTTCAACGTAACTGTTAGTAATGGTCCTTTGACAAGGACGTTATCTAGTTAGTATATAAATTTATAACTGTTGAGGTCCTTCAGGAAGGATGCTAAATAGGTATACATTGATAAGTGATCTAGTTGATTCATACATGTACCTGTGGATGTTCTTGGAGGTCTATTGATTAGGAAGTTATCTAATTAGTATGTTCGTGGTGATCCTTTGATCAGGACGTTCTCTAGTTAGTATGTTCGTAGTGGACCAATAGATAGGTCGTTATCTAGTTAGTATGTTCGTGGTGGTCCTATAGTTATTTCGTTATCTAGTTAGTATGTTCGTGATGTCCTATAGTTAGGTCGTTATCTAGTTAGTATGTTCGTGGTGGTCCTATAGTTAGGTCGTTATCTAGTTAGTATGTTCGTGGTGGTCCTATAGTTAGGTCGTTATCTAATTAGTATGTTAGTGGTGGTCCTATAGTTAGGACGTTTTCTAGTTAGTATGTTCGTGGTGGTCCTATAGTTAGGTCGTTATCTAGTTAGTATGTTCGTGGTGGTCCTATAGTTAGGTCGTTATCTAGTTAGTGTGTTCCTGGTGGTCCTATAGTTAGGACGTTATCTAATTAGTATGTTCATGGTGATCCTTTGATCAGGGCGTTCTCTAGTTAGTGTGTTCGTGGTGGTCCTATAGTTAGGTCGTTATCTAGTAAGTATGTTCGTGGTGGTCCTATAGTTAGGACGTTATCTAATTAGTATGTTCGTGGTGATCCTTTGATCAGGACGTCATCTAGTTAGTATGTTCGTGGTGGTCCTATAGTTAAGTCGTTATCTAATTAGTATTTTCGTGGTGGTCCTATAGTTAGGACGTTCATTAATTAGTGTGTTCGTGGTGGTCCTATAGTTAGGTCGTTATCTAGTTAGTATGTTCGTGGTGGTCCTATAGTTAGGACGTTTTCTAGTTAGTGTGTTCGTGGTGGTCCTATATTTAGGTCGTTATCTAGTTAAAATGTTCGTGGTGGTCCTATAGTTTGGACGTTATCTAGGTACTGTGTTCGTGGTGGTCCTATAGTTAGGTCGTTATCTAGTGACAATGTTCGTGGTGGTCCTGTAGTTGGGACGTTATCTAATTAGTATGTTCCTGGTGGTCCTATAGTTAGGACGTTTTCTAGTTAGTGTGTTCGTGGTGGTCATATAGTTTGAACATAATCTAGTTAGTATGTTCGTGGTGGTCCTATAGTTAGGTTGTTATCTAGTTAGTATGTTCGTGGTGGTCCTATAGCTAGGAAGTTATATAGTTAGTGTGTTTGTGGAGGTCCTATAGTTAGGATGTTATCTAAATAGTATGTTCGTGATGATCTTTTTATCAAGACGTTCTCTAGTAAGTGTGTTCGTGGTAGTCCTATAGTTAGGTCGTTATCTAGTTAGTAAGTTCGTGGTGGTCCTATAGTTTGGACGTTATCTAATTAGTATGTTCGTGGTGGTCTTATAGTTAGGACGTTTCTAGTTAGTGTGTTCGTGGTGGTCATATAGTTTGGACGTAATCTAGTTAATATGCTCGTGGTGGTTCTATAGTTAGGTCGTTATCTAATTAGTATGTTTGTGTAGTAGTATATCTTTATGTAGTTAAGTATGCAATTGTTATTGGCTGTCATTTATTTAGGACATTATCTAGTAAACATACTGCTGCTAGTTGTTGGCCTTTACTTAAGACTTTATTTAGTAAGTAACTAGCTGTGAGTGGCTGTCCTTTACTTACGACATTATCACATAAGCACGTGACTGTTAGTGGTTGTCCTTACTTAGGACATGATTTAGTAAATACATAACAACTGGTGAAGGTCCTTTATTCAGGTCTCTATGTAGTAAATGTAATATAACCTCTAGTTAACTTATACGAAGCATGTTAGCATATATATTTCTGAGTAAGTTTCTCGGGTTTAGAACGTTAGGTAAAGTAAGTATATATAAAGCTGTTAGGGTGTTACCTAGTGGCCATTACTATGACTGGGTCGCACTTATAGTACATTATGTAATTATAACTGTAAATGGTAGCCTTGACCTTAGGACGTTAAGCTCTATTTATAACAACTGGTGTAAATGCTGCAATTACTAACGGATTTATGGTTAGAATTGTAAATCATCAAGAGACAGACAGACAGACAGACAGACAGACAAGGAAGGGGGAGGAAGACTAGTATGAAGCTTTTACTTCAAAGACATCCAAACCATTGATCTTAATCGTAAAAGAAATCTCAAAAGAAAAAGGAAAATTATCTACAGGTCGAGAGGTGAGGGTTATCCAGGTTAGATATAACTACAACAATCATAAAAGATTTATATGCATTCTAAAACTGTTTCAACTACAATTCAGCACGATATGATATGCAGTACTCCACATGGCGACAAAGCGAGTACTAGGAAAGAGGTCACGGCGTCGTTATCTTTGCCATCTGTTTAACTTTGTCTCATAACAGAGTATAAACGTCTCTCAAAAAGAAGAAAAGACACAACAAGCTTCATTAAGCTCTGTACCTCGAGCGATGGGGAAATCCGACCAACAGTCGGAGCGCCACCTGGCGGCCATACAAATACTTAAACACGAAACTAGCATATCGCCAACATCGTATCATAACAATGATAGCAGACATTCAGAGCTGATGACAATTAATAAAAGTAAGTATAATTGAGGCACATCTATGCAAGATTTCGTCATTAGAGGGCGATGAGAACTGCCAGAGGGCGTTTTGCAGTTAGATCAATGTAATTAACGTTATATGGAGAGTGTTTGGTGACCATCTCGCGCTATATGAATTGTATCCGGTCGTAGGAGTTTTTGTAACATGCTGGCATCTGGATACAGGGTGAATTTATCCATGGGAAAATATGTCATGATCATACGTTTTGGTTGTCCAGGATGTCCCTTTGATTAAGTGAGTTTGTGGCTCACCTGGGAATAACTATGATGTTCTAATTTCCATAAATTTCAAATTATCAGAATAAATGGTGTTAAATAACACGGAAATTATAGGCCCGTTTGTTGAATTCAGTGAAGAATTGTTAGATAGGAATGGTTCATGTAGTGTATTAAGGTTGTATACAATGGTAATAATATTGAATATGAATTAATTTTAACATTCAAAGTAGATTTGTAACCAAAGTAAGGCTGAAGTGACTAGTGGTCGACGATGTAGCTACCATGTTAGACTAAAGATCCGCACATGCTCACCAATTTATCATGACAAAATTTATCTTTAAATTCCGCTTTTTTAAAATGCGAAAAATAGATATATAAAGAAGAAAGAGCATCAATAAAGTACACTTTAAACTACATTTGTCGTTATTGAATCTTAATAAAAAAAATATGAGAAAGCCCCGGATCCCCCATCCACACCTACTTCCTGTCAGCGCTCCACGAATCGGACGAAGCTTTGGACGTGCTTGTTTTCCACCCTTTGGATTTGGACATGCACAATAAAATCGTTTTGTCTAGCATCTGGCACCTTTGACTGCTTGTTGGTTTGAGTGCCGAACTGCATGAATGTCAATATAACCTCTGACCTCTGGGTCTGGGTTCCTACCGCGGTCGAGGCAGGTGAGTAGGTTTCCCAGTATTCCTGACGAAAGTGAGTTTACTTGGAAACTCTTGTGCTCTTACACATGTATGTAGATTTATAGCTATAGACTCAGATCCAGAAATTTTGTCGAGAGGAGATACACCCCAAGAAATTGCCCGAGAGGGGGTCTGACCATGTTTTCGTGTGTAAGATTATTTATTTTACAAAGAAATATAACGAGAAAAGTAATTTTCGTCGACACTCAGGGTAAGTACAGACCCCCGGTTCACCCTTCTGGATCCGCGCATGAGTTGGTTGATTGGTGTTTTACGTCCTTTTCAACAATATTTCAGTTATATCATGACATGGAAGGAGGAGGTTACCAACTTCTTAAACATAGTGACGCAACCCGGGAATCGAACTCGGATCGTCGGCGCCGCAAGCCAAGCGCTTAACCACTACACCAAGCCCCCTTCCTTGAATCCACAAATGAAAGAAGAAACCGTTTTCTATTTATCATTTTATGTAAAACGTTTTCATCGTAATACAAAGTAATAAAATTGCCTTTTTCATTATAAATTTCCCAACGTGTACTTTTAATACTAATAAATTTACAAATTGGGCATTTCCTACCTGCCAAGAAATTCAAAGGGAAGTCTACTCGACCCTGAAACCCGATAAATAAAAAATATATAATGTCATCATCGTAACACCTCGATACGTTAACTCCCTTAAACCCATTATAACGCAAAATATATCGGATATATGACACGCGGGAAAACATATTTGTTATTTGAACATTTAACTCTGAAATCCTATATAAATGTAGTCAATTTGCGCTTTTAGTTCGCGAATTACCTTCTCAATTGACCACGTATCAAAAAGACATAAACGGACGCTAGCACTACACTTAACGCGTGGAGATAGCCGGAATTAGGAAAGCCTTTACGACCATTTAATCATGACTTTTAGCTAAACACCAATAACGTGGGAAGATCTTAAACACTTTAGTCAGAGGAAATATCTCATTCAGTAATTAACATGAAGTTCACTTTATGATTTCCGGTCATTTACTTTGCGTCACATACAGCACTAATTATACATGCATCGAGCATATTGATTAAAAATGTGATTCATATATTTTTTTCCAATAAATCATCGACTCCAATTATATCATATTTAACATGTTAAATGTGTTAGAATTTCTTTCTCTCGGCGCACTTTAACATCTTATCCACGCGGTGGTGGTGTAACTAAAATCTTATTTTAAAACATCACCCTTCAGACGTCTATTTTGTAACTTCGGCATAGAATGAATATTGTTAATATATTTTTAGCAGTGCAAGAAAAGTAGAGTCATACTCAAACATTTATAACGACACAAAGTATACAACACGTAACCATTGATGTTGCCACCAAATGCAAGACTTCCATTCACCATTTCCAGAGTTATCGTTCGTGCCTCTCTTTTTATAGTATCACTCAGAGTGAGCATTTCTCTGACGTATTAAAACATTGTATGGCGTTTTCGGCATTCATTTTCAATCTTAATTAAAGTCAGAAGAAAATTCAATTTTTCACCTTCTTCACCCATCTATTACTACGCAATACAATATTTTAAATGAAATATTGGGGCTTTTTTTGGGGGGGGGGGGGGGTAATTGATTAAATTTTTCAGAAAAAAAAAATCGTGATCATGGAAAGTAATTAACGATACTTAAAAAATATACTGTAATTTTTCATGAATTTCAAATTTTCCTCTCTGAACAGAAAACATTTTCCTGAAAATAGATTGAAACAAATTCTAGGCTTTAAAAAACACGCACATATCTAACAACAAATATTTTATAATTGTAAATTAAACAATACAGGTTTTTACTATTCTTATTATAATTTGATTTATTGTTTTTGTTTCATTTAGTATGATGTGTTTATCTTTTTATCTTTTCATAATTTTTGCTTCTTTGCATGGTTATTAGTGTACCCAATTCCGAGTTCAATTTTACTTATGTGATGGCGGCACCTGTCTGGGACAAAGCCATGTAATTTTACGTAAGCAACAGGCACCCGAAACATTGAAGGATCACAGTTTATACCGACTCCTCCGATGAAAAGATGGGACACAGATGACAATAGATCACCTCAGAAAAATCCAAATCGATAGCTGGAATTGAACCTAGATCGTCAGATCCAGAGCGATACAATTAGACCAACCTGCCCCTACCTGTTCGTGGTAATAATGTAACATTCTGCTTAAAAAACGATTTTGCACATAGTAAGCGATACATTCTTTGCGCAAATACATTATATAATACGATTGAAATATCAAAGACATAAACATATAAATGATATAGATTTATTACACACTCTTAATAGCTGGGAAAACTGTCAAATCTTATGAATCAATGTTTGGTTTGTTAAGGTTGAACGTCATGTCGCAACATGAAACCATAAGGTTATTGACTTCCCAAATATAACTGCGCCATCTGGTGATAAAATCCCAAGATATGACATAATTTTATGATTATCTCCCCTCCTTCCACCGTGACGAGTTCGGAGACCTTTCATTTCTTAAAGTACATATTGATTTACATTTTGATCAATAGTTTTCGGTGGAAAATTGATTTTTTTAAGAACTGTGTATTTGCTCAAGCTTTTAACACCTATACAGACACATGCAGAACCAAAAACCTTCCATTTTCAAAATGATAGGAGTGCCCATTCCTTACTGAAAAAGATTTTTCATTCTATTTATTCTATGTTCTTTTTATTACATTATAACATTCCACAGAAAGAATATAAAGCTCAACACCGACGGTGGTTGTCTACAAAAACAAGGGAAAATATATACCACTTTTTGAATAAACGAAAAAATTATACACATGTATATGTGAAATTTCCGATAAAAGTATACTACTTCTAAAATTATCCGCAAAACCTAAATCACACCTAAAACAATCTTCAAAACTTTTGCAACTTCTAAATCAACCGTCAAAACCTTTGCCACTTATAAATACACCGTCAAAAACTTTGCCACTTCCTCTAAACTAACCGTCAAGCCCGCTGCCATTTCTAAATGAATAATAAAAACTTTTGCCAATTCTAAAATAACTGGCAAAACTTTTCATACTTCCCACGATAGTATGCATACTGTATTGCTACTTTAAAAAGGCGTGTAAAGTCAGCGACATATATGCATACAGCGTATCAGAAACAACGTTCTTTGCATCCTACATTTCCGTCAAAAGTATCGGATCTAGCATAACCGATGAAGCTACAAGCTGTATTAAGCGTAACGCGTTATACGTGTACTTAAGCTGTATTGAACATGACTAATGGTGAACAGCGTTCCTATTCGATCTCTAGATTCCCAAAACCAATATAATAAATCTTTAATCGACTCAATAATTAAAGATGTAAAAACGTCCTTTTAAGATTTTTAGTTCGAATCCGTCCGAAGGACCATTATTCGGCTTTCAGATAGGACCATATAAAGCTGGGATTTTTTTTTTTTTTTTTGAAATATCTTGCTGAAAAGTCGACACTTTTTGTAGGTCATACACAGTAACAAATTCTTGCACTAGATTGGTGCCGTTTAACTACCACATAATGAAAATGCATTTGATGTTCTAACGTAAATCTTAAATTTGCAGAATGCACTGATCAACAAACACATCGCACCAGACAGGTGCCGCCATTATTTAACTGTCATATTACATGTTCCTTATAACTAAACTTGCATTAGACGTTACCTTTAATCTAATCTATTGCAGTAAATCTTTAATTCGCATAATATTATGACCTATAACGATTAATTCTTATCTCGCCCGTAAAACCGAATTCGCATTAATAGCTCTGTCGTATTTTTACCTGGCCAGAATGGCTTTTAACCTGGCTAGAAGACCACGTGGCCAAGTAATCTGACATAAGCATCAGACAAGATGTGTGTACTGCATAACAGCTTGTGATTCGTTTCACCCTCTCGATCGATTGCGCTCCACTCAAACTGTAACTATAACACATTCTGCATTTTTGTGATATTGACAAATTTTCTACGTAATGGCAATTTACCCGGGTATCACGAAATTCGCACCTGCGCACTCGATAAATATGAGTAGCCGAGTTATCAGAGAGATAATGCTCAAGTTGTATGGTTACGCTATAATTTGAATGTTATACGCCATTTATACGTCGATATAGAGGGTATAGGAGAAAGAGAATGAAGGCATGAGGGTAATCCATCAATCACGATGGGATACAGGTAATTTCTCACTGATCGATTAATTACGATCGATCAACGGAAATCAAAGGAGATGTTCTGATGACTGATGTGTTCTTGTATCAACAACTTGCTCATCGTCCACAAAATATAAGAAGACTGAAAATTCGTTCTTTATAAGCGTTAATTCCCATGTAGGTACTTTTACATCCCTCCTCGAGATGTAAAACATTGTTTACGTCATTGTCTCTTTCGTCAAAGTAAATTTTACACTTGTAACGGCCGTTTATTTAGAAACACCTTGCGTTGTCAATTGTCTTAAATTTTAAGATCGCGAACTTCAAACATCCTCGCAGACTCGAAGCCAAAATTTCGTACCCTTGACCATCGACAAAAATCAATTTTGTGTGGGTTTTTTTCTTTTTATTTTAAAAATTCCAAAAATTTGAAACAAGGTCAAGGTCACATAATCAAAAGTCATAGTTTCACTTGAAAGCTCTGGTCATAAAGAACCAATGTGTGAAGTATGAGTGTCCTACCACTTATTGTTTCAACAGATATAGCGAAAAATGATGTCTTTTTAAAAGAAGTTCAAAGTCAAGGTCACGAGGTCAAAAGTCATAGCATAATTTGAAAGCTCGGGTCATAAAGAACCAATGTGTGAAGTATGAGTGTCCTACCACTTATTGTTTCAACAGATATAGCGAAAAAATGAAATCTTTTTAAATGTAGGTCAAAGTCAAGGTCACGAGGTCAAAAGTCATAGCATAATTTAAAAGCGCGGGTCATAAGGAAACTGTGTGCGAAGTATTATGTTTATACTCCACTTAGTTGCGGAGAATTTGCTTCAACCAAAAACTTAACCAAAGTAAATTTTGCTTCAAACAGAAAATAAATCAAAACGTTGACGCAAAGACGGACGGATGGACCGGAATTACTTTGTAATCCGGTTATAAGTGAGTAAATTTACACAATACAGCGAAGTTGGTCCCCTTCCAAGGGAGGAAAATTTATTCTGCTGGTGGAGCCCCGCTAAATAAAATGTCTGAATTCCTGCATGCCTTCTTTTTCCTTAACTCCGTACTTGTCAAGAGCTACTCCTTCCCCATGCAACTGAAAATCCTCTTCACGACACTACACGTGTTACAACCCACCTAATACCCCTGATAATATGCAGGTCATAATCCCTCTACAAGCAACCTCTAACTACAGTACACATCAAAACAGAGAAACCCCTTGATCACGTCATAACCTTCGAAACTCCCTTCTTCACACAAAACATATGCATGTCACAACTTTGTTCATCATCAAAAATAGCATGTATGTCACAATCCTAGACATCGCGGAAGCACCATATGCTGTTCATCATTTAAAACGTTGCGCACGCCAAAACTCTGTTCATCGCCCGAAGAATTGTGTATGACACAACCATGTTCATCACCCGGGAAACAGTGCACGTTACAACCTTGTGCATAATCCAATACACCATGTACGTCACAACCCTATCATACAGAACCAGTTTGTAGGTCACAATCTTGTCTATCACACAAAACGCCATGTACGTCACAACCCTGTTCATCATACGAAACACTTTGTACATCATAACCTTGTTCATCACCAAAGCAGAGTGCACGGGACATTCCTGTCTATCACACAAAACACCATGTACGTCAGAACTCTGTTCATCATACGAATGTGCATCACAATCCTATTCATCACCGAATCACCGTGCATGACACAACCCTGTTCACTCTATCGTGCATGTCAAAAAAACGTTCATCACGGATGGACACCGTGTTCGGCCCTGTTCATCGCGTCACAACCCTAGTCATTAGCGAGAACACCATGTACGTCACAACTCTATTCAACACGAGAAACATCGTGCACGTGGCATCTTTCTTCATCATCCCAAACACTGTATGTCACAATCTTCTTCATCACCCAGCACACCTTGCATGCAACAACTCTGACCACTCCCAAGACACCATGTACGTTACAACCCAATTCATCACCAGAACAACGGACACGTCATAGCCCAGTACATCAGTCAAAGCACCTTGCTCGTCACAATCGTTTATCACCAAAGCACCATGTATGTATATCCTTTTCATCATTGTCAGCACCATGTCGATCACGGCCCTGTTCATCACCAAAACACTGAGCACATCTCCACCATGTTCATCGTATCAAAACACAATACAATAATAAACATATTCATCATTACCTAAGAGCTTTAGATATTCAATATACATATCTAGTATACCAATACATGTACATTTAAAACCTTTTGCTGTAAAACAAGAAAGTGACCGGTGCTGTGTTACTTGTGGTACTCCCAACAGCGTGCCACGGTCGACTTTCAAGTACTCGGAGAAGTCAGGGATGAGAGCAGGAGCCAGGGAGAAGTAAGTGCCTCCTGCCTGACTAGCCGTGCACGCTCAAAATACTTCAACATTAGCATATGAAATGATTGTAGACTAAGTCTGTTAAAAAATGTCATAGCCACACACCATTACAACTGAGGTGTAAGAACACTAAAGGCAGTATCTCCGCCGGACACTTTTTTTACGAGATATAAACTGCAAATAAACATCTATTATCTAATTCCATTGTGTAAGTTATGAAATATTGAAGATAAAAAATTCTTCAAATTCTCATTTGTTCACATGTACCACCAATACACTGTCGGTATCTTTTCGCCGTAGAATAACCGCCGCAAGATTGACGACTCGCACAATGGCATTTGGCACCACGTCATCCACCTGAAGAATAATGCTACGATTTATTGATGAACCACTGTAACAGTGCATACTCGGTGTCAAATCGTCATGGTAAATGACTGTGTCCGTCCGAGGAATGCGCGCTACACTTTTCGACTTTCCGCTAGAATTCTGCGGTAGATACGTCATCATTATGACATCGTAGCGTATACAACACCGTGACTATGGACAATATGAGCCCGTTAAGATCGCGGGACATTTTTCATCATTATGACAACAGTAAACACTGCGTCTGTTCCTGGAATGTTTGGTTTCTTATCTCAAGATATCTGTAACTTTCGTGACAATGTGAAATGTATCACCCAAATTGCCCATGAAGAGAACACAACGAAAGTTTTCATATTCCAGTTCTGCAGTAATTTTTCTTCTAGGGTTTAAACTTACGACAAACGATGCATGAACGTGTTCTTATTCCCCCGGATCGATAGATCGGGGGCATATTGTTTTTGTCCTGTCTGTTTGTCTGTCTGTTTATCTGTTGTCAACTCTAACCTTGGCCATAACTTTTGAACCTTGAGGGATAGAGACTTCATATTCCACATGCGTACTCAACTAATGAAGCCCTTCCAAATGACACCAAGGTCGATAACCTTTTAACATTGACAATGACCTTCACGCTATAAATAACTTTTTGGACTTTGTTGTCGCTGGGAGCATTAGTGTTTCACAAACACAGCTTATTCTTTCTAAATTACAACCAAAACAAAAAAGCAAAAATCCAAACCGTGGAAGTCATCAAGCATTAAACTTATGCAAAATTCAATACATATTTTATTGAGGACGTGTTCAAAGAAGTGTCATTAACATTCGTCTTGAAGTCTTCAAACGTGTTTTAGAAATATCTTAATTTTGAGTATCGGTAAAATGAATTAATAATACTTCACGATACATAATATCAATCGAAAAACCCTATAAATAAAATATCTCACAATTCGCGCCACATACTGATGAGGCATTTTAATAGGTCACGAAGTAACTGTGACGACAGATGTTGACAGATGACGACATAATACGAGCAATTAATCATATAAATAGAAAGTCGTGTCTCTGTAATGTCTTATTTCAATTGAACTTACCCCTATCATTGCCACAAACGCGTGCCATCGACTGAAATAAATCAGACCTTAAATAAAAGAAACGATCGTTTCATCTTTCACTTGTCTGAATAATGTTTGATTTTTATAACTAACTTCTCTGACCATTGAATACGCCACATTGTGTAGACTTTTTTGTTGCCATTTACAGTCCATTAGTCAGAGTTTATGCTCAGGGCGTTAAGACAATGAAAAGCAAATTTCATGGATTTTTACAACGGCGAAATCTGATTGGTTGATTTTCATACAGGTGATTGAAGGAGAGACAGGGATATAAATTTCGTTTGACTTAACAAGGTGAATACGCTGAGCTGAGAGAAAAATCCACACGTAAAGTCTTTTTTATCCAAAGCAGCTGTCTTTTTCTCGTTGAGGTGAATTGATAGAACGGAAACAATATGGTCCAATTTTACGGTGATATCACTCTAAAGAGTTAAGAACAATGCAAGCACTATATCCCTTTGTCATCAATGTTAATCAATTTTGATTGACAGTTTCTATTGAATCAGAATATGACTTGGGGAGTTTGTGTACGCCCCATCCATCAGACAGATCATAAACAACGATGTGAAAGTCGGTCAAGGTCATTGCTGTGCACGACGCAATACTCGGTCGAATTTTCTTTTGATAATATCGCTCGCATTTTTACAGTATAGATTTCAAATGGTTTAACTTCTTTTTCTGGATAAATTTATATTAAGTAGCTGTTAACAAAGTTATACATTAAATTTTTAAATCTCTAAACATTCTTATCGCAATTCAGAGAGTTATTGCGGAATGGCAAACATCACTATGATGACTTCAAACATCTTTTCCCATTTCCCCATTCTTTCAAGCTGAGTTGCAAAACGGCTCTTAATTTGATGTGGAGTGGACGTTGGGTAGTCCTATAAACATGACCCCGCTGACAAGCGCGTCGGCAAGAAAATAAGCGGAACGGACATTGCAGGACTAGGCGTCGGGTGGCAGGAAACGGACGGCGGGTGTTAACAGTTTTGGTCTCTGAACTCTAACTCCTACAACTATTTTAGTATAGTAATGAAACTTCACACACACACACACACATACACACACACATACCCGTAATGAGTCGAGGATGTACCCTATTTCTTTCGGAATCCAAAGGTCAAGGTCATAAGGCCTTGATAAGTGAATATGGGTTCCGAACACACATACTCTCAAATGATCTGTGTGTTCGGGAACAAAGTTCAAAGATCAAGGTCATAGTGAAAATGGTTTCCAGACTATAACTGTATGAACATTCCGCCTATTGATATGAAACTTTGAATATGGCACTCCTCGCGAACCAAGGATGTGTTCATTGCGAAACATAGTGACATTAACGGATCTTATTGCCTGCCGTCTTCTGTCCATCTGTCTGTCCGTTTGAATGTCTGTTCGCAATAGGCGGCAAAGTAGGGATCACTTTGCCTGTCGAAAACGTTTTGCAACTCGGCAGATTGCATCTTTTTTAGTATCATCACTACACTCAACATATTCGTTCTTGTATTTTCAAATTGAATGTGAAAAATATTTATCATTTTTAAAATATTTTTTATTTCCTACTTCGGATCATTAGAAGCATTTCGAGAGTGAGATGGAGCAAACCCTGAATTTAGTTTCGTTTTGTAATGTGAAAAAATGGATATATGATCGGTCACATCCCCTCCTCGGATTCCCGTGGGCTTGGTGATCGATTGAAACAACTATAACTTGCATATATATTGTGTAAAGGAATCTTATTTTGAAGTAACTTTTCACGACCTCGCTGTACTTGTTATTTACATGTTAATATCTTCTGGGCAATTTGAAATTATATATGAATTTTTATATATAATTTGTATGAGAATTGTATGAGTATTAAATATGATTTAAATAACAGCACTTCTTTCGGGTCCTGCAGGTCGAATACTTTCCTTGAATGACTGATCATTTACCTACTTATTGTATACGGCACTTGATGTTCTCACCTTGTTTCATGGCCTTGGTTCAAGGTTATACTCGTGAAGCAAATATAACTTGTCTCTACAAATCACATGTTACGTGTTATGTGACAGTTTCATTTCGTTTGTAGCGTGCTTAACTCCAGCCCAAGAGGTTCTGGGTTCAGACCGCACCCGTAACTCGACGGTGTTTTATCTTTAGAGTAAGGACATGAAGCCCACATGCGGAACACTGTGACGGTTTTGAGTGACCAGACCCGGACGTGAAAGCTCTTTAGTTTGTGGAGGAAAGTCTCATGACATTGTGATGGCGAATGTTAACATGCCTGTTAAAACTTGTCTTCCCCAGAAAATATGTGTGTTTTGTCCCTCGTCTGAGTTATGGTAATAGCAAATATGCCTTTTCAAATAAAATTGTATCTAAAATATCAAGAATAATCGGTTTTATGCACGTTTAATCTTATATTAGTTCTTGACCTAATCATACAGTGTCAAACTTGCGCGGACAATACACGCGTCAAATTTTAACGCATTCCTACAGTCACATCAGAGTCTGCTTACTGTCGTGTAGTATAAAACACCGACTCTGTGTTCTGGATGAGTACGGTCCGTAGACCCCCTGATGCTGTAGACGTTTGCAGGGAAAAAAACTATACCTCTCACTGCTGCTGGCGGACCCATTGTATAGGTCGAAAATTATGTGTACCAGACAGATTCTGTCATTGTTTAAGTTCAATGAAGCTACCATGAGGTTAAAAACCCCTAAACTATTATTGTCCGAGTCCTTTCTTTGAAAGTAGCACGATTAATTCTTTGCTTGTTAATATACGTGTTTTACTTATACCCTGAGTATGTTTCCAGTGTACGATTCAACTGACCTATTGCGAGCACTCTGATTAACATTTTGAGATCTTAAGCATGTCCGAATGGAGACAGCATCTCCTGTGTTCCTAGCCACGCCCGTCAAAAGTCGACATGAGACCATATAACACAGCCAGATTCGCCTATATTCTTTGTCAAGCTTTTTCATCGAATATAACATCATGTCGTATATCTTATCATGCTTTGTTTCGCAACGTACATCGATTTGACAGATTTTCTTGTTTTGATACGGAACATTGCAACAACAGTAGCGTCAACATACTCGCGCGATTTTTTTTTTTTTATGTTTTGACGTCATATAGTTATGACGTAATTCGCGTAAGTTGCCCACATTGAAAACAATGTATTTGACAAGTGACTAAGTGCAACCCGTGACGCGGATTTTAGTAGTTGAGAAAAAGCGTATTGTTTATGAACAAGGAAAGAGGTGTTTTAACGAAAAAAATATATCGCATTACGGTATTACATCGTACTGGTTCTATAAACGTAGCCTACATGTACCTATATTTCATTAAACCTTTTTTTTAAAAAATTTCACACAAGAAAAAAAAATTACATATATTCAAGACAAAAATGACTTACCTCCTCTCTTTCTAGGAAACATCTAAGACCTAAATGCTATCTTTTCTGCGTTGTTATTATATAAATACATCCGACATCATCTGTTAGTTACTATTTTTAGAACTGACTCAATCCATGGGATAAAGTTATCTGTTATGGAAACTACCTGATACATGCAGAATGAATATCAATGATAATGCAAACTATCAACATGATACAACGGTCACATAAAACGTAAATATAAACCTTATTACCATAATGTTACAAAAGAAAATATAAATAGAGCAAACACATTGATTTCACGTGAACTTGGCAGCTGGCGAATTATCAGTGTATTCAGTTAATATGAAAGATCTGTAGTATATGCGACAGAACTAATGGTGGTACATTTGATATAAACACAAAACATAAATATAATGCAAAGGTGTAGGGCACCCCATTCCCCTCCAACGCATACAGACCATCTCTCTCTCTCTCTCTCTCTCTCTCTCTCTCTCTCTCTCATGGCCGGGAGGCTCGGGTTCGACTTCCGCCGTGGGCACACCAGTGTTCTGTCTTTCGGATGAGACACTGAAAACCGATGTCCAGTGTCCCGGTAGGCGTGACACATAGAAAATCCTTCACTCCCTCTGGTGGGCCCTTTGTAAAGGTATAAATTTCAATGCATTAGATCAGGCAGATGTCGTCACCATAGGTATGAAATAACCGTGAATTGAAATAATATGATAAATTATCTCTCTGTCTTACTTTTATAATATTGCCACATCAAAAAGTAATAAAAAAATCGCCGCTTTGGTTATCAGAAATAGGAACTTCTGCAATCTCCACCCCCACCCTTTACTCTGTTTTTATTACTTAATAGCCTCGGAGCATAATGAATTGGATTCAAAATAATTTTGTTTATTCTTTTAGTATTTCGGCTGTCAAGGTATGGTAATGCGACTGCTTTTGGAGATTATTCATTGCCATCATCTTCAATGTCGGCAAGCATTAAAAGCCCTTCATTTCCATGTTTTAATTACATGTGTTGTAATTGAAATTTTGTTACAAGGGGTGTATGTTAATGAATTACGCAATGCAGAATTAGTTGTAGGTATAATCACTGTCTGGTTAAACTGATAATTTTAGAACTTTGGCGCGAAAACAAATTTGGGTTGTCGAATTACAAATGACACGAGGAATATAGATGTAACCAAATATCTTTGTTTGTCCCGAATTAATTTCATTCATGAAATTTGTATGCTCCCACTATATATTGCACCTCGTTGTCATTCCGTCATTCTGTCCTGCATTTTGTCTTCGCAACTCCTAAACCCTTAGGTGAATTTTAATGAAACTTTGAACAACCAAAGATCACAATATGTAGATGTGCATATTGTAAAGGGTAATGTTGTCCAAAGGATATAAAGGAACTATGGCTCTTGGAAAAACACATACTTGAAAAACCAATGCTGTCGGCGGGACCATTTTTGGCGCACCGACGCATTTAGTTCAGTTCAAATATAAAACTCCAAATAGTTGGACAGCTTGTATTAACAAACATGAATTGCGATATATACAAACTCTTTGGCGACAGACATGGTGCACCGGCAGGAAATTATGAAGAGTTCAAATCAAGTGTCCCCACAGGCAACCATTGTGAGCATTTCTTACATTATCAACTGACTTGAAGTCAATATTGTTTGCATACTTGTTATGATTTCTGCTTTCAGTTTCCACTTCAATCCGTGACTTTAAATTCAAATTCAAATCTTCTTCCATGTTTTATTTACAAAACGAAAATAGGAAATCTTAATCTACCTTAATAATACATGTATGGCGTTCATTATATTTTATTTCACTCATGGACAAATAGTATAATGATAAATAAATATTGACATAATGCATGCCACATCTGTTCTAGTGCTTCCAGGAAAGTTATTCGTCAACACAGTGGCCTCGTTCCTGATGCCCACGGGTTAGTACGTCAAGTGCACTAGATCTCATTGTCAACCTGACCACGTGATCGACCTGATCCAGACCACTCTCTGGTGAATCGGTGCACATTTTAATGCGTCATATTCAATGAAATTATAATAGTAGAAATAATACCCTCTGGTTATTACTAGCCAATGTTATGCCACATTTAATACGTTTCTCTGTAAAATTGCAGGTTCAATGAGTGCATTTCTATTTCTGTCACGCATTTCTTTTTGTAGTAATTTTTGAAGGTACCGGCACGTGATGTTACAATTATCAAAATGTACCTAAATACATTCTATTCAAAAGCGAGACATGTTCTTGGTATTAATGGTATAATTTATTTAAGCTATAACAATTCTAAAGATATATTAAAGAATTAAAAATAATAAACTTTAAATAAATAAACTTTTAATTTTTTATACAAAGGTAAAACATACTGAAGATCAAATGTAAGCCAAACGTTATTTCATATTTTCGCAAGTCATATCCTTTCTTGTGTATATTTCATGGAGATTTATGTCACTGTGCCATTCACAACAACGTACCACAAGGGACCACCGCAAACTCAGAAATGAGAACAAGTGCCTCATGCTTGGATAGATGCACCCACCATGAATGACAAAACTTCTACTAGTAAATGTCTCTACACTGTATTCGTGATTTTCGTAATACAGAGTTATTGTCCATTTATTTCGGTAGGAATCTGACGACATATCCACCGTGACGTCATACTATATCTATGGAAACGTACATTTTATCCCTTTTATTTCCAGTAATTTTTATCAGTTTCCGTAGAGCTGCTTTATGTCACCGTCATTTTACGTCATATTCTTACGCAAAGGGTAGAAATTCTATATTACGAAAAGACAAATACGGACTTCCAGTGTATAAACGCTTAATGGACCCCTGGGAACCACAAGTGAGGCCAAGTTCCCGGGAGGTGAAAGCTTTCCTTTTTCTCGCTGGCCACGCTTTGCCATGCCCTTGAGGGTACTTTTTACGAGGTAGATGATGCAGTACGAACACAACAAGTCGTAACTATGTCAAGGTCATCTTTATGGGAATATCCAAATCAGATTAAATCAATATTACATGTAAAATGCACATTAATCATATTCGTCTCTTAAAATAAATATATATCCAAATGTGTCATAACTGATTGATGTCACCGCGCGTTCGTTGTATTATGTCGACAAAAGCGTAAAAACTACTGGTTTACATGGTAGAGAAATGTGCATATAATGATCAAAGCAGACATAGGATGTCTGACCATCTGTGAGCTGAAGTTTAAGTGAAATCGACACACCAAATAGGCCTACATCATGTTTAAGATGACATATTTAATCCAATGTCCAAGAGTTAATTCCCTTTACCGTCCCACGTCACGCCATCATATTATAAATCTGCAGACTGTGAATAGCACAACAGTCAGGGACAAATCCAGGGCGAAAAAGAAGAGACGACAGAGTGGATTTTCGTGATTATCATATCAGGTGGTCCTGGACGGACACCCTCCATCTTATAATCGTTTATTGTGATTATAAACATTTACGTGCGATAAAATAATGCAAATAAATCTCTTAAATTGGGATATTATTGGCTGACCTTTGTGTTGACTTGAATAACAATTGTCAAATCATTCGATCTTCCCAGTACTATAGGTGGTAGTTTAAATATTGAATTATCTAATCACTTGTAAACTTATCTAAACTTTAATGTCAATCATAAACTGTGGGCGTGACTGGCCGACAGGAGACGCTTACTCTTCTTGTGAGTCTGATCTGTTTGATGTTCCATATGTATACTTTCCATTATCGTATGATAAGCGGGAAAGTGATGTACTTCCTGCATGGTGTTTATACGTTATTCATATAGCACAAAAGTACTCGAAATAAGTATTTTGAGACGGTCCCTTGCTCTTCGTTCTCGTCCCGAACGGCAACAGAACCCAGTCAGAGTCTTGACAGTGTTGAAACATTGAAGCACATTCCAGCAAAGCGTTTAAAATACTATTCAATACCCCAATCATTCAGACTTTCCGATAATGTACAGCTAATATAGGGTTACCATGTATTGTACATAGGAATATGTTCTCTGTGACTACAGTTATCATTATATGGTATAATTTCTTAACTAGGTGCTAAATATACTTACTTTAACATGGTGGTCAATATATGTTTTGTTTTATTACAATGCTTATACCAACGATGAGATGTGACACGATATGGTTGCAACCATGTGGTCGAAATCATATTGGCATTGCGTTCTCAGAGACAAGGGATGGAATTATAAACAAGGGCTACACAAACATATAGACTGGGTGCGTGTTCAATATGAAAAAAAAAAATATTGTCCGTATCAAAAATTATGACATAGTTGATATATTGCATGAGGCCAAAGGCCAATGTCAGTATACCATCTTTCATCTGAGAAATATTTTGCCCAGTTTATCTAGGAAAGAAGTTTATATGTGATGTATTACTATAAAACGAATTTCATTCGCGATAAGTATATTTTCGCGTAATTTCGCAAGTATGAACACGTGAAAACAATGTCTTAGCTACGCTTGATAACATTTTTTAAAATATTACATATAAATGATTCCTTGTGAAATAATATATCGCGAATATATTCAAATTGAGATTGTCGCGAAAATAATATTTCGCGAATAAATTCAAAGTGATATCATCGCCAAAACGTCCATCGTCGGAAACCCACGGTCTTTTGCACTAACGTTTAAATAAGAGTAGCGCGATAGACCCTAGGTTTCCGAGGATGAAAAAAGTCATGCGAAATAAAAGTTCATTAAGTTTATATAAACGCACATTTGAAAACTCATATTTTTCATAGTATTAGATTGTAAAATATCGTAAAACAGCTCTATGCCAAGAGAAAAATAAATGGGTTATATAAGATTATTATATCTACATCGATGATCGTCAGAGTCACGTGTCTCCTTGTTCCGATATCTTATTGGCTTGTCATATTTCCATTCCCAATCATCAGTAGTGTTTGTTCTGTCTTACAATATCTGTTTTGACATCTTCGTGATAAAAGAGACGGACTTAGAGTGGCGCGCCCCTTCCCCTTTCGCCACAAATTTACAAGGCATATATAGATGATAAGGTCGAAAACACTCAAATAATGTGAACAGAACTCCAAATCTGGCACATAAAAATAGCTGAGTATTTTGGCTAATACCTGACTTTCCCCCCCCCCCCCCCCCCCCCCCCACACACACACACACACACACTTCGGAAATCCTGGATCCGCCGCTGGATAAAGTATATATCATTGATTACTTCTATGTAATGTTATAATACATTCAAGGTCATTTTATGTCGCCCTTATCGTATGTAATTATCATTTTTCATTATCACGCGTTATGCCAAATCTACCTTCTTTTTAGGTGATATTGATATCTCGTTTCGATGTGTAATTTATTATTTGTAACAAGTATTGTATAATATTTTATCGCCTTCATGATATATATTATACAATTTGTCGCCCATATGATATGTAATATTATTTCCTTAGTCGCCTTTATAAGGTATATATTACCTGTTTTGGCACCAGCCTGTATTGAATTAAGATCCTACAATGATCGGACCGCTTAGCGAAGTCAATGTTTTACATCATGCCAAGAATAATATGGAGATGGAATCTGCCTGCTGAATTATAAAGAAATTTTGATTTATACAATAGCCCACCTAAAACACTGAGGGATATAAATATGCCTTGAGGCATCCGTCTTTACCATCTCGTTCTGAAGATAAAACCCCGAGGAATCCCGGTCCTGCTCGAACCCGGGACCCCTCGGCCTAAGCCGAATACCCACATACTGAGCTACTCAGATTCCACGAGAGATAAATTTTATAAATCTTTAAATTATGCTAATACATATATAGATTCTTTGTTGTATTTCTAATTTCTAGTCTATTTATTTTTTATTATGATGTGCACTGTTTGAGTGTATTTAAGTGTAAAATTAGTCAAATACCATTGTATTTTATCTCCAATACTTTCGACGCGTAATAGTTCTATCCTGTGTCAGCTGCTGCTTGACAATGGTCAGTCTGACCGCTCGCTGTGTCCGGAGATTTCCAGTCACATTGACCCTCCGTTGACAGGACATTTCCGTGTTTCCGGATCCCTTTCGTCCCTACAGCTAAAATCAATTACAAACACGCTAATGTTCCCCAAGGTCTATATTCAAACACAAATAGAAGAAAATATGATCTTGTTCGGAAGTTTACCACTCTAAGTGCCATTTTACTCTCCGGATATTTACTGAATGTCATTGATTTTTTTCTGAAAATTAGCCTTGGCATGCTATGTGTAGAAGTTAACATTCAAGGACACCGAGGAAGCAATTCCGGGACAACAATGTAGGAATCGAATGGTCCTTACCATGTTGATGGCATGGTGTGTTTATTTAGATATTTACTAATTTTTCACCTTTTCTAAAAGTACTTAAACGCCATGAAAGAAATTAAAAAAAAAAATTAACAAAATACAAACCTGAAGTCCAAAAGAAAAAATTACGATAATAGAATAAAAAATAATTCGAGTTCGAAACTCAACGGAAGCTTTCTAATATGGGGTGATTGTCTATTGCCCAATGTAAAGTCAGCACTATTTATGATGATGATGATGATGATGATGATGATGATGATGATGATGATGATGATTATGATGATGATTATTTTTTCTATTTTTTTTTATTATTGTTATTATCATTAGCAACAGCATCACCATTATCACCATCACCATCATCAGTGGATTAGGTGCTTGCAACATGACCAAAAGGTCCTGGGTTCGACTCCCGCCGTGCGCACACCGGTATTCTATCTTTTGGATGCGACAGTAAAAACCGAGTTTCCGCGTCACGGTAGGCGTGGCACGTAAAAGATCTCTCACTGCTTTGGGTGCAATGGTATCAAATTTATGCAATGCATCACTCAGATGTCATCGCCTTATACGTGAAATAATCGTGCAGTGACGTATAACAATAATCAATTAATCTATCAATCAGTCATCATCATCTTTATCATCGTCATCATCATCATCATTTAGTATGAAAGAGCACATATGAGGTTCTTAACCACTGTTACAAAACACATAAAATGGCCCTGGCTGTTGCATCTCGACGCATAAAAGATTCCGGACCGTCCAGTGATCGATTCCCGGATTGCGCCACTATATTTAAGAGGTTGGTCACCTCCTGCTTCCATGTCGCGATATAACTGAAAAATTGTTGAAAGCGACGTAAAACACAAATCAACCAACCAACCAACCAACCGTCCAGTGAAGTGATTCGATAGCAGTTCTTACATTTCAAGTTCGTACAATGATCATTGCCTGTTCTGTAGGAATGAATGATTTCTGGCCATCAACAATCTATATAGTTTGTGGGTACATGTATATGAAAAATCAATAATACATGCCACTTTCTCCAATTGTAATCAAATATAATATATATATATATATTTCAATAAAATGAATGAGCACACTGCATGTACTCTATTCTTTGTGGAATTCTACGAAGATGATATGTATTCAATATTTTCTTACTGAGAAACAGTGCAGGTCTATAGGAAATCTTTGTAAATTCATAATAAAAGAAAGATAACTCTAATTTACTCTAATTTTGTTTCTCTTCACCTGTCCTGGTGCTCAGAGGCGTAATTAAAATCTCTGGTCGTAGGTTATCAAAAACACGATGTGTTGTTACTGATGAAATCATGCTTTTCGTGCTTGCATTTGAAATAAATGCAGACTTTTAAATCATGCTGTTGGGGACTATTGAAATCATAGACATATGTGTGTATATCATATGTCTCTGTTGAAATTAATGCACAAATTTTATTTCACTCCCCTTCACTTTTTAAACATTGCAGGGGACCGCTACTAGCATTAGTCAATGCAAGGGAGTGTTACTGAAAAATATATACATTGTATATGACTATAGGCAATATTTAGGCAGCCGTATAGATATGAGTAAATTTACCTACGTGTTACTAAATAGTAAAAGCATTATGTGAAAACTGGGTGGAAACGAAACACTTTAAAATGTCCGAATTCTTTATTGTTATATAATACGTATGTATGCTTATATATACTTACCGGGTTATGTATGCTTACGTATGCGAATACTTCCTGTATTAATTATAAACAACGATGAATGTTTAAGAAATTCAGAGAAAAGCAATTGAAAACTTTTTAGATTATTATGAATATGTCTAATTTCTTGAATAATTAACTTTTTTTCAATGACACATATTATTGCGTTCTTGGTTTGTGTTACGATTTTTTTTTTCATTTGAATGGTCAAATTGCACAGATCCAGGGTTAGGGGGGAATAGATGTCTGGCTCCAATATAAGATTTAGCAAACACGACTTTTCATGATTCTTTATGTTGTAGAATAGGTAAATCTATACCCTAGTACTTGGTTGAAGCCCCTTTCGGAAATGATGTCTGGACAGACCCCATCTCAACAAAATTTCTGGATCAGCCCCGTTCTGCCTGATTATATGCATAGAAGTTTACAACATAGTGGAAGAAGCGAGGGATCTTATTCGCGCTAAGGTCGCTCAAGGACCTCGGTTTTACTGTCTCGTCCGAAAGACATGACACTGATGAACCGCCCACAGGACTCGAACCTAGTACCTCGTGGGCTCGAGTAAAAGTACTCTACCAACTGAACCACGCCGCCTCCACGATTCTAAGCTGTTCAGGTATGTATGACTATCGACAACGCGCACATTACATCGGATAAGAGAAATATTTTAAGTGAAAATTTCCTTTATCAACAAAAAATGTAGTTACGACCTCAAACATACATTTACATATAGGACATACACGTTACAAGGAAGGAAGATAGGCAACGAAAAACATTGCTAATTTATAGTCGATCATTATTAGTATTCTCTGTCTTCTTCTTCCATTACGAAATGTACTCAAAAGTTGAGGGTTATATTTCATGATTGATCCACCATTTCTATATATAAGCTACAGTGTAGGCTACAGAGACATATCCATGATTCTTAGGGGGAAAAGTCAGAAAATCCCTCTTAGACCCCAAAACACCAAAAACATTCGTTGCGGTCGGACTCGTTTTTACAGCTGGCATGTTCCTTTTCATTCGCAAACCCTACTGAATGCTAGGAGCACTGGCTTAAGTGGAAGAAAAGTCTATTATTTATGTCCGAAACGCTATCAACATATTTTAATTTATTTTTCCCCCCACATACGTCCCCAGAACGTGAGACGTTTGACTTACAAATGTTCGATCTTATAATATCACTGGTCGCTAGGTCATCAGTATTACATAATACTGTGTATAATACACGTTAGTGGCGGATCCAGGATTTCCGAAAAGCGGGCCCACATGTGAAAGTCAATAATTAGCCAAAAATACTCAACTACTGACCATTTTTGACCAATCTTGAGTTTTGAATATATGGCGAAAAGGGGGCCACCCCTCCTCTAAATCTACACCCCCGCTACTGCATGCAAGATCCCTCCCCATAGGCCCATATTCATATGAAAGGAATTTGACATTGATCAATAGTAACATCTTTTACATACATATATATATATATATATATATATATATATATATATATATATATATATATATATATATATATATATATATATATATATATATATATATAAATGTCTCTGTCTAACGGATCAAAACTTATTTCTTGAATTTGATTCAGCAACCCCTTTTTCGAGGTCGAAAGATATATTTTGCCAATACGAACTGAAAATTGTCAAATACAAATAAAATGGAGTTTGAGGAAAAACATAGCATTGATCACTGCCCGAGAGACACCCCTTGAGTCAGACGCTTTGTGTACTATCACTGCGTACCATTTACTGATACAGAGAGTAGATGATGACATACACAGAATGATATGCAATTAAAATATTACTTATTGATTTAGAGTTGAATACTAGTATGATAAACTATGACAACTTATAATGCCATTTGTCGCAGAGAACTGAAATCTTGAATTTGTGAAAAGTTGGTTTCACTGTCGGATTTAGAGGAGCCAGGTGGTGGTGGTGGGGGACTTTTTCGACACCAATTTACAAAATATACACTTACATAATGTGTGTAAAACTCCAGATTTCGCACCCAAAATTGCTGAGTATTTTTGCCAATATTTGACTTTCACACGTGGGCTCTTTTCAGAAATCCTGGATCCGCCATTGTCTAAAATATTTATTGAACGACCTTTGTTAGAAAGAATTGATTAAGTTATATCTGTTATGGAAGCATGTACTGCAGTACTAGTAGTCATTATCTAGTAATATTTTTTGTTTATTTTGTCGATATAATATGTACATTGATGTGAGGCAAGATTGGTGATCAATAAATCTTTGAATGGAACCGACAGATTTTCCTGCTCTACTGAACAGTATAACTCCAAAGGAGTTCCGCAAGATTCGCGCTTGCGCGAGAAGATAATAAAAATCCAGCAATGGCGGATAAGTCTGCCAAAACGATAGGACCAGGTACTAAACCTGTGCCCATGAAGCTGTTTGCAGCATGGGAACTCGAGAAAACTGCACCAAACTGTATACCAAGGTTTGCATATTATATTAAGTTAGTAATTTGGAAAATCTTCCACGCCATGTCGGTTTATTCTTCTTTTAACTTAATACATTTCGTCATATTCCTGATTCTGATAGAGATATATTTCCAATGTTGATGATATAATATAATGTACATAGGCTTCATTCATAGACCAAAAAATCATCATAATTTTAATAATTGTCTCTTGCTGTTCTCGTGAAAATTATCGAAGCTATGTTACTGTAAATATTTCAATATACCTAATCCTATATCTGCTATGACCTCAGCCAGTGAGTAACTCATAATGATAATGTGTAAATTTTATTACAATTCCTTTAATATTTATATGTAACACTTATATTTACAAAACTGCAGCAAATTCATATCTGTCACTTATAATTAGAATATTGGCGTGTATGTGTGCATAGACCTCCGCAACCACAGATAATGGTAGATTAAACATTTTTAAAAATATTTTGATAATGATAGGTAAAAATCACATAGATGACTTTTGCTTAGAAATATTATCCCAATGAACTTCAGGTGTTTAATAGAATTAATGTTCTGATTTGCTGATCATAAAAGTTGACAGGCGTAATTAAATCTGACAACCAATGTCTTATACCTAAAAAAATCTTATTTAATATACAAAGATAAGAATACATTGACTTAAACTTTATATAAGAATATTAAGTCTTTGCCCTGTGAATGTATACATTTTATTAAAGGCATGTGAGGGTGCTTTAAAGTATTTCCCCATAATTAGTAAATAACAGTTTCTTTTCAGACATAATGATTCTTCTGGATCCTCCCCTGTCAAAGTAATTGTCTTCATTAGTAATTAGATTATAACTTTGAGGAATTTAGGTTCAGATCAATCTCGAGGTAACCTCTCAGTTGTTGTCAGGTCATTTGGAAAATATTTAGTTGATCGATGTTTTATCTAACTTTAAATGATTATTTTTTCAGTCATAACTCATATTGAAACATGGAATCAGGAGGTACCAGTAACTGTCTTCTTAAATATAGTTGTGCAATCTGGGAATCACCCTGGAGCCAAATGCTAAAACCAGTGTGGCCCTCATTAGTTTATAGAACATGAAAGAATACCATAATTGTCATGAATATATTATGATATTTACATTAATTAATTACATGTAGGTATTGATTTAGAGAAATATCCTTAAATTCATGGTAAATGTGCATTGGTGTGGTAGAGCAGGAGGGGGCAACCAAGGGTTACAGGAGTATTATTGGACCTGATATTGTCTCAAGTTTTTGCAGCATATCTTCGAACTTGGTGTAAGCACACTTGGTGTATGACACAGTTACAATGTAGAAAGGTGCCAGTTTTCAAAACAGAGTCTAGAACTGTCAGATTTTTGAAAATTCTGTTGCATTTAAGGAAAAACTACACAAAATGTAACAAACCTGATTGGCGGTGTTAACACTGAGTTCAGTCTCCCTGCATTGCTATAATTCAGACAGTTTATGAAGATAGACCACCACCCCGACTCCCCTCCCCCTTTTCTGTTCTATCCCTTTTCCTCAAAGGATGATAGCTTCCGTTTTCACACATTGGACCTGTACCCTTGCGCAGCACCTTTTCCCATTTTCTAATCCTTTGTATTCACTAATTAAGTCCAACTCCCAAGAGACTTTTTTTTTCTTAGTCTAAGGTACATGTACATGCATATTATAAATGTCAGTTTATAAAGAATACCCTGGTAAAAGCATTGGGTATTCAGATGTACCCCTTCCATCCAAATTCTTGTTTGTTTGTTTGTTTTTGGGGGGTGGTGGGGTGGTGTTTGTTTCTTTTTTTAAGCTACTCCAAGATTATAGTACATGTACATATAAAGTAATACATTGTATAATGGTGGCATCAACCCCCGGCACCTGGTGCATTTCTTCATTATTTTTCCCTATGGTACAAACCCACCCAAGGCAGTAAGGGATCATTAAGGTGCCAAAGTATACTGTGACATAGGGCATCGGTTTATGCTGTCATCCAAAGGAGCGAAAAGGAAGTAGGAAAGTAGGAAATGACAAATTACTTTGAAAAAATTAGATGTGGCAGCCAGAATTGAATCACAGTCCTCATATTTAAAATCCTGTTTGGTTCCACTGGAACACATTTTTTTCTACATGTATGTTCTTATCTATTTTAGAGTGTGCAGTTTTACTCTTTCAAGACTGAGATTACTAAAGTCCATGGAAAACGACTTAAGTTCTGTTATCATTGCTGTTAAAATGCAGGTAAGTTTAGGTATTGAAGAAGAATGATGTAATAATACTAATATAATGTTGTTAAATGTACAAGTTATTATTTGCTGCAAGTGCCAGTATCTATCAGAGTTTTTATTTCTTGGATCATGTTAGATAAATTCTTATGGCAATAGTACTTTTTTACCTTGCAGAGATGGATGTCCAGAGTGCTATTGTCATACACGCGGCGTCGTTGTTGTTGTTCTCAGGGTCGTTGTCAGGGATGGTGGCATCCATAGACAAAAACTTTAATCTGGATCATAACTTTATAACATAAGATACAGAGCTTTTAAAAATATTTCACTTGTATATTCCTGGTACCAAGACCTTTCATTTTGGTACCAAAATTTCTGATTTAGTGACCTTGACCTTGAAGTTTTACCTACTTTAAAACATTTTTAACCTTGGTCATAACAGTAAGAGATAAAGTTTAAATGTTTAATGTGTGTATTTCTTGTGACAAGACCGTTCATAACATATCAAATTTTTTTACATTTTGACCTTGACCTTGAAGATTGACCTACTCAGAAAAAACTTCTGCTATTCAAATGTGGTTGCCACTGGCAAGCTCTGTTGTCTTCTGACAACTCCTGTTTTGGTTGCCTGCAATGCAGTGTGACCTATCTGTCTGTCAATCCATCTTTCTGTCTATCTTATAAGAGTCACACTTTTGGATAGCAGGCAACACTCCATAGAACATGTAAATTTAAAGTTTATTTCCTAAGTGCAGTTGTGCAAAACTTCAACAACTTCCTGTGTCAAGATCAAAATGCAATCACTACTCATACTGGTACATATATTTTGTTCCCATCAGTCACGCCATAATGAGCGTGGTACTGGATCACGTCGCATTGAGGGATCATGACACAGCGAGCATTTCCTCACACCCTGATTGTGGTGCTACTGGTATTTCTTACAGTTTTCAACATTGGTTATGACTACTGTACATACTTTTTAAGAGTTAAAGAAACACTATCCCTCAGCGAATTTATAAGTTTTGAAGCTTGCTATAAGCTTTTCAGTTCACATATGTACATGTATATATTTGACACTACTTCAACGATTTACAAAAAAGTTTTCGAAAACATTGTACCATTAACGAGATACAATTGCTGGAAATATTGTGCTTTTCTTTGTAATTTCACGCTTAGAAAATGAATTTTCATGAGCAATCAATCATGTGACTGCATTAAAACGACAAATATGTCTTTATTCACATCTGTTTTTCTACTTTTCATATCCAAATCGCTAAACAAATTCTTTATTCCCCATTTCCTTTACACTTTCTCCATTTTGTTGATACTATTGTTTATGAGTCTCTTCGGAATATATCATTGCACATGCATGAAGGCAGAACTTTTGACAGATATGGACAATTTATGTGCACCTCACAAAAACTCATTTTAGATATTTTATAAATAATGCATGATGTTTGCAGAAGTAAACTTTTAAATTCTTGTATTAACGAAAAATGCATATCTTTGGAAAACCTACAAAAATAGCATATCAATGATTTTCTTTTCAATAGTTGTAAATTCAAGCTGTTAGGGATAGTGCCTCTTTAAGAAATATCAAAGATGAAATGTTTTTGCTCTGTATTTTATTCTTTTTGTAGAATGAAAATTTTTGTTTCAAGTTAATCATTTAACAATCAAAAAGTGCATAGATAATTACATTCATTTTAATACCAATTTATAAATTCATTACACATTTCAAATCATGCTGGATTTTGATTAGTACATGGCTTCATAGCAACATGTGCATTGTGTGATGCACAAAAAGTCTTGAAGGAATAATTACCTGGTATGTACAGGTTGATGGAAAACGACCAATGAAATGAAAATAGTATCATACTTAGCTGTACATTGATATTATCAAAATAATATTTGACTGATGCTAGCATTTTATTGGAAATGAAAGGATTTAAAACTTCTGCACATAAGATAGGTTTAAAACCTCTATTTAAATTCAGACTTTATTTCCAAGTTCAGGGGCAGACTACATCATTACATGTAGAGACATGGATGCATATGCTGTGTGTACTTATATTATTGGGATTCATATTTAAATGAAGTCAGCGTGGACATTTGTACGTTAATTTATGACTACATGTTGCATTGTGACAATATACGACAAACTTCTATTTTTAACATTTTGGACTTAAATTTTGTCGTGCTAAGATAAGTACATTTACAGTGTTTGGTTGTATAAGAGTTTCATTTTAAATTGTCATGATACAGTAAGACAGACATTACAGTATAGTAGGGCATGGATGTTAAAGAATTTTCTCATTTATTGATTGATTTCATTTAATATATTTTCTGAGTAACTTTCACGCAGTAAATGTTATAGTGGTTGCTTTTTAAATGATAATACATCAAATATTTCAGAACACAAAACGAGTATTACGATCCAATGAAATCCTTGTACCTGCTGGAGGCATTCTAGATACAGAACTTGACCTGTCATTCTCATTACAGGTTGGTAATCAATTTATAGTTGTGTTTAATTCCTCCTTTGAATTATTTTACACCTTTATTTCAGTAGATTGAAGTGTTCTTTGGTTAAAAAAAAAATACCCACCTACATTATATTTATCTGTGTTGTTAAATTCAACCAGATTCTTAGAATTATAAGTTGCAAGTTTAAATATGCATATCTTTTTTAGTCCCCCACCAGTAAAACCGGAGGGAACTATAGGTGTTCCATTCCGTCTATCAGTCCATTCGTCTGAGATACTGGTTTCCTGGACTTTATGTAGCTTTGTATTTTGAAATTTAGTATGTAGCTTCGTATCAATGTGTTACAGATCAAGTTCGAGTTTGGTCATGATTGACCTATTTTTGGAGGAGTTACAGCCCTTGGACTGATGGGGAACTTTTATTGCTTCAGCTATACTCAATATGCTTGTTTTCTTTATGGGACAGTGTGGCTCAGTTAGTAAGGGGCTTGGTCAATGACCAATAGGTCATAGGATTGAGTCCAGCTGGGAGGGGGGTGCTCGTCAAGGTCTTTTTTTTAGTGGGTAGTGACAGTAGAAACTGTCGATCTGATACTTGAAAGATCCTTCACTACCTTGGATAGGTCATACTAGTAGCTTGCATAGCTGTAAGTTTGTGTGATGTATCAGACAGATGCACCATATAAAGAAAATAATCTTGGCGAGACATGAAAAAAAATCAAATATTCCTCTTTACACATTTAAATTTCAACTCTAACTAACCTTTAAGAATCTTTGTTTCAGTATGTACATTATTTGAAACGAGATGGAAATAAACTACAAGTAATGCTGCAGCGAAGAAAACGATACAGAAATAAGACGATACTAGGATATAAAACTCTAGCTGTAGGGCAAGTCAATATGGCCCATGTAAGTACAAATAACTACAATAACAATACAAGAGACTTTATTCTGTGTGAATGTTATTGTTTACAAAAGCTAAGGATGGAATATTTTAAAGAATCATTTTTTAAATGTAGTATTTCATGAGTTTATGTATACAGTACAGTGCAGGTGTTTTTTGTCATTTTTCCACCTGCCACAGTGGGCCACAAATGACATTCAGCTGCAATTGCAAGGATTACACAATACTTAGTGTATTTCACCAAGGTGTTAGAAAGCAAAGGTAAATTGACACCTGGATTCCCACTGTGATTTTGGATGTTTTCCCACTGAGTTTTGTGCAATTTCTCCAAGATGGTGGTCTGTACTGTATGCAGTTTTCACAATTTTCCTATTGAATTCAGGGGCAGGTATGGTGTAGTGGATAAGCGCTTGGCTTACTGCATAGACGATGCGGCTTCAATTCCTGGATTGCGCCACTATATTTAAGAGGTTGCTAACCTCCTGCTTCCATGTCACGATATAACTGAAATAACGTTGAAAGTGACATAAAACACCAATCAACCAACCAACCTACTGAATAGATCTTTTTACTCACAGAAATATAAAATTACATTACAGTGCATCAATAACGACAGTGGACAAAGTCCAGGTGTAAATTTAGAAATTACACAAAACACTCTGATTTTATACGAAAGTATGAACTGGCACAGCTAAACTTACATCTGAATTCTGACAGTGTTTTGTATAATTTTCCCACTGTGTTTTGTGTGTTTTCTTTAAAACACCTGAACTGAACTGTATTGTATATGTAAATTTACTGCAATAAAAAAGTAAGAGAGTATGAAGCATATGTTTTATGATCTGAGTGGAAAATGTAACTTAATCATTAGTTATAAAATAGTCACTGAAAAATTCGATGTATGTAAGTGATTTTTTTTTCAAATCATGTTCATTATAAGGACGCTTTTCAATGGAAATTTCATTGATTTTTCCCAAAATTTGTTTTATTTTTTTCCCAAGTATTGATCTTTTAACATTATACAAATGAGACAAAAAATCTCCGGATGAAAAGGTACAGGCACCTTTGAAAAAAAAAAGAAAGAAAAAACCACTGGTATTAATTCAGTTGAATTGGAAATGTAGGTGTTGCTTTCAAAATGAAAACAAATTGAATGACATATTTTGGGGTTTTTTTTATTGAATTTAGGTACTACAGCGTTCTATAGACCATGAGATGCACCTGTACAGCGATGATAAAGAAAATGCCCACCTTCTTGCCACTACAATGATGTTATCTTTATCTAGTCAACCTGTTGACCATGTGGTCAATGGACAGAGAAAAATAGCATCTTCTGATGTTGGTAAGTGAAAATTACATTCTTATACTTTTTATTCTTGTGTCGCCTTGGAAGCATAGTGGTATTTTTAGATCATCTCTTTGTATCTTCTCTTTTATGACTATCTCTGCAAGCAGCACATGAAATCCTTTGCACACTTAGGCTTAATGATAATAATTTATTTTTATGCCCCTTGATTGATAGATCCGGGGCATATTGTTTTTGTCCTGTCTATCTGTCTGTTTATTTGTTTGTCTGTCTGTTGTCAACTTTAACCTTCACCATAACTTTTGAACCATGAGAGATACAGACTTCACATTTGACATGCATACCGCACTAATAGAGCCCTTATAAATTACACCAAGGTCAGTGACCTTGTGACTTTGACAATGACCTGTATGTTAAATTCATGTTACCACTGGGGCATAGTGTTTCACAAACACATCTCATTCTTTCTTTGTCTCTAGTTTAATACCAAGCCAAAATTATTCCACTTCTACAGTAACAGGATCCGCCTGATGCATGCACAATTATTTTCAAAATTGAATGAAGTTGGCGTGGCCTAGTGGTATCGCGTGGGACTCCTGATCGAGAGGCCGGGGTTTGAGTACCGAGTCCTGATCTGGTCATGCCGTTGTCATGTCTTTCGGATGAAACAGTAAAAACCGAGGCCCCGTGTTGTAGTATGCATGGCACGTTGAAGATCCCTCACTGCTTCGGGTGGGTCCGTTGCAAAGGTCAAAATTTGTATGCCCCGCATCAGGCAGATGCCGTCACCATATACGTGAAATATTCGTGGTGTGATGTAAAACAAAAATCAATCAGTCAATCAATTTATAAAATTTAAGGTATATATGTTCTATATTTATTACACACATGCAGCATACACTCCCAATGCGGTTTGGGATCTTTTAAGCCATTGTTACCATGGCGCTGAACATTTATCTTTTATTATTTCATCTGAAAGGTTGGACACCAATGAGACTTAAACTGAGATCTTCCGACCTAGGGTCAAGCATGCTACTGAGAGAGCTCATGATTACCGATTAGTGATAATATAATACAACAGGCTGATTTTAAAACAATATTGATAACTGTGTAAAAGGAACTGTAGCCTCTTCCCACCTCTTTTTTTATTTACTAGAATATGCAGGATTGCAAATACTCATTCCTGTCATGTTTTGTATTTTAGTCACTTATCAAGTCTATTATTCTAAACTTGGGCAGATTTTCTGCCCCACTTAAGAATGAAAGAATGGTGTATGTAAAAGAACGAATCAGAATGGTCACTCAGTAATAACGATGATGCGTATTAATTCAGAAATGGTAACCTACTTAATATCATAACAGAAATGAAAAATATAATTAGTATTAGATCTAGATCTTGGTATATACTGGAAAGAACCTTACAATACCACCCAAGGCAGTAAGGGGTCTTTTATATGTCACGTCTACCATGACTTTGTATCTTAGTGTTAATTTTGTCATAATAGGAATGAGAATTAGGATTAGATCTAGGTATATGTATCTCGATAACAGTATCTAATAGTATGCACTTATATACCATGTACTCAATATGTGTATTTTCATCAGTGCTATTAAAAGAAACTCAGATTAATTGACTCCCTGACATAGCACATGTTGGTGATTTGATTCCTTATATTTTAACAATATTATAGAATTTAGCAATGAAATTAGGACTCAGTAATTGATAAACAAGCTAAAATTTATCAGAACATTGTTCAGAAATTGTTTCAATCAGCATTTTTAATTCTTTAGTAAGTTCTATTTATAGATATGAGTATTTTTAATTTTCTGTAATGTTCTATTTTTAGCTACAGATATTAAACTGCCTTAGTGGGATCTATTTAAAACTGCTTGTATTTTTTTAAATTTGTAAGGTTCTATTTATAGATTTTGATTATAGGAACATTTTGTACTAGCATACAGGATGTAAGTGTAAACAAACACTTCCCTTATAGCATTTTTGTGATGAACTTGTTGGGTTGAATGAATAACATGCATCTTCTAATACAATATGAGAATGAATAAACTAAAGTCTAAGTAAATAACCTCCTTTGTAGTATAAAATTTTCAGATACTACATAACTGAAACTATGTAAAGATCACTAATCCTTCTTTTTCCTTTTCTTCACATTTTAGAAATTGTATAATAAGGGTTTGTTATACATTTAACTGTTTTTGTGTGATGGGTTCTTCCTTTAAAAGCGATGATTGTGACTTTAATATGTTTATACCTGATATCTATGCAGGGGTCTCTAATACATTTTCACACTAGATGTCCTAAAAACTTACTGATCATTAAAATGTGAATTATATCCAATTATCCGTATCCAATTACATCCTATACGGTAAATCACTTACAAAATTTCTAAAACTTTGGTTAAATTTGCAAGTTTGTATCCTACGAAAACAAGGCATGGCAGTGGCAAAAATTTTGGGTTGTCATATTGGCAAATGTAATGAAAATTAAGACGACCTCCCTTATATTTACTGAAATTTTAGGTTGCCCAATATTAGGTTTTAGATTTTAGGTTGTTTTTGACGACTGAACGACTGCTAATTTCGAACCCAGCAGAAATAAAGTTTTCAACAATGATAATCTATCCTCCACTTAACTGTTGAATTGTGAGACATACATTATGTATACATACTCCTGCACAAATTGATTTTCGAGAATCAGATGACATAACAATCTAGGGGAAATAAAGTAATGTGAAATATATATGTGGCATACAGTATTCATGGTAGAGATCAGGGAATAGACAGCATCATTATAATACTGTTGATTCTCAATATTTACTCAAATATGGATAACTCGAACTTCTTATTTTAAGGTACCATGTCAAGTATATACTGTATAGTGTCATTAAATAAGTGATGACAAGTCGAATATTTGTCTCAATTCTTTGGAGTTATACTTATGGAGTGTCAAGTCAAAATGTATAGAACTGAACAGAATTATCCAGGTCTATATCAAACTCCAGATAAGTCAAACATTTTTCTTGGTTCTTTGGAGTTATACTTATGAAGCATTACATCAAAATAGAATAGAATTATCCCAACTGTATACATATTTAATTATGTGAAATGTAGATCGCTCTCCAGACGTAGACAATGAGTCAGATGATGAAGATGACCAGGAGTGGTCCAATGACGAGATGAGTGACAACGAACCAGTATGTATTGATGAAGACGGCAGACCTCACCCAAGGAAGTCAAGTCGGGGACAGATCAGGGGTCCCGCTTTGGCTCGAGGAAGGGTAATCACTTTATCAGTATTATGGAATTTGGTTCTTTTTAAAGTATCGTATTTCTCTGTTCTGTTTTTGGTCGGAATTGTGTAGCAATTCCAGACCCTAGTCGTTACAATATGCTGTGGTGAACGCGTGGAACGCAGAAAATACCTTTTCGTGTATAAATAGTGCGACAATATTTAGAAAAAGCGTGATTAGATTTACTTTTAGTACTTATAGTTCATATTGTACGAGTCAATACAAAATAAGTTTGATGAGATGAGAAAATAGATGTGCCATTATTCCATCGATTTAGACGAGTTATATTCATGCGCTGGAGGACATGCAGTCTTTCTGAATACTCGACGGAAAGTCTTGAAAAAGTATGATTGACATCATTGTGTAGCTGTGCCGTAATTTAAGAAGTACATTACTAGTCCGTACTAGTATCCGTTGTATTGTAATTAATAAAACTTGAGAATATCGCTTCTTTTTATAGCAGTGGAATTCAAAGTACTCTACAATCTTCTCGTCACAACGATAAACAAACGTCTTGGTAGTTGTTGATGTGTAATGCTACTGAAAATAGCCAGTTATTTATAATCTACATGTGTAGACGTGGTTTTCCCCAAATGTACATGTACAGCGGGAGACTAATTTCACACTACTGTCAAGATGAAAAGTGATAAGAGAGAATGAGATAACTATATAGTACAAGACGGAGACGTACAGGGCGTAGCAGTTGTTTATATGAAAACGAGCACCTGTGCGCAGACCGTGTTTTTTGTCAATACTGATCCTAAACATTACACGCTTGGTGTGTGATCTCTTGGTGGATCACGACTTTATTACCTTTGATGTACTTGACCATGCAATTCCGACCTTGAGGACTTTCAAGTCCTTTTATTTGTATCAGCAATTGAAGTATAAGTATAGGGGGCACTGCAATCAAATATGAAGAGGTATTCTCACTTTAGTGTGTGAAAGTCAAATATTACTGTGTATTGACTTATATGAGTATGAAAAAAACTAAGATGCAACAACTAACCATGCAGAGAGTACTGCATGGCTTTCTCATTGACCTCCACTAACTATGATGGAGCATATTCCACAGAGAAAAAGGGCGGTTGTAGCTCAGGAGTTAGCATGCTTAGCTCATGGCTAAGAGGGTTCTGTGCAATGAATCAGACTGATGTTTTTTAAATGATTTGGACTGACATACAACAAACAAGTGTAAGTTTCTGGATCTTTTTTTGAGTCGGGTTTGGTGAAGCCGCACTCATTGCAATCACTTTCTTTTCAGGGGTTATAACTTTCACCACCGATATAGAGCTTACTACGCCGCTGAAAAATAAAGTGCCGAAAAATTACTGATATTGTCTAAAAAATTCTTGATCAGCACAATGTACCTTTAGCTCAGTTAATTTAAGCTAAACATAAACTAGTTTCAATAACTCGAAAAAGGAGTTGCAATAATGTTTTTTCAAATTTCGCGTAATAATATGTAGTTGTGACTACTTTACGATGTGTTTACCACCGACACCGTCGGATGTACTCGATTGTGTAATTCTCCGGATAAAGCATTTGTCTTGATCTTGTATCGCTTGTTTTTATCGAGATATTTCAATTAAAGTTTTCCCCAACATGTTCTGGAACTTTAGTTCTTTTTCACATATATGACAAATTTAAAGATCGATCTTCCCGCATTTCCTCTGATAATGAAAATGCAATATAAATATTTAGGTAAATGTATGTTTCTAAATATAAATGATGTTAAAACATTATGAGAATCGTGAATAAGATGGTTAGTTAATGTCCCACTTGAAGGAATGTCGTTCCTTGGCTCAGCTTCGACTCGTGACAACAATGCAGTAAAACTTGTTGCCATGAAGTTGTCGATTGCACGTTCATTTCGGATACAAGCAATTGCAAACTCTTTGCCGTAAGATAGTATGAAGACAGCAAATTTTATTAGAATTTTGTACATAGGTATAATGACGATGTAGTTGCAACAAAGACCTAATTTTTGCTCCCCCCCCCCCTCCCCCCCATTTTCCTGAAATCCTGAATCTGCCACTAAAATGGTAAAATGATTTTATACTTAAAATCAGCAAAGCCGACTCTCGGGACATTTGAGTCCTTTGATTTTTCATTTTTTAAACACAGAAGAATATATAATTTATATTTTCGAAAAAGGAAGATTGCAGATGTTATTTTCACATGCACATTTTTCTTTTCCAGCAACAACGAAACTTTAAACAGAAGTTCATTGCTTTGTTGAAAAAGTTCAAAATTTCAGAGGAGGTATGGAAAGCTAAATTCAAAATTGATAAGTCTACTTTCCAAATTCAATTCAATTAAGTTTAGATATATTAAGTGTAGCATAATTAGTGTCTCCGCTGTTAAAAAAAATCTGGATTGTTTTATAATTACATGTATATATTGTCTCTGGGCTTCATTCCGATTCCAGTAGAATCAAGTGAAAATAATTTCAAAATTCTTGTATGATTCAAAATCTGATAAATTGTGTAAATATTTGATAAGATTTCCTTACAAAATTCATTGCAGATGCTTTGGTATACAAGTATACAAAGAGATATGTCATTGTTAAATTATGTTTTATATTATGAACTCTTTGCTTTTTCCAGGGTTTAGATTCTGAAGCAGACCATGACCTTGGTAATTTTGATACGGTCCCTGATCCTGTAGATGATATAGATGATTTGATTGATGAACTGGAAGACATGAGTGACAGTGGTCCAGAGTTGGACACCGTTAGCGTGGTGTCCACGCCAAAACCTAGACTGAGGTATCTCGATGCAAAGATACATGTTTCTATTCTGGTAACAAAATGTGTTGATCTTCTCCTATGTTATTGAATGTAATTTAAACTTCCAAACCCAGTTTATTACCCAGATTGTGCTACAGTGTTTAGAGTTTGGTAACTTAATTGATTTCATGTCCCAATAAAATTGAAAATTGGTTTAAGCAGCATAATGCCCAACAAATAAAGCAGCATGGCCAAATTTTGTCAAAGTTTGATATAAGTAATTAGACAATATTATAGATTAAAGTCACTTTTATGCATCTGGAATCAAAGGTTTGGTTCATATAGTTTTGTGCTGAACATTAGACTAAGCTGCTGTCTGGGGCATCAGTGTTTCACGAACAAATCTTGTATATCTTTTACCTGATCCACCAATTTCCTCCACCACTATATGATTCCAGTATTGCATCACTACATTTACTTGGTGTAGTGGTTAAGCTTGCTGCCGTGGGTGCACTGATGTCCTGTGTCTTGGTAGGCATGGCACGTAAAAGATCCCTCACTGCCTCGGGTGGGTCCGTTGCAAAGGTAGATATTTCTATGCAATGCTTCATGCAGATGCCGTAATCATATACGTGAAATAATCGTGGAGTGACGTAAAGCAATAATCAATCAATCAATGTTAAGCTTGCAGTGCAGGCGATCTGGGTTTGATTCCCTGGATTACACCACTATGTCTAAGAGGTTGGTTTATTCTTGCATCCATGTTGCAGTCTAACTGAAAATTTGTTGAAACCGACGTAAAGTAAACACCAATCAACCAACCATTTGATCTCCACTGAATTCTAACCATCACCATATAAGTGACATTTATCTTATTGTGATATTACACAGTGACAATTTTAAACAATAAATTTACGATATTAATGTATTAGTTCGAAAGAGAAATTATAAACGATTTCTGTCTTTTTCTTTTTCAGACCATTTTTCAAAGCCACATCAGTGAATATGGAGTCGACAGATAACAGTAGGGTAGGAATATTATACAGTATTCTTAGCTACAACTTGTATTATTGATATAGGAAAAACCTGACATGTAAATTCAGTGATTGTTGCTGCCTCATTGAGGCATACAAATTGTGTGAATGCAGTTACCTCATTAATGAGGCACACAAACTGTGTGAATGTGTTTGATTCTTTATTAATGCATACAAAGGGTGTGATTGTCTCTGACTCTGTACTGCTTCAAGACAGTTTAATTGTAACTGTCTAGGTATTGATGCATACAGACTGTATTTGACTCAAAAAGGCATACAACGTGTGTGATCATGGCTGTGTTATTTTTGAGGTATTGATGTATGAATATATTTGGTTCATTTGTATAATAAGTATGAGACACACAATCTGAATGATTGTAACAGTCTCATTATTGAGGCATACAAGTTGTATGATTACATTTTGACTCTATGAGGTGTACAAATTGTGTGATTGCAACTGTCTCATTATTGAGGCATACAATCGGTATGATTGAATCTGACTTAATTATTCATACAAACTGTATTATTATATTTGACAAGGTAAGTCGTGCAAACTGTATGATTGAATCTTACTACAGGAGTCAATCAGAGTGTGTGATCGTAGGCATACAGATGTATGATTGTATTTGACTCAGTGAGGCATACTAATTGTGTGATTGCAACTGTCTCATTCTTGAGGCATACAATCCATGCAAACTGTATGATTGAATCTTACTCAAGGAGTCAGTCAAAGTGTGTGATCATAGGCATACAGATGTATAGTTGTACAGTGATGCTCCGTTAATTTGGGCTCCGTTTATCCGAAAAACAAGAAAATGTGGGAACGGATTTCCCAAATGATATTTTGATCTGATAATCCGGAAATCTGTGTTCTGGATCTGGACAAGGAAATAAGGGTACTGAATTCCAAAAGTACGTGAAATTTGCTCCGACAATCCGGACAAAATTTTGCATTACGGACATAGCTGTAGCAATTAACTGTGGTTTAATTAATACACAAAGCAACACTGTTTATATCCTCTCTGTGCTGATTGATTGTTTATTTAACAGTTAAATGACGGGTTCACCTGGTCACCTACCTATGGTATGTCAGTTACCTATCCAATTAACATTGTATAAATTTATTCAGACATAAATTCTTTTCAATTCTAAATTTATATGACACAGCAGGACGTTAGATAAACACTCCGATCGCAATAGAAGTGATTAATTAGTCAAGCGCGAGGTATATACAAAGGCAGCTGTCAATACTTAAATAGAGGACAATGAGTTGAAAAATCATGCAGGTTTCAGAAGTTTGGCTGCAATTAATGTACAATTTACTAAAGATGTTAATATATTAAATAAGTAATACATATATATTTCTTCGTATACAAATTAAATGCATATAAGGATTATTACAAGTTTGTGTTTTATCGTGTACTGTATACACCCTTCTTTTGTCAAGAAATAAAATTCTTTAACATCTAATGAACTGGTACTATGGTCCGGTAATCCGGAAATTCCGTTTATCTGGACATATCGGCCTGGAACAAACGTGTCCGGATAAAAAGAGCATCACTGTATTTGACTCGTTGAAGTATACTAAGAGTATGACTGTAGTTGCTTTATAATTGAGACATACAAACTAAATGATTAATGTTACCTCATTATGGAGGGATAAAGAGGGATAAAGTTAACCTTTTATCAAGACATACAAATGGTATCTTTTAAGTTACCTCAGCTTTTAAGCATACAAAACTGTATGATAATAACAAACCAGATGTAATTAATGAGGCAACTCAATCAATTAGGAAAATCATACTTTTAAAATAACTACCGAAGATCTTATTAGAAAATAGATTACATGTATTTTAGAAAAAAAAAACTAAAATCATCTAAATGTAATTATGATTGTTTATATATTAGTAGATAATTAATACACTGTACTTCCAGTTTTCATTCAAGCATATGACATTTAGAGATTTTCGTTTGTTATATCATTACACTCATGCGTCATTTGTTAGATGATGTCATCAAAATGAAAAACTATGTCACGTGAAAAGGTCCATTAAAGAGCTTTTTGATCACAGTAAATGTACCTAGGGTAGACTGCATGTACAGAGTGTTTACATGGTGTAATGTGGCTCTTTCCTGGAATGCTTAGAATGCCTAGCAAATCTCTTCTCATAACTCTAGTAAAAGTGCTAAAATCTCATGTTTCAGTATACTGGAATAGTTACCTCGGTAAAACAACCAAAATTAATTGGGAAAAATGTAGTTTAGAAGAGCACAAAATGTGAGAGTAAATATGAAGTGGTCATTTAGATATTGACCTTGTCACTGTCACTAATTTATGACGTCACTTGCATCAAGGGTGATTCAAAAGCATGGTAGCATCTGGTGTTGACTACGAATTTTCTTAAATTTTGTCTTTAAGGCATGATAGTCATCTATCTCTTATTTAAAGTTTATTTCTGTGTCTTTATCTTTTATTTTCATGATTTACATTATTCTGTCAAAAAGATAGTTCTTGTTGTGTAATGTTTAGTGACGTTTAGGAGAGAATATTTGTTTCGATTTGCCCTGTTTTTAAATGTACATGTATGATGATGAAGTACCTTTTGTCTGTCTTTGATCTGTAACGCTATTGGAGCAACAGAATACAGATGAGCTAAGAGCTTCATGGTAATAAACTTGAAATCTTAGTTGTCAGAAATACCTGTTCAAGGTCACCTTGAATTTATTAAGCAATGTACCTTAGGTACTCTGACCAAACACCAAACAGGTGCTTTCACCAAACAGGTGCTCTCACCGAACACAAAACAGGTGCTCTCACCATACACCAAACAGGTGCCTTCACCAAAAACCAAACAAGTGCTTTAACCAAACACCAACAGCTCTCACCAAACACCAAACAAGTATTCTTACCAAACAGTTGCAATCACCAAACACCAAACAGGTGCTTTCACCAAACACCAAACAGGTGCTTTACCCATGTTGGTGATATACCCCTGATAATGAGTTAAGCAATCAGTGAATGAATAATTGTCCTAAAAGTACTCTTAAGGGAAGGGGTGTGTCTAAACTACATAAGACTAAAAGGATAAAGAGAAAAAGATTCCTCTTGATTTCCATAGTCTAAGGTCAAGGTCACGAAGCTGGTTTGTAAGAAAATATTGTTATTATGAATACCAAATGTGACTTATCACTTAAGCCGATGATTATTTTTATCGAAATCAATGGTAGGATCATTTCATACATATTTGCTTTAGTTAATTAAATAGTATGCAGATTGTTTCATTAATGATAAGATTTAGATTCTTATAAAATTATGGTAATAGTATATCATATAGTACGATTCTAGTGTTTGTTGCTATTAGCAAATGATATGGTATAAAATGTACTGGTAATCTACTATATAAGTCGATAACATTACTTCTCAAAATTATTTAATTATTTCGAATAGTATGTACAAGTATTTTACTCTTGAAAAGCCTGGAATCATCAATCATTCACTGAACATGTTCGGAGATTTCTTGATGTTTTGCTTGTTTAGAGATGTTGTCAGTTTGTGATACGTATGTCGCCTTTTGTGTGCAGGATAACGACAAACTAAGTGATGACGGTAGCTCTATTAAGAAAGACTGCGACAGTTTAGCTGTGAGTATACACATAACATACAAGCACCTTGTAGTTTTGCACCATGCCCTCAATCTTAACTCCTATTTCCTATTTACATGTATGATATGGCTAACGATTAGTTTGAAATGTTTGTGAAAGAAGTTGAATTTGAGTGAATAACTTGTCACTTGACAAGCTCTTTACAATGTCATTTACAATGAATAAACATTTTCAAACGTATCTCTTAACTAATTCTTCAGATGAATGCGGTAAATTTGATGTGTTTTAAAGTAAGTTGGTAAAAAACAGATATATCATCCTCACCATTCACTTTTTTTTTTGTTTTTACTTCAAACAATCTTTTTCAAAATCAAGTTATCATAGCATGTATGAAGCTCATCAGAATTGTTACCATCAAATGTAAATTTCGACGGCTTTTGAAATAAGAATGTATACTGTATTTTATGTTTAACATTTTCATTTAAGTATTCAGTAGGTAAGGGTCCGGCGCAGTAAACTGAGAAAATACTTTAAAATACATAATTTCAAATTCTTCCTAAAAAACAATGAATTAATAACTGGGATTTGGGTTTTATTGAGTTTTATTCTATAGATAGAATAAACCATTCTGCATGACAATTTATTTGAACATTTGATAATGGAATAAATTAAAATGAAATAACTGACTTAAGTATTTTCTCAGTTTATGGTGCCAGACCAAGGTTCTTTAGCATAAAATTTCATTGGAGTTACTTCCCTTATGACAAGTCTGCTATCTTTGAGGTATATGACTAAATGATTATTCATATATCAACCAAATTACAAAGGCAGTCTCCAATTTTCATACCAGAAATACTTCTGGTATTTTTGCAAAGAATAAGCAAGTTTTGAAATATGAATAACGTAAAAAAAAGTTGCCAAAAAAGTGTAAATATAAACAACTTTCTCAAAAAAATTAATTTTGAAATTATGAATATGAGGGGAAAAACCCTTGCTTTACCACAAATATGGTTGACAATCAGAGGTAATTCCAACTAAATTACTGCTAATGAAACATACCTATTCTGTGCAAAATATGTTAAGCTAAGTATGATACAGCATGGCTGATACTCTGCAGTGACTGTGTATATGAAAATCAATATATCAAATTCTAAAGCACTGATTACATGTGTATAACCTGTCCACTTACTGCCTAGCAAACTTTATGTGAGGGCTGTACCATTAGCAGGAAGTTACCACTTAGGGGCCATACCTTTAACGTTGTGTACCAAACTTGATCTAGGGCTAGAACAAGAACTATAGTTGGATATCTTACTTGATCTAGGGCTTGAACAAGAACAATAGTTGGATATCTTACTTGATCTAGGGCTAGAACAAGAACAATAGTTGGATATCTTACTTGATCTAGGGCTAGAACAAAAACAATAGTTGGATATCTTACTTGATCTAGGGCTAGAACAAGAACAATAGTTGGATATCTTACTTGATCTAGGGCTAGAACAAGAACAATAGTTGGATATCTTACTTGATCTAGGGCTAGAACAAGAACAATAGTGGGATATCATACTTGATCTAGGGCTAGAACAAGAACAATAGTTGGATATCATACTTGATCTAGGGCTAGAACAAGAACAATAGTGGGATATCATACTTGATCTAGGGCTAGAACAAGAACAATAGTTGGATATCATACTTGATCTAGGGTTTGAACAGCACAATAATTGGGTATCATACTTGATCTAGGGCTGTTATATGAATTATATTTGGGTACCATACTTGATCTAGGGCTGTTATGTATACTATAATTGGGTACCATACCTGATCTAGGACTATAACATGAACTATAATTGGGTACCATAGCTGATCTAGGGCTATAACATGAACTATAATTGGGTACCATATCTGATCTAGGGCTGTGACATGAATTATAATTGGGTACCATAGCTGATCTAGGGCTGTGACATGAACTATAATTGGGTACCATACTGGATCTAGTGTTTCAAAATTTATGTATCAAGTCAGCATTGTCATGTAAGCAAATGAAAAACAACAGCAAATATACCCTTTGAATGTTCAGAGAGCTTCAAACTAAACAGGATTTCGATAGAGTTGATTCAAGCTACATGTATCCAGTGAGTTTTGCAAATGTTGAAATTCATTAGACTCCAGTATTTGTAGGATTTCTCTTATCAGATTTCAATATAAAGGGGTCTGACTGTATAGATAAAGGATCTATAATGGGGAATAGAACAAGCATTGGATTAGAAAAAGGAATAACTATGTGTATTTGTAACATGAAGACTTGGGATGTTGATACACTGTTCTGAAAGTTACAAAAGAAGTTATTCCATTTACATTTAGTTATATTTATAGCCTTAAAAATTGTGAAGGGTGGAAATTTTCCTTTTTTCTTTAAAGAAAAGATATAAACATACTAGTATATTGAAAATAAACTGAATATGTGAAATGTTTCAATATGAAACATTTACACTGAAAATCCAAATTATAAATGAGGAATTTGAATCATATTTGAAACTTTAAATAAAACACCTTCCAGAAAATTTCCATCCATCATTATTGGTTTCTTGTATTATTAACATCTTTTTTGACAAACTGTTGATTATCACATAGCAAGAAGTTAGTATCTGATTTTTTTCTGCTTTCTGAAGTTCCAGAAAAGGAAAATAATGAAAGAAATTTATCCTTATATTGCGTTAAACCATTTATGTGATCAGTGTATGAATATGTTAAATTTCAAGAGAAATCATGCACACGTTATATAGTTGAAGACTGCATCTGTGGCATGATTTAAAAGCTAAAACAAAGCAGAAAGAATATCAGACAAAAAGGAGAACATAGTCAATTTCTGTGTATTTTACTAACACTGTGTTGTCTGACTGACCATGTTTATGTGTTAAGGAAACCGATCAGGACTCTAGCTCCACCCACCCCTCCCCACAAATCGGTCTGCGATCCTCTCTCACCATGCCCATCAACGACAAGGATAAAATTACCCGAGGACGTAGTCGCTCCTATAGGGAAAAGAAGAGTTTAAAAGAAGACAAATCAAGAATTCTTCGCAGGCACAGCGCAGGTCCTGTTCAGGGGTCGGTCAGTAGATTTCATAAAAAGAATCGGGGGCACCAATGTCAGGGAGCATTCAGTAACCAGTTTAAGGGAGCACTCATTATGCAAGTGAGAATGGTGTGGTCACTGGTACTGATAGAGTTACTGACCTTTGTAGTAAACAGAGACCTAGCTATATCTAACCAGTAGTGGAAGCACATGTGATTTAACCACTGATGTTATATAATTCTAACCCTTTTTCATATATATGTATTTTTCTCAAAGCTCAGTTGTGCATAACATTCAATCATGGCTGTTTTAAAAATGTTACTTTCATTAAAAAGGTCTTTAAGTTTAAAAAAAGTCATATCGGACAAAATGCTGTTTAGAAATTATGGAAAATAGTTAATCATGATAATCAAAGTTAAAAAGAATTGCGTAGAATATACATGTAAAATTCATGCTCATAAAATCCTAGTAAAACCATTGTTTTGTAACAACTGAGTAAAATTGTAATATTTTCATCTGGTATTATTGGTTCCTGAGGAAATATTTATTTTTAGGATTGATGTAGACAATTTGCAGAATGAAAAAAAGTATATCAAGAATATATTTGCCATTTTGATAAGGTAAATTTGTCTACCCTTGATTAGAACTCTCTAATCTTCTACATATCAAGGTGAGGTATGAAGAGGACTACTACTTCGCTGACTGTATCTGACCATGGTCAATTTGACCATACAATCAAGGAAAGTTAATCAAATAAATTGGCATTGCACAACTTCTATACCACTTTTTTTTTTCTGTTTTTATGGACGACCTTAACAATCAAGGGCAGATAACTCACCTTAATGGAATGGTCTATACATAATATGTTGTGGAATATGTATAAGTATTACAGTAGACATAGATAATTATTTCAATTTCCTCCAAAAATGAACTGATGAAATCAGTTGAAATTTATTGATCTCTGCTTTGCTCGGATTGCATCTTGCATTAATGCTTAATGGAAGAAGCTTTATTGATACGTCTTGAAAATAATTTCTGTGTGTATCTCTCATCAATATTTAATCTTACTGAGAAATTATCACAGACTCATTATATACTGTAACTTCTAGTAGATTTTGATATTTTTTGCATTTCTTCATAAGAAATAAGAATTTATATATTGTGTGTTGCATCAGTTTCTGCGTCATATTTCATTAGTTTTTATCAGATTTATGATCGATTTTATATTGATGATAAATAAAATGATGCAAAGTAAAATCTTAATATCATTACTATAAAATTGCTCTCTCTAGACAAAACAAATTTGTATTGGATACTTGTACATCATATGATTAAATGATGGCTTTAACAGAAAATATTTAATACATATCGCGATTTCAGTTGAAATCTATAAGAGAATACTGAAGAAAATAAATACGTATTTAGACATGTGATAAAAAGAGCAAAACTGAACATTCAAAATTAAGACAGTTATACTTGATATCCAGTAAACGAGTAGCGTTCTTCTTTTTCTCCATCCGTCATAGCAAACCTTTCAGCTTTTCTTTGAGTGTTTTTAATGACAGTTTGAAAGAATGATTTACTACATTTATCATTATGATCATTTACTGAAAAAATTACTAATTACACGTACATACATTGGTAATTATTTCTTGGTGTTAAATTTGCAAGCTTGTCTGATACATAGTGTAGCCACTTGTTCTTGTTCCTTAAAATAGATAAATACAATTGTAGTATATTTCCATACACATGATTTTCACTTTTTTATTCAGTGTCACTGTATTTTCATATTAGACACCTTTTTTTACATTTTCACAAAATTTATATCTCGTAACAAGTCAGTGTAATTACACCTTTGACTTGAGTTTGTTGTTTAATGAATTGTTGTGATGTGTAGATTTTTGTTGAATAATAAATGATAAATGATGAATAAATGAATGATAAATGATATGTGATAAATGATTTATTTGTTATGATGATTCAAACTTGCATTGATGAGCATTTTGTACTTTATCTGTAAATAATGAATTTCACCTAACATTTGACTGTCAGTATATATGTCAATGGTGTGCTGTGTCTTCATCAGAGTTCCCTGAATATCAGCCTATTTTTTGTAACCTTTGTTTATAATGATGCCGATTTGGTGTGCAGAAAACTTATCTCATAGCTTACTCCAGGCACATTTACTGAATTAAAACGAAAATATATATCTGTACAGACCTTAGTCACATTCCTGGGTCGCCTGCAAAGCATTGCACACTTGGGAGTTATTTTGTCTGTTTGTCCAACTGTTTCACTTTTGTTAACTGTCTTCAAGATGACAGGCAGATGCTGTCAATATTACACAATGTACATGAAATTATCTTGGAGTGTCGTAAAAAAATTATCAATCAATCACTTTGTTTCAAACATTTTGTTATTACAGTTGTAATCTATCTATTCTATGCCAGAAATTGGGTGCTTTACATCTCATATAACACTATGTAAAATTCTAAATGGATGCATATCTCAAAGGTTCCTATCATTTTGAAATTAATAGGTTTTATTATGAATGTTAAGAACCCAAAGTATTCTACTGTGTTGTGATAATTCTATCACCATTTGCAGTCATTATAAAACCGAAAATATTTTTTGTGTACATTAGGGCAAAATCTGATCTTGCAATGAGATTTTAATGCCCCTGGATCGATATATGGGGGGCATACTCTTTTTGTCCTGTTTGTCTGTTTGTATTTCTGTCTGTTGTCAACTTTAACCTTGGCTAAAACTTTTGAAAGTTGAGGGATAGAGACTTCATATTTGACATGCGAACTAAAATATTGAAGTCCTTTCAATTGACACTAAGGTTCATGCCTTTTTAACCTTGACAATGATCTTTACGCTAAAAATAACTTTTTGGGGTGGGGAGCATTAGTGTTTCACAAACACAGCTTGTTCCTTTTGCATTGTGTAAAGATTGTAGTAAAATAAATTTGCCATAGTATTAATTTTTTTTAGTAGGTCAATAGGGTCATGTTGTTTATTGTTTATCACATGCACAGCATTTTATGTACTATAACTTTGCTGCCTCTTCTCTGCTAATAGAGCCGCATTCTTTCTTTCAGTTACAAAAAAAGATTGACAAATTGGTCCATTACCTATATTGAGAAGCCATTTCTCTTTTATAAATGAAATACTGATGTGACATAAAATAAAAAATATTCCTTCAATTACCCGGTATATATTTCATGTAAATGAGTATTTGTATTGAAACAAACAGCAGTAACATTGGTGATTCCCAAATTAGACTCAAGCACTGTTCATTATTATTCAACAACCATAAAAAAATTGATTCTTCATCATAGATTTATTTACAGTGACAAAAATCTTGTCGTTTTTCTTCCAAATCTTAAAAACCTGACCATTGAAAATAATTTTCTGTGTAGGGTTTTGGTTTAGACATAGCTCACTGTTGATATATATAAATGTACATGTATTTGTATTTCTGTTTACTCCTGCATTTTTGTGTCTCCTGCCATGCACAGCGACACTTAATATTTTAAAGAAATCATTTAAGGACATTCAAAAGTGCATGCGGTGAACAGAATTATCTTGAATCTTGTAATTCTGGTTTCAGATTGAAGAATTCTCTCAATTTATCCATGCATTTATTGTATAACACAACAAGCATCGTTTACTTTGAGATTAACAGTTGATACCTTACTCATGATTTTTAGAATGATTTGCATAAAAGGTGACATATTTGGTGTTTGTGTAACAATTGTGCATGCTTTGGATGTGAAACTGGCATGATAAATGTTGTAGGTTGTAGATGCACAGCAATGCAGGCCGCACAGGCATAATACATAATGTTGTGGAATGTTCACACTCAAACAAACATTACTCTTAATTCTACTTTAATACGAAACGGATTTTGAAAAATGATTTGTGCTTTGATGTGTAATTTGAATAGCAGATAATGTTAATTTAAAGAAAGCAAAAATTGAAAAATTAGTTTGATTATATGTATATGTGGATTCTTTCAGCCTCGTAAGGTGTTGCTAGATCAGCTGGGTATAGTGCTAGGCGGTTCTGATGACAAGCTGCCAGAAAATGTGGTTCTAGTCAATACATCCGATTGGCAGGGTCAGGTAAAGTAAAGAAGATGTTATTAAGCAGTAGTAACTCATTTCAGCAGGGGCAGTTTGTCCTTTAAATGAATTAATTCAGGATTGAAAAGATGATTTTTTATGCCTTTGGATGGATAGATTGGGGGTATATTGTTTTTGACTTTTCTTTCTGTCTACCTTCCCCATAACTTTTGAACCTTGAGATAGAGACTTCATATTTGGCATACATACTCCGCTAATAAAGCCTTTCAAATTACACTAAGGTCATTGACTTCGTGACCTGTGACCTACATTTCAAAATTTGCCTTACTGGTATTTGGACTTTGTTGCTGCTTGGGGGCATTCATTTTTCATAAACACATCTTGTTAGAATTATTAATTCAATAAACATGGTGGTTAATGCTAGAAGTTATGTTCACATTTAAATCTTGTACTTTTACAAATTAATAATGGATACATCATTCAGTGGTCTGTTCTATTATGAACTTTGTGTCATTATGTCTGAGATCACAGATCCTTTTATTGACCTTGGTGATTGTGTAACCTTTGTTGATGTTTCACTTACAGTTGATGGTGCAGAAACTACAAGAGAAACATATCCAGACTATATGTACATGTGGTGACTCGGATGTCAAGGCAACAGTTAGTGCTCTAGTTTCCAAAATTCAGAAATTGTAAGTACTGAAATTTCCAGTGGATACAAAACGGCATGCTTATCTATAATCTTTCTTCATAGAAGAAAGAATCTTAGCTTGACAGGTGCAAGCTATATTAAGACATTAAGCTGATAATTTCTAAGAATATCTTTTCTCAAGAGAGTCATCTTCTCAGCATTAAAATATTCAGTGTAAAATGCAGAATGTTTCTAGGATGCAGTATCAATGTCTAGCATGACAGTTTGCAGACCATTAGCTGTTTGTGGTAAAGGTAATTGGCACTAGGTCAGTAAACATTTAGTGCTTGCACTGTATCAGATGTAAGGTTTACAAAGTGAAATATACCACAAGAGGGCTTGAAAACAAAGAAAGCAATTCTGACTCTTCATTATTTTCTCATTCACTGTGGACTGTCTAATGGACTTTTTTTTTCAATGGAGGTTCATCAGACTTGGAGTACCTATCCTTAATGGAATGAGAAAGCCTTTATTTCTTTTCAAGGTCACATATTAAAACTCTTGATCATGCAAGGGAATGCTCTCCCTAGCAGTGTTCTTGTTGAAATGTATACATAGAAGTGATTGATGTTCTTCATAAAGATAGAGAATGTTCTCTTAGATGGTTAATGTCATGTAAAAAAGGATCTCAGTATGGCAAAAAACCCATTTAATTAAAGATAACACACTTAATCTGAGACATACTAAACTTTGATTTGTCATCTCATTGTTTAGCATAACTTCCCAGCAACTAATACTGCCTCTGCTCAGATAAGGTATAACAAATACCGTAAATGTCCACTGAGATTTTTTTCTGTAGTCAATTTACCAACAAGTGACCCATTGCAGTGTTATAGAATAGAAATATCTGATAGCCCTCGGTCTGTGGTAATATACCATTTGCCGATCTTGATAATTGTTGTCTTTTTGTCCGAGCTAATACGTTTTGGCGTTGTTTTTTGTTATGGCGTCACAATAAATTTATGTCACGTATTATGACGTCACTATGAAAATCAACGCTAAGAGTTATTAGCTCGGACAAAAAGACAGCCTTGATCAAGATCGGCAAGTGATCTATTGTCTTTTCAGTTGTAATAGTAATTCCAAAGCTCCTGCTCCAGTTAAGGTGGGGATAGCTGGGGGCGATGGCTACATCAACTCAGTCCTCAGACCTTACGTCGACCAATTCTCTGTCAAATCACCAGATTGGCAAAGCTATGTTAGATTCCTAGTTATACCATTTGGTAAGTAAAGCCTTTCAATTTGTTAGCAATTTTGAATTAATTTGATAAATGTGGTAGGTATTTATCTTTGTTAGTAACATAGTTTTCATTGAAAATGGTAGGAAGGTCCTTCGAAAATAAATCATATGAATTAGCAAATAAAATAGAATGGTTATACCATATAGGTAGAAGTCACTTTGCCATAAGAATTGAAATGGCTCTTGAAGATAAAAATTTGTTTAAAATGAAAGTAAAAATTTGCACAGTTTGGTTTAGAATGAAAATAAAGATTTGCAGGCTTGTTTAAAATGAAAAAATTTAATTATTATTACAATATCTGCTGTAAAGTGAGAGTACGTCAAGAACAACCCTCCACCTCCCCCCCCCCCCTGTTACCACAGTGAGGGTCACTTGCTAACTCATGGAAAAACAGGAAGATTTGACCACATAGATGATGAAAGTTGGTGGTGACCTCTGAGTACTACAGTTTCCTTCACCACTTATTGCCGGCTACAACCATATAGGTTAAATATACCAGATGTGGCATAATGCAACACAAAATTTAATACCAGATGTCATATTCTATGAATTTATTACTGGTATTTCTTTCACATTATTTCAGTTCTGCTACCTTTAAATATGTTACAGTTTTTTGTAGTGTTAATGGAGAATATAGACAGGATTCTGAGAACAACATTGATGACATTACATGTACATTGATTTTGTAGGTAGTTCTTGTATTGGTCGTTACCTGGCAACATTAGATAATACATATAGTACTCTCTTCATGGATTCTTTATGGAGGGATACATTTGAAAAACCAGAATATTCAAAACTAGGTTAGTACATGTAATAAAATTCATACATGTTAAGCATTGTTAATGTCATTAAGGAGTGTTTCTTTTCCAGATAAATATTTGTAAGCAGACATCATTGGGCATTTCTATGGGACAGATTGGTCCAATGATATTATAATGGGTTTCTTATCTTGTGACTAGTTTGATTCCCATATATCTGTAGTGATTTACCATCTTCAGCCATTCTTTATGACCATAGAATGAGACAGTGTACTCAGGGTGCTCTGTGTGAGAATAGACATTAGTGTACTCATTGGGGCTCTGTGTGAGAATAGACATTAGTGTACTCATTGGGGCTCTGTGACAGGATAGACATTAGTGTACTCAGGGTGCTCTGTGTGAGAATAGACATTAGTGTACTCATTGGGGCTCTGTGACAGGATAGACATTAGTGTACTCAGGGGGCTCTGTGTGAGGATAGACATTAGTGTACTCAGGGTGCTCTGTGTGAGGATAGACATTAGTGTACTCAGGGGGCTCTGTGTCAGCATAGACATTAGTGTACTCAGGGGGCTCTGACAGGATAGATATTAGTGTACTCAGGGGGCTCTGTGTAGGGATAGACAATAGTGTACTCAGGGAGCTCTATGTCAGGATAGACAATAGTGTACTCAGGGGGCTCTGTGTTAGAATAGACATTAGTGTACTCATGGGGGCTCTGTGACAGGATAGACATTAGTGTACTCAGGGGGCTCTGTGTGAGGATAGACATTAGTGTACTCAGGGGGCTCTGTGTCAGCATAGACATTAGTGTACTCAGGGGGCTCTGACAGGATAGATATTAGTGTACTCAGGGGGCTCTGTGTCAGGATAGACAATAGTGTACTCAGGGGGCTCTGTGTCAGGATAGACAATAGTGTACTCAGGGGGCTCTGTGTCAGCATAGACATTAGTGTACTCAGGGGGCTCTGTGAAAGGATAGACATTAGTGTACTCAGGGAGCTCTGTGTCAGGATAGACATTAGTGTACTCAGAGGGCTCTGTGACGGGATAGATATTAGTGTACTCAGGGGGCTCTGTGTAGGGATAGACAATAGTGTACTCAGGGGGCTCTGTGTAGAGATAGACAATAGTGTACTCAGGGGGCTCTGTGTCGGGATAGACAGTAGTGTACTCAGGGGGGCTCTGTGTAGGGATAGATAATAGTGTAGTCAGGGGGCTCTGTGTCAGGATAGACATTAGTGTACTCAGGGGACTCTGTGACAGGATAGACAATAGTGTACTCAGGGGGCTCTGTGTCAGGATAGACATTAGTGTACTCAGGGGGCTCTGTGTCAGGATAGACATTAGTGTACTCAGGAGACTCTGTGTCGACATAGACATTAGTGTACTCAGGGGGCTCTGTGTCAGGATAGACAATAGTGTACTCAGGGGGCTCTGTGTCAGGATAGATAATAGTGTACTCAGGGGACTCTGTGTCAGGATAGATAATAGTGTACTCAGGGGGCTCTGTGTCAGGATAGACATTAGTGTACTCAGGGGGCTCTGTGTCAGCATAGACATTAGTGTACTCAGGGGGCTCTGTGTCAGCATAGACATTAGTGTACTCAGGGGGCTCTGTGTCAGGATAGATAATAGTGTACTCAGGGGGCTCTGTGTCAGGAGACATTAGTGTACTCAGGGGGCTGGATAGACATTAGTGTACTCGGGGGGCTCTGTGTCAGGATAGACATTGGTGAACTCAGGGGGCTCTGTATCAGGATAGACATAGGTGTACTCAGGGCACACTGTGTAGTGATAGACATTAGTGTACTCAGGGGGCTCTGTTTTAGGATAGACATAGGTGTACTCAGGGGGCTCTGTCTAGGGATAGACAATAGTGTACTCAGAGGGCTCTGTGTCAGAATAGACATCGTTGTATTCAGGGGGCTCTGTGACAGGATAGACATTAATGTACTTTGGGGGCTCTGTGTCAGGATAGACATTAGTGTACTCAAGGGGCTCTGTGACAGGATAGACATTATTGTACTCAGGGGGCTCTGTGTCAGGATAGACATCAGTGTAGTTAGGGGGCTCTGTGACGGGATAGACATTAGTGTACTCAGGGGGCTCTGTGACGGGATAGACATTAGTGTACTTAGGGGGCTCTGTGATAGGATAGATATTAGTGTACTCAGGGGGCTCTGTGACGGGATAGACATTAGTGTACCCGGGGGGCTCTGTGTCAGGTTAGACATTAGTGTACTCAGGGTGCTCTGTGTAGGGATAGACAATAGTGTACTCCGGGGGCTCTAGGCTCTGAGTCGGGATAGACATTGACACATAGGAAGTAATCATAGAGTGGCATAAAATAATAAACAAATATGTATTGCTAAAAGAAATCAGTATACATGTATCATTAAGGTAATGACCACTAGATCTCGTTGTTATCCATCCCCTCTAGTTTTGAATATTCTTTAGGCAGTGGGGGATTTCCTGGAGTACCTGCTAAAGGTCTTTATGGATACTGAATGTGATCTACAGCAATAATTTAGAGAATATGAAAAAAAATGAAAACTATGCCATGTAAAATATGTCTGATAATAATACATTTGTATACATGTATTGATATTTTCTCCTTTAGTCAAGCATTTTGAAAATGCATTGTGGGGATGTAATACAAGCACAAAAGGGAATAAGATTACATTTTATCAGCATATTATTAGTACACTTAATATAAAATATAAAGATCATGTTGTTGAAAAAAAAAAATCAAAATCTATTTCAGATTCTCAAGAAATAGTCAATAGAGTTTCTAAGTATTTAAGTACAGCATCAGGTGTTATACAGATACCCATAGCAGAGGCCATGGTTATGTGTAAAGGCAAAGGGTAAGAATGCCATATACTCCGATGTCTTCCTTACCTGCCAACATCGAGGGGCAGCTTGATGATGTTTTACTAGACTTTTAGCCGGACAAGTGGCATTTTATTTTGGATCCTGCTGGCAGAAAGAGTACTCTCATTCCCTGTTGGTTGTTGATTGGTGTTTTACTTAACTTCGGCAATTTTTCAGTTACATGGTGTACACCTCTTTTAAACATATAGGGACAGTTTTGGTTTTGAACCATGATCATCTGTGCCCCAAACCATGTACTTAAGCACTACACAAAGCCTGCCTCACTGGGTCTTGTTGAGGATTTTTTAAAGGTGATTTATTATCTTGCCCTTCCCTATCTGTTTCTGTCATACGGTATAAACTGAGGCCCCATATCAGGTATATGTTGGCATATGGAAGATCCCTCGCAGTTTCAGATGGATCTGTTGCAAAGGACAAAATTTTGAGACCATGCACTAGGCATGTGGCACTATCATATATGGAAAATGAAAATAGCATAGAGTAAAAGAAAACCTAAAACTTACACACTTGACTGCAATGCTCTTCATCTGACCATTAAAATAGTTTTGGGGTTTTTTTTCTGTTTTTTTGCTCTATAAATACACTTAAGACACTTCTTACCTCATAGTTAAGCTTCAAGTGGAAAAAAGTTCCAGTATCAGACTTTTGATATAAACATTTTATAAACCCTTGATAAACTTGAATTAGGACTTCCACGTAGTTCCACTTGACCTGAAAATCAAATAAATGATAACTGTTTTCTAGATTCTTATACTACTGACCGTTATTTTAATTTGCAAATGTTGTATTTCTTTTATTCGCAAGATTTGAAAGGATGGCTCCTGTGCAGAACAAAAGACCTCAGAAGAAAGTCCGCTTAAATTGCATCAATTAATCAATTCCATGACTGACTAAATAGCAAAAATAAAACATGTGAAATGTTTCAGATTGCGATAGATACATGTATAGATGCTTATCATTGCTTTGTGAAAAATGAAAGTATGTTAGTTCACTCTGTTTCTGTTTTATAGCTTTCACTTGTTGTAACATAAATGATTACAAGTTTGCAAAATACTACCAGTTTGCAAAATATGTGTACTAACTTTTGAAAACATGCACATAATGCTTGACTACTTTTGAAACACATTGAAACAAAATTCTTCTAATGGTTGGAAATTACAGATTTTATATGTTGTGGTGAATAGCCTTTGTAACTCGGCACACTAATGTTTCAGAAGTGAAGAAGAATCGTCGCAAATATTCATTCCATTTTTTAGCGTAAGTAGACTGTAAATTTCATGTAAGCTGATTACTTATAGATTTATAGTTTTTGATGAATCAGACAGGAATAACAAAAGTCATCTGTCACTTACAGCTTCAAATAGGTCTGATGAAATTTCTGTGCAATGCATCAGGCAAGAGTGCAGTCTCCTTACTCTTGTGTGACATATAGCAATACACAAGCAATCTTCTGCATGATACAGTGATAAAGTCTAGCCTCAGAAATTATTCATGAGTCCTTTGATGGAATGTTTTTTAGAGACTTGGTGACCACTCTCTGTTCAGATTTTCAGTGGGGATTCTGTGTTACATTGGCACATTCAAGAACCGTAACGGTTGAATTTCGATGTCAGTTGCACATTTTAAAGAAAAATTAAATCTGAAAATGCTTTAAAAAAATGAACACAGAAAATCCAGAATAACATATTGGTATATAAAAATTTCGTATATGGCACTAAATTTAGTGATGTGGCAGTGCCTGAGAAACTGAATTTTAGTTTTAGTTGGTCTAATAGTGCAGTCTGAACAATCTTTCCATTCATTCAATTAATAACGGAATTTTGAAAAACATCAAAACTCAAAATAATTCTAAAGTTCCTTTTTTGGTTATCAAAGTTTGACTGTATTTTAAATTGATTTTAAATAATTTATTAATCATGATTTATTGTCCTTGTATATATTTTGTTACTTATCATGTTTTTTCTATTCAGGAGGTAAAGATAGGAAATCCAGATCTTATGAATGCTTCCAGTAAGTAGAAATTAAGATGATGTAAAAATAATGGTGAAGAAAAGAGCCCAAATTGGACTAAGCAGTATACTTAATATGTGATAAAACTTGAATCATCCAAAAGAGTATATATATATTGTTATATATGTGAAATTCAGAAAGTAAAATTAGTTTGTAAATTTTGTTTCCATATATTGTTACAGTTGACATGGATGATGGCAATATGAGTAGTGGAGGGATGGTGAACTCTCCTTCCTTGTCCAGCTCTCCCCCCTCGTCATTCCCACTCCTTGAAAAACCAAAAACCGATATGTCCACTCCACCGAGTTCTCCAAATGTCAGTATCGTCTCAACAAATTCTAAGTAAGTCTGTGGAAAATAATACAATTAACCATTGTATCTGTACTGAGTAATTTCACCCTAGTTTGACTTTCTTTTCATTGCAATGATTATTTTCAGTAGTACAAAGATCATTGGAAGAAAAGAGTTCAGTATGTGATAATAGAATTTAATCCAAATGTAATGATAGATTTGAGGTAAAACCAGAGGGGAATATGGGTTTCCACTTCGTCTGTCTGTCTGAGACACTTTGGTTTCTTTGACTTGTTTGGCATCCACTGAAGTTACTTACTTGAAATTTGGTATGTAGCTTTGTATAAATGAGTTACATAATTGAGCTTGAGTTTGGTCATGATTGACCTATTTTCGGAAGAGTTATGGCCCTTGGACTTAGTTAAGTTATGGAAACCAGTGGGGGACATGTATTGCTTAGCAATGCTCAATATGTTTGTTCATAATGGTGGTCACTCAATCATATATGCATAATAGAACTTTAAGACAGCTACAAAACCTGAAAATATAGATCAGCAATGACAGATAACTTGATTTTCAGGTTTTGTAGCTGTCAGTAAATCTTATTCTGAATACATCAGTTACAAGACTAGTAATCATGAGAAGTTCTATTCAGAAATCGAAGAATTTGGGGTTTTTGTTTCTTTTTTTTTTCAGTCAAGGTCCTTTGTCAGCGCTTGGTCTACCAGGCGAGTATATGGAGTTACAAGTGGACTACTGGACTCTATCAAATCGACCAGAAAGTACGGAAAAGTCCGACAAAGTCAGCAAGAAAGACAGCAATAAAATTACTCTCAAGACTACCTTTAAATCCCTACACGTACAACGACTTGCCCAAGCGGGGCAAAACTCAGAATTCCCGTCTTCTGTGTTTTCTATGGTTGTAGTTACCAAAGAGAAAAAGCAAAAAAGTAAGTCTTCTAAAGTTTGTATGCATGTGATTAATACCTACCCTGTGCAGTGATTTATACTTAATTCTCCTAAATTGAATTCTCACAATTGTAATGCTCTGATGACTCAAGATACCTGTATGTAAAGGTAGGTTAAAGGATTTTACAGAAGTTGTACCATAATATTACAGGGTCCATTGATGCCCTAGATTCCACTCAGACAACCCAAATATTCAGAAAATATCATTGAGGTTGTCTAATGTTTTTGAAAAGTGCTCATTTGACGACCTGAAATTTTGTATGAATTTCTACCATTTATAATACAATAATAATTTGAAATACATTAATAATTTGATCAAAAATCCACTACAATAATGGACAAAGATGGTTACTGATAATTTGCATAGACATCAACTTTCAATATGGAAACTTCCAAAACTTAAACTTGTTGGAATTCGAAAAGCCTCTGAAAGTCAAAGTTATCATGCATGGGGAGGAGAAAGATATGACAAGGAGGGAACACTTCCTCGTACAAGCAATAGCAATGTTAAAAACTTTTGCTGAATTTGTAACCAGATTTTGTAATACAAGCACCTGGCTATACTGTGTATTTTTGCAATCATGCATAACTCTGAATGAATTTTAGGTTAAAAGTTTAATCAAGATTTCCATATTATAAAATTACTATAAATTTCATCTTGGCAATTTCTGTAGTACATCCTCACTTGTCAAAGGTTTAGTGAGTGATGTGTACAAATGCTTGCATTCATAGTTGGCTAGTCTGCAATCTGATTAAAACCATATCTTTATTCCGCTTCTTTACTTGTCCCATTGCGGATAAAGATCTGGCGAAACCCCGTAAGATTTCATGTTCTGGTGAACTCTGTTGATGTTTCAGTCACCGAAACCATTATTTCCCATAGCCAATCAGTGACTCGGCTAGGCACATGATAGTGAAGCAATATGTAACAAACATTGTTCAAAAACTACCTTGTGGGTCACACACGCTGTGGATGTTAATTTCATTCCTAGGAATTTGTGGCTGAAAATCAGAGTTCACCAGAACATGACCCCTTACGGAGTTTCGCTAGATCTTTATCCGTAATGGGACAAATAAAGAAAGGGAATAAAGATATGGTTTTGATCAGACTGGCAGTTCATGCATACCAATATGACAATACCTACAGTCTTCAAACTTCAGTGGACCAAGATTGTTCACTCAAATAAATTGACTGTAAATGTTAATAATTTTCAGTACATTTGATTCACGACTTTAGATAGTAGCATGATTGATTTGAAAGGTTGAGTATTTGTTTTGGAATTAAAGAGAATCATCTCAGTAACGAGATATTTTAATCCTTTTGCTTTTGTTTTCAGTAATGAGAATAGGTAAGAAAGCTAAAGAAACAGAATCAAAAAGCCAAATAGTGGAGGGAATAAACCGATTGATATGTACCACAAAAAGCCAGAATTATAGCTTAAAGGGTAGGTAATCTTTACAATATACATACAATGTTTATGAATATGGTATTCAGACTAAAATTTATAACTTGGTGCAACAAGCTGTTACCACATGTAGGTGAAGTACTTGATTTTATTATTTCAGTGTGTGTGGATGGTGTGGATTGGTCAGGCGTGAAGTTTTTCCAGCTTTCATCTCAGTGGCAGACGCACATAAAACATTTTCCCATCGCCGTTTTTATCAACCAAGATCCGATTTGAAGCAATATAGACTCTGCATGGAATTTATTTTTTATCCAAGAATCAAAGTGACCAGCATTATTGCCCTATATATCCTAATGTATCACCGGCAACCTTCTGGTCGTGTGCTGTCCTTCCACCAACTGGGTGTTGTCAACGTGAATTACCAACGGTAACCGTAATGCTCTAGCAGGAGTGTCCACAAAGCCAATATATATGTAGACGCACAATTTTGAAACATTATTACCAAGGAAAAAATGCTTTCAACAGCAACATGTTTTGATTTAATCAGTTTTGTTACTCATTTTGGAGGCATTTATCATTCATGATATACGCCCATGCATTTAAATGACATATGTCTCCACTATTGTCTATTGATTTTACATGACTTTTCCTGTACATGCCCTTGTATTTCATAATATACACAAATGCATCATTGGAAGAATGGTGGAGAGTGGACGATTTGAAAAGCTAAAAATAGGATACATGTAATGCAGAGTATTAGTGCATTGTGGGTTTGGCAATCAGTAATGTGCAATGTTATAATTTGTGATATATTTAACTGTCTCGTTTATGATTAATGTAAATGGACCAATTTTATTATTGTGGGCAACTTCATTGGAAAAATTTTTGGAATTTTTTGCTTTTTTTCAATTTTGCTCCCTTAATTACCGTAAATATAGAATAAATTATTTATTTCATCAGCAAATACAGATATTTAAAAGTGAGATACATTCTTGCATCCTGTTTTCTTATATTTATTTAAAACTATATTCACAAAGATACTAGTCTGGAATGAGGATAAAACTTATTATAAGTCCGTAATATATGAATATGTCAAATAGAAGTCATTCTAACATAATGAGCTTTCATGACCTAATTAGTATCAAATGAAATAAACAAACCTCATATTTTACATAGGAGCTCAGTGAATGACAAACCACTTTTTACAAGGATTTCTATGAAATTAATGCTTGCATTGTTACATCACAATATGATGATGCAAATTGGGTCTTTTTAATTTGCAGAGTTATTTCCCATATGAGCAGATGTCTTACAACAATCCATTGTGACGTAATATAATTTTTATATCATTTCCCGTAATTTCACACCAGTTTCCATAGAACTGGTTGATGTCACAAGGGTTTGACATCAGATTTCTGCTTATATGGGAAATAACTCTGTATAACAAAAAGACCCAATTTTACTGGCAAAACATCAAGTGTTGGGCAATTAATGAGAGATATGTATAATAAGTAGGAGATGTATTATTATTTTTGGAATTGACACTTGTCACTGCCAGAATACTCCTGATCTGTTTTGTTGTAAAGCTCCATCTATCTTTTATCCTTTTCTGAAATCCATTATCTAAAGTATTATATTCCTGTAACATTCTCAGAACTTCTCTCATATGTGATCTTTTATTTCTTTGAGCTGTACTTAAGATATGATACATTCGATATGTTTTTATAGTGACAGTTTTTCTCACGAGAATAGCTGCTAGTGACAAGTAGCATCTTACATGTAATATTACATTTTAATTCATGGTGTCTATACAGACATGTGTCTTGGCTATGTGTCTTGACTAACAGGTGTCTTAAGACATCTAGACAGATGTCTTAAGACATCTAGACAGATGTCTTAATAGGCAAGCGTCTTGATGGACAGGTGTTTTTATGGACGGGTGTTATTCTATCATCTTTTTATTTGTTATTGCTGTTCTTCCAGCATAGAGTGCATTCATTATTTGTACATGCGTATTTACCAAGTTTTCACATAGAACTTGTCAATGCAATTTTGCCAAAGACATTAACTATCAAAATCCATCATTTTCCATAGATTAGTGTTGACAATTTCTGTCCTCATAATGATGAAAAATATTCCACATGACATTGTTATACATATTACTTATGCAGTTCTGGAGAACCTAAAAAATAGTATACAGACTTCACCTGGATGTAAACTTTATCTAACAAATAAGAAGATATTGCAATATTCAAGGAAAGTTTGGCTATGAATTTAGTCTGCATCATGATTTAATACCTCGAATTTAGTAAGTGCGATGATTCTGTGCAATTTTTGTAACTAGGAATGATATGTATTGGTCATTATGAATTTTTTGGTTGCTCAAATTGTGCATAATTGTATGACCATATAAGGAAATCATGTAGCTTTTGAGCATGATCACTGTGGAGTTCTTAATATAAAGATCTTAATAATGAAATAATCTGTTATTTATGTCCAGTTTTGGAAAGGAATTCACTTTTGGTACAAGATAATTATAGTTTTTTAAAAAGTGTTATTAAAATATTTTTTTGTTAAAACTGAAGAAGAACGGTTGTGACAAAAAAATGTTATGTTTTTAAAATAATACCTCTATAAACAGCCAGTTGTAGTGCTTTCTATATTTTAATGACTACCTGCAGGTTTTGTATCTTATTTGTTGATACTGACAAATCATATTCAGCTTGAAAGAGGGAGGAACGATCACAATCGTATAAGACAAAATCCCTCTGTGTCCTGTTTTTTTTAACGTCTCTATTTTTCCGTCGTACCATAAATACTGCTCTGATAAGTACTTTCTTCATACATGTCCAAACTTAATATTGCAAGTTTTTCAAAATTTCATTTGCCTCTGTGGTAAAGCAAAACTAAACAAAACTAAATCTGAAAATAAAAAAACACACACACACACACTCCATATTCATATTTATTCATATTTGCTGAATACTGTAGCAAAAGATCAAAGCCGTTATTAGTAAACCTGCATTGGTGGAGAATAGGAAAAATTCCATTGGTTACTGAATGTATTCAGGAAAAATTTATTGTATTCTATATCCTTGACTCTTGGCATTTATTGGGTGTTTGGTCAGTCAAATAGGAGATGGTTACTCCTGACACCTTGTCTCCAGGGTCTTATAATGCCCAATATGGCAAGGTGTAGGTGCCAGTGTGACATTTCATATTTCCAATATATTTTAAAATATTTGTGATTATGATAGTATTTTCTTTTGAAGGGCTTCCAATGAAATTATGTGTAAGATAAGTATGTGAACTTGTCATTTGAGAAATAAGCCAATTACATCCGTAACATATTTTGTATTGTTCATCGGAAGTCTTTATTTTTAATTTAGGTCAAGTGTGCTTTAGTCCATATGTACTAATAAATTCAATCCACTGCCATTTCTATAGGTATCTCACCTATGTAAAGAAATGGATATCAAAATCAAATATAGGCAGTCTTTAATGTTAAAGATATCTTTTAGTAGCATTGCTTCACAACTATGAGAATTAAAGAGTAATGCAATATTAAACTAGGCAAAATATATAGTACAAATGTATAATAGAGGCATGTGATGCTTTAAATTTTGTGCAGGCCAAGCTTACATGGCCATTTGAACTCTGATTTTAAAGGCATAGTGCAATTTCAAGCAAAATTATTGACTGCAATGAAAACTGCTTGATTAAAATTATTGTTTCTGTAAGTAGTGCCATTAATCTTTATGAATCGAAGCAAAGATGTTTTTTTTTTTTTTTTGAAAATAAACAATTAAATTTTATTGATGAACTAGTCAGTTGGTTGTCTGTTGTCTTGTTGCCTCTTTTTGTCAGTTCAGTTAGAATTATGTGTAAATCGAGGTTTTTAACGATATAAGTATTCGGATATTCAGTCACCCAGGACGTGTAAAGATGATGTTAAACAGGCTTTGTTTATGTTAATAGGCCAGTATTAGCGTTGCCAAAATGTTGACTTGTTCAGCTTATTGCAATAGTTGTATGACTCTAGAGGGAGGTATTCGCCCTTAGTATAATCATACAGTAGTTTGTTGTCATTCCCTGTATATTTGTATATGTAACACTTTATGTCATTACAATGAAATAAGCATTAATTTTTCGATTTAAGTGTAAAATTTCACTCTTTGATGTAAAAAACCCCAATATGACTATCAATGTTTTCATGATTTTGCAGAGAAGTGAATTGCTTCGATAAGTAAATGTACCTTGAAATTGATGTCACCTTAACACAATAGTATATTTAAACATACATATGCATATATAGTCCCCTGCCTTCACTTTTCCCATGACTCACATGGTACAATCAAATTTTAAGATTACGGAGGTAACGATATATCATGATATGTATTTGATACATAGGCAAATGGTACGATACATGATACAGGAAGAAGCTCAAATGATATGGCAACGATACTTAAATATTATTCTTTACAGAATTCTGTAACAGTTTTTGTGATATAAATAAAATTTTCAAACAGAATTATTATAAAAAATCAAACACCTAAATATATTGACAAAATTGTTTTATCTTTTGGTCTATTTGTATTTTATTTCTAGTCTAAATTTGCTTGTTATGTAGGTCTTTTTTCTCAAAAACTAATTTTGGATATGATCTGAAATTGGTTGTCTCCGTGGCGTGACGTTATATGCGGCATGCTTTGTAGGCTAGGCGAAGCGACCGTATGGTCTAAATTTACTACATAATTTTGGATACTTCATAAAAGTATAATACAATAAATCATAAACCACATTTCTTGATTAAACAAGTGGATCGTGATTCATATCGTATGGTTCTAGTATCATGATACATATTATAAGAAGTTGTATCGTTACTTCCCTGTTTATGATAAGGGTAAAATTTCTATTCAATTGATACCGTGCATCTGATCAACTTTTTAGTTACCTGTACAAGGTTTTTCAGTAGTAAAAATTCACAAACCTTGATGACCAATTAAGTTAGTGATAAAGTTTTTCAATTTTGTCAGGCCAGTTACATGTAATCTTGGTTTGTATATGGTATAGAGATGTTGGTACAAAATGTTGTGAGCTTTACTCCACCAAAACTTCACAGCCATGTAATATTTTAAATCAACAAAGAAGTCGTTTTACATGTATGATCAATTGTTTCCAAGATATTTTTAATAGTAAATGAAATATGTCTATTAAATAATTGTCCTCAAAGCCACACTCAACAGAATTTATTGTTAATATGCTATCTGTTGACTGATGTGTGACATGTTAAGATTTGGAATTCAGTAATTTGTATATTATGTACATCATAGCTTGTTTTATCTACTGTTGTTACAGGTGACTGTATATGTACCCTTGCTTAGGTGATTTTTTATTTTGTTATTAATTTTATACCAAAAGAATTTAAGTTAAGCAATGTACATGCAATGTCTTTCATATTATTTGGTACTCTGTTTCCATTTTCTATACCCTTGGATCGATAGACTAGGGGAGTATTGGTTTTTTTTTTTTCTAACATTACATAGAATCGCCACATGAACAGTATATTGTAACCATGATCTTGTCATTATGCCTAGAAAGAGTACAGACATGTTGCCATTAAACTTGAAAAAACGGGTGAATGTTTTTCATTCTTTCAATTTAAGACTTTTGTATGGTTTGTGTTGTAGAAATTTCTGTGGCAGTGGATATACATGCAAGTCAGGATCCTGTAAAATTTGATGAATGAAAATTCTTGTTCTTAGTTATTTTTCACATGTACTGTCTTATTAAACCCCCAGCAAACCAAGTTTGAGGTGGGGGAGGTGTATATAGGAATCACTTTGTCCATCCAGTTAAGAAATTCTGAAAGCAGATTTCTCTTACAGTATGAAGGATAGGGCTTTCATATTTCAGACAGATATTCATCCCAATAAGTACCACATTCTGATACCAAGACTTCTGACCCAGTGACCTTGACCTTAAACTTTGGTCTTGTATTAATAACTTGATTAACAAGGTCTGTAAGCAGATTTCTTTAACAGTACAGGTGTAAGGAATTTGGTTTTCATATTTCACACACCCATTGACTATAACAAGCACTACTTTTTGATACAAAGATATTTGTCCCAGTGACCTTCAACTTTGGTCTTGTTTTGATAATTTGGTTAATAAATTCTGTAAGCAGATTTCTCTAACAGTACAAGGGATTTGTTTTTAGCTCACCTGAGCGTAGCTCAAGTGAGCTATTGTCATAGTGCAGCGTCCGTCGTTAACTTTTCTACATTTTCGACTTCTCCTCCAGAACCGCTGCACAGAATTTCACCAAACTCCATAGGAAGTAAGTACACAAGATCCTCTACAAGTTTGTGTTTTTTATGTCGATCCGTAATCCAAGATGGCCGCTATTGGCTCTGATTGGTTGACACATTTTCGACTTCTCCTCCAGAACTGCTGCACAGAATTTCACCAAACTCCATAGGAAGTAAGTACTCAAGGTCCTCTACAAAGTTTGTGTTTTTTATGCCGATCCGTGATCCAAGATGGCCACCATTGGCTCTGATTGGTTGACACATTTTCGACTTCTCCTCCAGAACTGCAGCACAGAATTTCACCAAACTCCATAGGAAGTAAGTACTCAAGGTCCTCTACAAAGTTTGTGTTTTTTATGCCGATCCGTGACCCAAGATGGCCGCCATTGGCTCTGATTGGTTGACACATTTTCGACTTCTTCTCCAGAACTGCTGCACAGAATTTCACCAAACTTCATAGGAAGTAAGTACTCAAGGTCCTCTACCAAGTTTGTGTTTTTTTTGCCGATCCGTAATCCAAGATGGCCGCCATTGGCTCTGATTGGTTTACACATTTTCGACTTCTCCAGAACTGCTGCACAGAATTTCACTAAACTCCATAGGAAGTAAGTACTCAAGGTCCTCTACAAAGTTTGTGTTTTTTATGCCGATCCGTGATCCAAGATGGCCGCCATTGGCTCTGATTGGTTGACACATTTTCGACTTCTCCTCCAGAACTGCTGCACAGAATTTCACCAAACTTCATAGGAAGTAAGTACTCAAGGTCCTCTACCAAGTTTGTGTTTTTTATTGCCGATCCGTAATCCAAGATGGCCGCCATTGGCTCTGATTGGTTGACACATTTTCGACTTCTCCTCCAGAACTGCTGCACAGAATTTCACCAAACTCCATAGGAAGTAAGTACTCAAGGTCCTCTACAAAGTTTGTGTTTTTTATGCCGATCCGTGATCCAAGATGGCCGCCATTGGCTCTGATTGGTTGACACATTTTCGACTTCTCCAGAACTGCTGCACTAAATTTCACCAAACTCCATAGGAAGTAAGTACTCAAGGTCCTCTACCAAATATGTGTTTTTTTTGCCGATCCGTGATCCAAGATGGCCGCCATTGGCAATGATTGGTTGACACATTTTCGACTTCTCCAGAACTGCAGCACAGAATTTCACCAAACTTCATAGGAAGTAAGTACTCGAGGTCCTCTACCAAGTTTGTGTTTTTTATTGCCGATCCGTGATCCAAGATGGCCGCCATTGGCTCTGATTGGTTGACACATTTTCGACTTCTCCTCCAGAAACACTGCACAGAATTTCACCAAACTTCATAAGAAGTAAGTACTCAAGGTCCTCTACCAAGTTTGTGTTTTTTATGCCTTTCCGTGATCCAAGATGGCCGCTATTGGCTCTGATTGGTTGACACATTTTCGACTTCTCCTGCAGAAAAGCTGCACAGAATTTCACCAAACTTCATAGGAAGTTGGTACTCAAGGTCCTCTACCAAGTTTGTGTTTTTTATGCCAGTCCGTGATCCAAGATGGCCGCCATTGGCTCTGATTGGTTGAAACATTTTCAACTTCTTCTCCAGATTGGCTGCACAGAATTTCATGAAACCTCATAGAAAGTAAGTACTCAATTTTTTCACATTTTCAACTTTTTCTATAAAACCACATGAAAGATTTTAATGAAACATGGAATACATGAAGTACTAAAAGTCTACTATCAATTTGGTAAATTTCATCCAAATTGGTCGACAGATAATGCCACCATGTCTAAAAAGTAGGTCTCACAATGGTACATATACCACTTGGTAATTGAAATATGGAGAGTAGCGGTTCAAATCCAGCTGTGGTCAAAAATTTTTTTTTTTTTTTACACATCTAAATAAGTTTTTAGATGTTTTTCAACACTCAACATATGAAATTAGGAATTTTACGTTTAAGACTTCCAAAAAAAAAGGGGGGGGGGGGGGGGGCCATTTTTCACATTTTCAACTTTTTCTACAAAACTGTTTAAAGGATTTTAATAAATCTTGGTAGAAATAAGTCACTTATGATCCTCTTCAAATTCTCTTGTTTTTGTCCAGACCTCTTTACAGGTAGCACCACCATAGTCAAAAGTAGGTCACAAAAGAGTTCCCTCCTTTAACAATATTCTTTTTCATACGGGCTGTATACAGAGACAAACAGAATGCATAGAAATGATCTAGAGGGATGAGTGAAGACGTATTGTCATTTTGGTTCCCTTCCAAAATCAAATTTTAGAATTTTTTTTTCAACATTTCTTTGGACTTGGTGATTCAATGCAGAAAAAAAGTGTCATATTTCCTAGTTAATTGATAATGATGATTTCTTATGGACTATTGCGATCATAATTATGGTAAGGATTGTTACTTTGAAAGAATTTTGTCAATATCTCAATTTTTGGATTTTCTTTGAATTTTTTAAGACTTCCAAATGAGGGTGTATAGGAAGAATTCAATCACATTTTTCACTTCTGCTGTTATACCGCATGAAAGATTTTAATGAAACATGGAATACATGAAGTACTAAAGGTCCTCTATCAATATGGTAAATTTCATCCAAATTGGTTAACAGATAATGTCACCATGTCTAAAAAGCAGTTCTCACAATGGTACATATACCACTTGGTAATTGAAATATGGAGAGTAGCGGTTCAAATCCAGCTGTGGTCAAAATTTTTTTTTTCATTTCTTTACACATCTAAATAAGTTTTTAGATGTTTCTCAACACTCAACATATGAAATTAGGCAATTTTAAGTTAGATCTGGACAATATTTGAAACAATTGTTGTTCATGACCCAGACTTGAAATCAGTCAACAAAAGGCCCCACCTAAAGAAAATGACTAACTTGTTGCCCTGAATGACATCTTGCAGAGACAAAGGAAATGCTTAATATCAAAATCACCTGAGTGGAAGTGCAAAAAAGTGTTGTTTTTTATTCCAGCCTGAAATAAAATTTGACATATTTTCAGCATCTGTGTTGACTTAGTGACATTAATGCAAAAATAAATGAATTCTTCCTTCATGCATGACTGATCATCTAGGTACTCAGGTGAGCAATATAGGCCCACTTGGGCCTCTTGTTTATTTCACACACACACATTCACCATAACCAGTTCTACATTTAAATATCTAGTCATTTGACCTAGTGACCTTGACTTTGAACTTTGAATTTCTAATAATAAATCAGTAAAGAAAGCAGATTTCTCTTATAATGTACAATGTAGGAGACCATGGTTTCATGTTTTTTCATTGATTATACCTCTGGAACAGTAATAGTTAGGGTTTTAATATGCGGTACAAATGTTCATCATGACCTTGACTTAGGCTCATTGTTAGTCTAAAAACAAATTTGAGACTCAAGTATGCTGCCACTGGGTTATTTGTCACGATGTAACAGTGCTAAAAACAAAAGATGAAGATTGCTAGCTGTCGGACAATGCCATACTGTAGTACATGGAATCCATATGAAAATTTAGGTGATAATACCCCAAAAAACCAACCCATAAAACTCTTAGCTCAAGGTACTCAGATTAGTATAAACCAGCCTGATAGATATCCAGAATTTCATTATCTGAACATTTGGATTCCAACTGCAGTAAATCACAGTCTTTTGTAAGTTTGTGTCCCCCCTCCTCTCCTTCCAAAACAAAAGTCGTACATTATTAATTGTAGTACAGCAACTATGTGACAATATTTAAGAGGAATGTAAGCCCAGTTAATGATGCAGAACAATTAGAGGAAATACTGTCTTTGTTTTTTGTGAAGGAACATATAGTGTGCAGAATAGTAGATCTTTTGTGTTACAAAAACCCATTGCTAATGGATGCATTACTTGTCTGAAGTAGCCCCATTGTGCTAAGCAGAAAAGTGCGTATCTACAAGTCATACTCTCTCATATACCATCGCTAGCTCACCTGTAGATCTATTTGAAACATAGTGCACATAAATTTTTCACAGTCCATGGGCAGACACTTTGAAACACAGGTGCACGACTGCAAGTGATACCCTTTCAGTTACCCCTATCAAATTGCTTATATTGTTTATACCCCATCCTCATGCCCAACCCATAACACCTCATTTGAAATTGGAGATTGACTGATTGATTATTGTTTTACGTCACTCCACGATTACTTCACATATATGGTGACAGCATCTGCCTGATGCACTGGATACAAATTTAGACCTTTGGAACGGACCCACCCGAAGCAGTGAGGGATCTTTTACGTGCCCCACCTACCATGTTACGGGACCTCGGTTTTTACTGTCTCATCCGAAAGACAGAACACAGGTGTGCCCAGGGCGGGAGTCGAACCTGGGACTTCTCGATCTCAAGCCGAGCACCTTATCCACTAGGCCACACCGGTTTTTGAAATTCAAGTGCATAGCTGCAACTGATACCCATTCATTTATCAACATCAGATCATGTGTACCTATAATAGTCTAAAAGAAGCATGGACGAATATTCTGTATTATTTTATAATACCCATTTATCCTTCCCCCAGGGACCAAAACCTTGGTTTGAAACCCTGATTTACACAGTTGCAAGTGAAAACATTGATACCTATAATCATGATTTTTGTTTTGTCTCCAACCATTTTGCCCCTCCCCTAAGGGCCACATCCTCAGTGTGAAACTCATGAGCACAATGCCATTAGAATTCTTGTAGTTGCATGATAATAATGTGTAATGGCATGGTAGTGCAAAGAAGACTAAAACCCCAACAATTTCTTCTTTCTCTATGGGTCATGCCCCACTGTTTGAAACCCAGAAGAGCCAGATACACTACAACCAATACCTTTTCATATCATAACCATCAGATCATTGGCATCTGTATTGGTTTAAGCAAATTGCAGACAAGCTAAAGCTGACAGACAAATGGAATCATTTACCATAATCCATCCTACATTAAATGCAGGCATATAAAACAAATTGCAACAAAGACTATTTAGTATTTTTTACATTGTAATTTCCTTCAGAGTGGACAGATCAGGGATTTTGTATTGGACTGGCTGATTATGTAATTTATTCAGCCGTATCCAGCAGTATTGAAAAAAGATATTTTCTATGCCTGTAGGTTGTTATCCAATAAGAACACTATGCAAGTGGCAAAAAAAAAACCCAACTACAGACAAGTAGGTGATATTTACAATTTATTTGATGTCTCATTACGAGTAATAAATATTATAATGAGATGTTAAATTGATGTATTGCTTCATGACATGATTTAGATGAAAAATATACACAAGATGACTACATGATGAAAATTGAGATAAAGAACCTCTGATTCTACAAAGAATTCTTTTTTGAACTAAAAAAAAATTCATTGTCATCAGAAAACATGAATTTTTTTACAGTTCTTGTCAATTTCCTTAACTTCTTAAATGTTTTGGGCAAATCAAAAGACAGTCATGATGAAAAAAAAAAATAATTCAATATTCATGAATTCCTTATGACATGCATTCTATATCACATGAAATTCCATCATATGTATGCATCAATTATTCAAACATAAATAAAATATGGTGAAACCGAACAAAATGGATGACACGGGATAGAGAAAAAGGACAAGAAGCGCTTGTAAAACACAAATACCCCTTATCCAAAAAGAAAATCCTTTATTACACATAAGTCTTTGACATCACAGTTCCTGATGTCAAGTTATGTCACTGAAAGGCGAGTACTTCATATATACAATGTTCATCACTTGAAAATGTGACTAAGCTGATAAATAGAGGGCAGAATGACTATTACATAGAGAAATAGTAAGATAAGAAATAATCTGAACCATAAATACCACCATACCTTTCAGACAGAATCACATAATTATTATAGTATCAGGAAACCTTAAAAGGAATGAAAAAAATTTTAAACAGGACTACACGCCCAAATGCTCACTTGAGGTAATTGATAAAATTCACAACTAAGCACTGAAGTCAGTCAACCCAAAGTAATGTGTTTTGGTCTGCATGTAAATGAAAATTTCAAAACTCGGTTTTTCTTCATTTCAGATCATTTTTTACGTCAGACAGGTACAATGATGTTATCTACTTGATGACCTACAGTGCCAACTAAGAAGTGCAACAAGGCCTTCATTTTGACAACTGCGTCACAGAATATTGGTAACATGTACTTGCCCAAGAAATTTTGATAGGAAGTGGAAAAATCAAACATAAAATATCAAGGGACAGAAGGTATAGAAATGTTAAGAAAAATTGCACTGAACCTTCAACTCAAAGGGGCTAAAAATAAAACTAATGTCACTGTGTCACAAATAACACCAATGTCTTGAAATGGATTTCAAAATGTTAGAAGAAATAAGCACTTTTTATGCATAAATTGTCTTTTTCTGAAAACTCGTGGCAATATATTGGCTGTGCTTTTTCATCAAATAAGGTTGAAGGAAAGTCCAAGGCCATCCATACAATTCTTTCAATATCAAATAATTATTTAGTGGAGTCAATTGAAATCTGAAACACACTTAGTCTGTCAACACAGTTTTTTTCCTTATCTGCAGAATCTGTTTGCATCTCAATGTTGTATCTACCATAATCATTTAAGGAGACACACTTTTTCAGAGTATATGTGTACTTCACTTTTCCTGTATATTTGGAAGCTTCTGCCCTAATCTGTTCAGCTACTCAACTCAAGAAAGTGTAACTTCACGGCAAATCCATAAACAAAGTGTGAATTCACGGTGTCAACAAGAGCGAATTCACAAAAAAATCTGGAAAAAAAAAATTGTAAGCATTAGATACACAATAAATATTGAGTAAGAATTCATTATTTAATGAAATACCTCATGTTAATGCCATGGTAACACAAATTCTTCTATATGCTATAATATTTACAGCAGATAAAGTATGTGTCATATCCAAATGGTCAAATGCCATTCTCTCAAATGTCTTTACGAAAACATTTTTGAACCACAAGCCCACATACAAATTGTACCAGCCTATTGTATACTTTGTTACTGAGTTTTTACTAGCCCAGCAACAAATCTGATCGTCTGGGGTGTCAGACCGGTGAGTTTCCCGAAGACTGTTTATGATACAATTTCCTGTGTTGTTGAGTAATCACAAAGACACAAATATAATCTATAAATGCAAAATATTTACAATAAATGGTTGTTGTGAAAATGACCCATCCTACAATATATTTCAGTGTGATTATCTTATCTGATCCCACAAATGTGGGATCCACATAATATAACATTACATACACCTTTATCAAATTTGCATTTTTTATGAAAAAACAGAGACAGGTCAAAAACAGTAGGCCCTTGATCTGTCGACCTAGGGACATAAAAATATATCAATAGGTTCCCTACATTTACCTTACTGGAAATCTATTTTCTCTACAATTAAATTCATGGATACCAAAGATATTTCATTTTTTTTGTATTCAGTACAATTTCTTAATCATTAATCAAAACTTTAAATGAGTTTTCCTGGTGAAATATGAACAGCTTACCATAAATAGCTATGTACAAAGCACATGATCTATGACTCTTCATATGTGTAACCTATCAACATTGTCTCCCTGAAAACAGAATTAACTACATGAAAAATGGTATCAACATATAAAAAGAATTCTTAATAATGGCAACAGAATTTCTTTACAATTACTGATAGCCTATACAGTTGTTGGAAATCTAGTTATACTCATAGTTATTCACAATTGCGTTAAAAGCTTAAGTTAGGGTTTATCACATCTCAATTTCTGCAGCATTGAATATTTATACATGTACATTTCTTCAATTTTTTTTTTTAGCATAAATGCTCCAATCAAAAATGATAAAACGAAATTATAATTTTCAAAACCTATACTTCTCATAAATATATACCGGTAATGTACTTCTTGATCTTTTCTAAGCACCACTAACATTCCTCGAGAGAAAGAATATCATATAGAATAGAAAATGATTCCAAAAAGAAAGAGAGGGTATTACTGTCCTCATTTTTCATAGGGATAACAATGTATGGACAAGCCCCATATTGCAGACGATCCCTCTTCACAAACACCAGAGATTTCCTATTTAAAATCTAATCAAATTGGAGACTTACTGTGATGTAGGCAGTTGAAATGCTGTTGCTTGATTCCTTCAAATATATAATAAATCGAACATCAATAAGCAATTATATACAGCACACCTTTGATCAGTTAAACTTCAAGAAAAACTTCAAATTTTAAAGGTTAACAAAAGTTCAGTATAGTTAAATTGTAACTTTAAAGATAAGTTCAACTTTGTTGCAAGTCTAATTTACCCTATTCCAATAAACCTGCATTAATTGTATTAACCAAGGTCTTCATTTACCCAAAAATTATTCTAAACATTACTGAGGCTGCATGTATTACTTACAAGTCGCTACTGTTGCTATTCTCTCCTAACTGTACAGATATAACATTACTGAAGAAAGAAAACATTGATTTATCATACCTATTTCTTCCAACTTTTATATCTTTGTAATTACTGCATTATTACAAAATTACAAGATGGAGTTAAGTTTATATCAAACAGCACACTTTTGAATATATAACTCCTACTTGCATGAGGAATCATTATCTTATCGTATTTCTATCCCTCCCACCGCCTCTCCCTTTTTACACAAATGTTTTTGAGAAAAAGAGAATTTCCTCAAATTTTTCATGAACAAACCAAATATAACATGCAAGTGAATATATGCAAGAAAATAAAGATGTGCTGATTTCGTCTAGCCTTAATATTCCATCATTTTTCTTGACCTCCTATTATTGACAGCCTCCAACTTCTATACCTTTGTAATTCTTTGCCAAGATTTGAGAACCGAATATTGCTTGTTCAGAAGAATCAGAAGATTGCTACTATTAAATAACTGTGTGCACATGTGTACACATGACATGGTTGCTGTGCAGTGTAATATTCACCTGTTTATGTATCTCGGAAATGTTCTAACCTCAAATATTTCTCAGCTGACCAAATATAATCTAAATTAACTGTGTTATTCAACTTATGTGAGTTATACATATAATGAACAGACTTGAATGTTGTTTTTATTATTAAACTCTAGTGCACTTCTTGCATGCTGCAGTTATGCTCAAAATTATATTTTGACAGAGAAATTTCCCAAATTTTGTTGCTTCACAATAACTATACGTCTGGAAAAGCTTATAGAATTCTGACTCGAAAAGGAGTAAAGATCTTGACCATAACAGAAAAGAAATTTTTGCTTCAACAACTTTACTGGAGAAGCATGTTATTTAATCAAAAATGAAACTTAGAAGAAAACTAAAGAAGAACATGAAAAGTACAAAACAATGACATTAATAAAAGAAAACACAATTTTCAAATGCAATGTTAAAAACATTATTATAGATATAAGAAAGGTAAAGAAAAAACATGTATGATAGAAAGCAAAAACCACAATGATTGAAATGTTTTCTATCACAAGAATTGCTGTAAAGCTGTAAATCCATGAAAGCTATACATACTTGGCTTTAGCATGTGTCAAAATATGCGACTTCAAGTTGGTTGACTGCGCGAATTTCTTGTTACAACCATCAAATGGACAGACATACGGCCGATCACCTGTGTGTATTCTGACATGTGTCCGTAGGTTAAAGTCCAGAGAGAACCTCTTCCCACACCCTTCAAATGTACACTGAAAAAAAAAATTCAATTATTTTCAAAACAACTACACAAATAGAAAGAATGCACATTTTCATGGCCTTTACATGAAAACATAAACTAAACTGTACGTTTTTTGTAGATTTACATGTGTATCCCTATCGTTTAAAGAAAAGATCTAAATTTGCAAGGAAATGCATTTTTTTAACAAGCTCTGGCAATATCCAATTTTATTCTACTTTGTGTATATCATAAGGAAGATTAAATATTTTCCCCTTTTGACATAATTCAAATATTCAACTATAACTTAAAGAAGAATATTTCATAAAAAAGGAAAAATGTGGAGTTGATGAAGTAATGTCTCCTGTTCATGACTCCTCCCAGACAGGCAGTCAGACAAAGTGCTACTCCTCCCAGACAGGCAGACAGACAAAGTCTGACTCCTCTCAGATGGGCTGTCAGACAAAGTTATACCCCTCCAAGACGGGCAGTCAAAGTTTGACTCCTCCAAACAGTCAGTCAGACAAAGTGTGACCCCTCCCAGACAGGCAGTCGGACAAAGTTAGACTCCTCCAAGACAGGCAGTCAGACAAAGTCTGACTTCTCTCAGACAGGCTGTCAGACAAAGTTAGACTCCTCCCAGACAGGCAGTCAGACAAAGTTAGACCTCTCCCAGACAGGTAGTCAGACAAAGCTTGACTCTTCCTAAACAGGCAGTCAGACAAAATAAGACCCCTCCCAGACAGGCAGTCAGACAAAGTGTGATTCCTCACAGACAGGCAGTCAGACTAAGTGTGATTCCTCCTCGTCAGACAGACTGATGGACACTAGACAAAGAGATCTTTGTATGTTTCATTGTTTTGCAAAGGACACAATAAAATGTGCCTTCTCCCAAACAAAATGGACAAAAATAAAGCACCATGTACCGAACATGAAACATACACACCTTTGTTTTGATTAATTAATCAAAATTTGCTTTTACCTGAAATGGTTTCTCTCCTGTATGAACAAGTTGATGGCGCTTGAGTTTGGAACTTTCTACAAATGCTTTTCCACACTCTGCACAAACATGGACACGAGGTCCATGAGTGTGTAAATGTTTTCTCATTGCTGAATTATCTCGAAACATTTTATTGCAGCCCTGAAATGAAACAATATAAAATACTTTATTCCACTGTTATTGCGAACATTAAAGTAATTTCAGCAATGAACTTAAGACAATATATTCACAATAATTCTGCCTATTCTATCCCTCCAAACCAAGCTTTAAAGATAATGAAATCTGTTCACTGATAAATATCAAACTACATTTAGCAAAAGCTCTAAAACACAATGTTCTGAATATAAAATAATTCCAAACACTTGTAATTCTTTCCAAACTATTCCAAACTAAATGCATTCATCAGCATGTTGTGAAAAGTTTTCTTTCTGTGGGTTCCAATTTTTGTTTTCCCAAAAACAAAAGGATTATGGGTTAATCATTTCATGGAGCACCCTTCTGATTGAAAAATGAGTTTAAAGGTTTGTTCATACAACATTCCTAGGGATATACAATGGACAAAGAGGCTGTTTACAAAATGTAACAATGCAGTGATTTGAATTCTTACTTAATGACTTGCTCTGCTTCAGGTCATTTTATAGCCTTGGCTTGGGTCAGTGTTTATTCAATGGCAATTTACTTGTACTGAATGACGTACCAAACATATATTTGCGATCCATCGATTCCCTGCTTTGGCAATATGATTGTGAAATTAACATTCATGAACATTCACGAGCACATTTGGGTATATAAGTTTAATTTGCAAGTGAATCATCATTGTTAATTACCATATCATATCCATAAGTTAATATCAATCTAATTGAAATCAGACCTATAGCACTCTTGTTTTCTGATATGTCACGGTATACATACCAGTATCAGAAAACAGGAGGGTGTATAGGTCTGATTTTAATTAGATTGCTTTAATTTCATAATCTGTGGAATGTAAATTTGTGGGTGCAAGCAATCACGAAAACCAAGGAAATTAAAACCCATGAACAAAAACTGAAAACGTATTTCAAAGTATTCTAAGTTAACGCAATTAATAAAATATTTTTCACACCATCATAGCTCGTGAAGAACATACCTTGTGTGGGCATGGCACAGTTCTAGGGACATCATCTGCAGGCTTCCTGGGTTTTATCCTAAAATAAAACAGTAACACTTTTTACAAAAATACCTGTATATATATTTTCCAATGCACTTATACCAAGTTGGAGATTTACTTTCGTTTCTGAAGTATATATCAAATCTTCTTTATTGAACTGTATAGGGAGCAAAATGCACCATTTATTACAATTTAAATCACACTTCAAATTTCAATGCATTTATTCTTCAGAATATAAGGAGAGTTAAATTGCATTTTACAAAAGAAATGACACTGATCTTAGCAAAGAAGATGAATGCATTAACAGTAATGAATTTAGCACTAATTTAACACTAACAATCATTATCTTGCCATTATCTTTATTGTCAAGGCAAAAATAAGTAACAAGAAACAGAGATTTCTAATTCTGAGTATATTTATAAATTCATTTGTATTTTCAAAATTCATACGGAATTTGTCAGATATCAATATTACCAGTATATATATATTGGTTCAAGAATATCAATAAACACAAGGCTTGTATGTATGTCTAATAAGGACAACATAATACTACATAAAAAGCACTATGGACGTCACAACATTTAAAATCTCTAATATCTCAAGACACCAACATGTATGAAAAACATAAAATCAGCATATGTGCAGTATATATATATATAATTATCATAGTTTACAAAAGACATATTCTGATGACCAGTCCTTAATCAAACAAATCTGTACCACAGTAAATCTTACACAGCGTAAAAGTGTGCAATATGCTCCTTATAAATTTATTTTCTGCATGTAGAGCATGATGCATAAGTTTTCCATCCTTTTTTTTCGTGGTATACCTCCATCCAACAAAAAACAGATTAGATTCATTCCTTATCATTTAATTCCTTTCAAACGTTACATATTCTCAGAAATTGGTACGTTATGTATGCAGTATTTCTCAACATGTCTAAATTTCTGCTGCAGTGGTAAGAATATTGATGTCTTAGTTAAGAAAATGTGGGAAATTAAGTTGTCAGAGAAAAAATAGAGATACACCACAAATTTTTAAGCCAATCAAAATGCATGTTACATATAAAATTAAATGATTGATGAATGCTGTGAAACGGAAATTTTTGTGTATTCGCCGCTACCCTGTCAGTTTTTGTAAAACTCAAGTATGGTAACCCCATTCTAATGCATTTGATAAAAATAATTACAACTAGAGGCAATACGCAGAGAGTTACGGTTTTCTAAACCAAGTCGCTAATAACAGAGGCGCCGTATCAAAAACTGCAGGGTATCGTGACATCACAAATCAAAAACTGCAGGGTATCATGAATACCCTTGCAGTTTTTAAATCGGCCAGCCAAAGAGATCGTGTATTACAAACAAAATGCATTAGAATACTTATTTTACTTGGCTTTAATGCTTGAATCTGTTCAGTCTTATGAAAGAGAAATACAAAAATACTTCATAAAAAGTCTAAAATCTTATTATTTGCCATTATTCACAACTGAACTTGCACAGATTGTTGTTTAAAGTTACTATAAACAAAGATCCAAGGTAATTTATGATTCATGTACAAAGAACAGTATCTTAAATTCTTTAACAAACTGTAGTTCAAATCAATAAAGTCTATTTTCAATTCATGCTATTCAAAAAATAATACATATTTCGATTTAATTAAGCACAAGTCAAAGTTAGAAACTTTTAGAAATAATAGAATAAGCTCTACATACCGATTCATAATAAGTAGGGACAAGAATGTCACAAGACCAAATACATTAAATGAATATACTCAATCAATATACGTTAAAACAAAGATTCATCATCTACCAAATTTGTCACCTTATTCATATTCCCTTATAGTTATGCTATATGTGTACTTAGGTGTATATAAGTGCAAACAAATTTTAGTGAAAAAAAAAACAAAAAAAACCAAAAAAAAAACCCAGAGAGCAGAGATTTGTGATATTTTAGTTCACTCTTGAATTAGTGCTAAAGTTCACTGTACAATTTTCATATCTTTGAATATACCTGGTATCTATGGTATTATAGAGAAGAAACAAATAAATGTACAAAGACAACATTACTCTACTAAAATGTGAATCCTGCTACAAGAAATGCACACACAGTACTCATTTTTTCGACTCTCCAAACAAGAGTCATGCTGCTGAAATATTGTACCAGAGTGCTTAAATGTTAAACAGATCAGGGAAAATAAGTTCATTTATAGACCACTTGACAGTCAGTGATTTGATAATAGTATACACACATACATCATCACAATGCACGTACATCCATCACATGTTAGAACGAATGCCATCAAGTAATAACATTCACGTTACCTGAGGTGAGCAAACACAAGAAGCGCAATGAGGGTTAGACAGGGAGATGTGAGATTACAAGCAGAGAGAGTGTGTGAGGAAATAAATACCTTGAGTGCTGCAACAGCTGAACATCGCGAGGCTGGAGACTGAAACAAGTACAGAAAGCAATCAAGACCAAGTCATCTACCCAATCAAATTATCTTTACAATTACATGGCCATTTTAATGTCCCTATACATATAGGTGGTTCTTTTCTTTTCTTTTTTCCAACACATAAATAATCATACAGGGTGGATATGAGCTACTGCTACACACACAGAGTTGAAAAATGATGTTTATCTGCAAATAAACACTGACAACATGAAAAAATAAGGAAACAAGTAAATTTAATAAGAGTTTAAGAAATTTAAAAAGTGTCCAATTTTTTCATAAAAAGTACATTGCTGGACCTGTCTCCATCACTGAACATGCTCAATGTTACCTACAACCCAGCTGCTGACTATTTTGGAAAGAGAGGATAACATGGCAGTCTTCACAAAACCTAGCACACAGATTTCTAGTGCAATCACTCCAAATGTTATGTACATAAACTGATGGGCAGATGAAACATTTTGTTTTGGTAGTTTTGGCAGTTGGTTTGAAAAGTTTTATATAAATAAAACTCACAATAAGTTAATAATAACCTACTAATTGCAAGAGTGAGGACCCAGTGATGCAAATAATGTCTAACGGTATTATATGAATTTGGTACCTTTTATCATGGAATGATTTGTATCATACAATGTTATGAGTAATTAAGAACTATCATATCACAATAAAAGTAAAATCAGTTTAACAAAAACACCTCCCCCAAATCTTCAAGAGGTCAATCCCCAAATCCTGTGTGACATCAATTCCTAAATCCCATAGGAAATAAATCTCTGAAACACTCAAGAAATAAATCTGAAGATAGGTAAAAATCTCCAATCCTTCAGGAAAACAATTCCAAAAACTCCTACAACATAAATCCCAAAGGAATACCAGACATCTATGACTATCCCTGAAATCTTTAATAAAATGTTTAAAAAATAAAACAATCTCACACTCATATATCTTAATTTCAAGCCATTGCCATGTTACAAGATTCATTCACACATGATACATGTTAATTAACAAGAATCCAGTTTGTGTACATGTTCAGATATATTAATGCAAACAAATTGGAAGTAACTTAGAAAAACACATCATGATTATGAATTTAATTCATCCAAACTGATGTCTGTGTTGTGTTGGTGGGCACAAATCTCCTACATGAGTGACTAATCTTATGTTCAATGAAAACATGCCAGCAACTTAAATGCTACAGCACTCAAGGAATTCTAACAGGGAGTTTACCTTCAATGATACAAGCATACTATACATTATCATGCAAGTGTATGATGGAGTTTGCTTCAAGTATCACTATCTGGATTTTATGAAAGTAATCATCAAAATAACGCCAATCTCCGTACATAAATGATATTCACATAATATTCAAGCTTTACCACTACAAGTACATGTAGATATGGCATATTACACGTTCGTATAAATCGTGTCCTGATAATGACTACATGTAAATGTACAGTACAGTGCGGGTGGAGCTTAATTTGCCCACTGGTCACAGTGGACATTTTTAGAGTGGGCATTAAAAATGTCCACTTGACACAGTGGACATTCTTGTAAGAGCCAGTTGAAAATAACATACAGGTAAGTGGACAGCTTGATAGCTCTGGTAAATGTCCACTCCTAATGCCCACTGAAATTTCAGGTGGACTGCCCACTGTGGACAGTGGGCATTCAAAGTTCCACCCCGACTGTAGTGTACCTTGGAAGTTCCTCTCTGTAGAAATTGACAGCAGAATACTTCAAATTCAAGAAGGATATCACATGGGCAATATCCAAATCTTCATATGTCTTAGCTTACTACTACACTACATTCTTTGTACATGTATCTTAATAGAGTAAAAATGCTTTGATTCTGTTCAGAGTGGCACTCTCAATTTTTGACCTTGACAGATTTTTCCTGAAGTTATTTGTAAATAGATGGATCTAGAAATTTTTGAAAGGGGGATTGCAGTCTCCCATGACTACTGTTTTGCACTATTCGGTTTGGAAAGAGGAGGTTGCACCCTAAAAATGGTGGAAAATGACCTTTCTGGGGTAAAATTTTCCGTCCATGGGTAGGGGTGTGTGTGTTGCAACCCCTGCAACCCCCTTCTAAATCCGCCAATGGTGTATATAAGATGTACTCTTAACTTAACTATCTATAATAACTTAACTATTTATCATAACTGAACTATTTATAATAACTTAACTATTTATAATGTACTATTTTTATCTATTATGATATTACTTAGTATCTACATAAAAACATATCTGTATTTGTATCTAAAATGTTTAATCCACCTAAATCAATTCAAACCATGTCTGTTCACCAGTAATATGTGGATAGTTAGGACTGAAAACTAAGATAAAGCTAAGCAAAGCAACCCCTGCCACTAAAAAAAAAAGTAACACTAATGTACAAATTTAGAAACTAAAAAAAATGACAAGTTCATAAAGGGATACACTCGACCTTTGACTCCAAAATCAATAGCATTTACATATATAGACTGGTTCCTTCCATAAATCAGCATCTTTACAATATACATATAAGAGAAATCTCAAACCTGTAGTTGTAGGTTGACACTTCAATGACTCAAAAATCTTAAGAGTTATTGCAACATAACCAAAGTGTTCACAGACAGACGAACATACAAGATGATGACCCCTGCAGGGTATCATATTAATGTTAACTCCAACTAAATGTACATGTACATTATGAAGACAAAAAACATCTACATTTCAAAATGGATTATATGAACACAAAGTTTTACCATTCTTTACTATACTTTTGAAAATTAATAAAAACAATCTGCTGAATGGTCCTTCTTTAACTTAAGTTCATTCCGTTGTATGGTTGAATTACACAAAGTAAAACCGAACCAAAAAAAACCCCCACAAAAACCTAAGTTCATTTATCTGAACCGAACCAGAAAAAGTGTGGACCGTGACAGCCCTAATAATCATGTAATGCATCACAGTAAGGCTTAATACAAGGGCTTCATCTTATCAGTTATCTAAATTAATCTACAGTATACATGTAGGTATGAATTTTGAAAGTATAAGTTAAAAAAAGGGTAATTTGCATCTCTCTTGCATGGAATATCAATTACCAAACTAGGGTAGATTTCTTAAGAACAACTGACCTGGGATTTATTACATGTACAAAATGTATTAGCCACCTTCCCCACATCTTCGCAAACCAAGGCTCTGTTTCGTTCTACTGCACTGCGTAGAACGAAACAGAGCCTTGGCTTGTGAAGATGCCTTCCCCATTACAGTGTGTTTGAATAAGGCCTCCACACTTTATAAATCTTCAAGCATCATTATCATTTCATGAAGTCAAAAATATGATTGGATCTACAGAACTAGAGCCCAAAATTCAAAATGCAAAATTTGCCAGTGACCTTTGTCTTTAATATTTAGAGTTCCACACAAAATAAACCAGGCTCCTCCCTTCAACAATACATACGTTTAAGGAATTTAAATTAATCACATTTATATACATCAATGTTGCAAACATGCACAGATAAACGCTGCAGTATACATGTATGTATCCCCTCTGCAGGGAAAATGACACCTAAAGGGATCAAACATCATCAGGTACTTTACATGTACATAAACAACACTCTGACATCTTTCTTTTCATGCAATGTATACATGTACACATGTGTACTATTTGTGAGGCCATCTACCTTGCAAATTCTGCCAACTGTTTAGGGTCACTAAGATCAAGTCCTGGGATTCCTCCTGGGGGCAATTTTTTCCCAGTCATGTACTCTGTAAAATCTGCATCAGTCTCTGATACTGAAGCATCTTCTTCAAGCTTTGTTTTATCATCTCCACCTACAAAAATTAAAGGATATGAAAAAGTGCAAATATATTAAACCATTTTAAGACTTTTTTACAAAGAAAACTTAGTAAAAGTTTTAATGGATTTTTGAATCATCTGACACTAACAATGTCACAATGTCTACAATATACAGGAAAATCTTTCATTGGAAATTATGTCAAATGTCATTAATTGTATATCAATACATGTGTGGAATAATCATATATCATTTTCCTTGAAACTAGGAATTAGATGAACTATGGATTCTTTAAATTTATTAAATTACGTGGACAAAAATAAACTAAAATAGGACATGGTATTTTCAAGATTATATTTAGAAACAACTCAAGCTGCTGACCAAATACAATCTGAGAGTACTTTCTTTAAAAGAACAATTCTTCACTGTCTTGTGACCTTGACCTATGAACATCAAAACAACAGGGATCCTCCTAAGGTGATGTGTAAGGGTATTTTATGAGCTAAATACTATTATGTTACTCTAAGAGGAATGCATTCAAAATCTACTCAAACAATTAAGGACTTTAAGAAATAAGATGTTTTCTCCAGTTTCCCTTGCTACAAAAGTTTAATTCCTAGATCTAAAGAAGTTCAAAGAGGTTTAAGAAGTTCAATTCACAATTACATATTTGTCAAAGAGCAATTTATGTAGAAGTACATTTACACAACTTCTTATTATCTTTGATTATATTTTCATGTAAGTAAGAGTTCTACATTTTCTTCACATACACAAATAAAAAACACTCATCATAATATTAACTCTAATATAAATATTGGGAATAAACCAAATCTAAAAATAGTGAAGAAATTATTGTTTACATCGGGTGCATTCAAGCATAGCTAATATCACGTGACGTCATCGCCGACCAACTTGCAAGATGGTGGCCGGGACAAGGAAGCCATCTTGAAAAGAATTAGCAATGGAAAATGTACATATTTAGTATCAAATTTCAGACTTAGAACCCACTAATAGCTGTCAATATGTAAATAAATAAAAAGAACAACTATTCAAGATTTAAAATACTTTAATCAAGATTTGATTTATTCAATAGAAATACACGTATTTGTTGAAAATGTGCAAGTACTCTTTGCAAATGGCTGCCGTCCGCCATTGCTTTTCGTTCACCGCCATATTCTTTCATGGCGGCGCCCATGAAAACATGATGGCCGACTTCAAAACCAAAACAAACACCGAAAGTAGGTGTATTCTAACAAAAATCACAACAAAGGCCCTTCAAATGAATGGGAAAGCGATGAAAATTACATTCAATTTCCCCGTTCTGTTTTAATGACGTCATTCAATCTATCTGACCTTAGTATTCTCTCCTTTCATGGTATTCAGAATTCAAAAGGTTTCAATATATTTTATGAACATCGAACAATAGTATACATTAAATTTCTACATTCTACTGTAATGTCCCTACCTGTAGCCCACATTGTCACGGAAAATTCGCCTTCCAAAGTTTTGATTTGTACTTGTTTTTGTTCCCATTTTTTCGACGATGTGATAGAAGTTGGTGTGTCAAACGAATATTCTGGCCCTAGGGTGCCGGACCCAAGAAGCCCACGTGACCTACCACCTTTCTTTTTTCCTCCTTTTTTCCTAAACGTTGGTGTTTCGTCTGTACATATCTCAATTTCAGGCGCAGGGACCGGGATACTGTCTGCATACACGAGGTTATGATCTCCAACAACTTCCTCTCTTGTTTGTAAAACTATCTCTTCCTGGGCATCTGGAAGAGGCTGTAAAGCTATCATGGGTTGCACTTCAACTGTTTCATCTGTTGTCTCGACTGTCTCAATTGGCATTTCAACAGGGATGGACTCTACCTCCACCTCCTGTATTTCCACTTCCGAACCGATAACAGACGCCATCTTGAATTCCCACGAATGGTAAACTGTTTGCTGGGGGTTATTTAGTAACAAATCACGTGACTCAACTCAGACTATATAAAAATCTTTCGATTTGACGTCACGTACAATGACATGACCGGCGAACTATATGCACGTTATTAGGAAGATCTCTTTATATAACACTTAACAGTACGCCTTTGAATTCCTAGCAAAATGGGAGCAACAGTTTCTCGAACAGATTATGAATGGGTTTACACAGAGGAACCTCATGCAACTCGAAGGAAAGAAATATTAGGTAAGTTTATTTCTGCATGGCAAAAAGGAAGGGGGTGTTAATCGTGTCATTACGACTTTCATAATGATCTGATGGCGCGGCGATGACTGTGTCTCGATGGTAGTGATACTTGCCTATGCTCTAGTTTTACACTATTACAGTACTTATACTTATTCTGACGTATTCGAGTTTTATGTGAAAATTGTTGGAACCATCAGTTGCCCGTTCAGTCGACCTTTGTGTATTTCACTATCTGTCTGTATGTCCATCAACAGTATATCTAACTTCTTTAGCAATGTATAAGATAGATTTTATAGAGTCTATGTAACAATACTGGACTAAAATACATGCTTTAATTCTGCATGTGGTCAGAATTTTTACATATGACAGTCGATCAATACTTACACAAATACATGAACAAGTGCAATTTCCCACAAAATATACAGTTTTGTATTACTGACTAAGGAGTTTAACAGGGATCAAACATCCAGCGACTTTGGAGATAAAATGAAACAGTGCTCAACCAACACACCTTTAACCAGTTTTTGTTTTTTGTCAACTTTCAAAATGGAACATTTTATGATTACAAATACTATCAATTAAAAATCTTCCTCAATAATTTGAAACACAACTCCCTTTCCATCCCTTCCTATCCTTTCTGTTCTATCATGCATCCAATGTATAGTATACATATAATTTTTTCCAGCTTAAATTTTATGTTTTAATGTGCAATGAAACTCCCCCCCACTTGTTTGGCAGATTATAATTGTTTCATACATGTATGTTGTTATCTAATTTACTAAAATTTACTAAATTGATCTCATTAAATTATTCATAACATGCAATTGATATGCAATCTTAAAAATTGTATTGCAACTTTATGTATAGATTTGTTCTTTTCTTTCTGAACGTTACTACAAGTTATTTTCATCATGCAAAGATAAAAAGTATTCAGGCTCTGGATAACATTTACTATTGCAAACATGGGCACAATTTTCCGTTCCTCTTAGTGCCTCTAAGTTGAAATGATGGGCCCTGGCCCCATACGGGGATATCAAAAGTTCTGTGATTGTGCCTTGTTTTACTAACAGCGTGGTTTGTAAATTTGCTTTTTTAAAAAAAAGTTTCTTTTCATTAAAGTGTGGGATATTAATTTCACATTTCTTCTTCTTAATTAAATTAAAGTATTTTGCACTTTGTTTTAACCAACTACAATAAAATTTCATCAACAGTCAAATTTTGAGTTTCTATACTTTTAATATTTAGAATTTAAATGTTGCAATAATGGATACTTCCATGGACATCGTTCGGGAATACCTCATCCCAATCTGATTAAAACCATATCTTTATTCCGCTTCTATATTTGTCCCATTGCGGATAAAGATCTGGAGAAATCCCGTAAGGGGTCATGTTCTGATGAACTCTGATGACGTCTAAGTCATTAAAACCGTTATTTCCCATAGCCAATCAATGACTCATCTAGGCAAGTGCAAGTGACGCAGTATGTAACAACAACTGTTCAAAAACTACCTTGTAGGTCACGCACGCCGGGGGTTTGCCATATCTTTATCCACAATAGGACAGATATAGAAGCGGAATAAAGATATGGTTTTAATCAGATTGTTTCACACTGAATTTCTTATGTTGCTGTTGCTAAATTTATGGTACATAATGCTTTTCCTGTTAAATCAGTGGTGGAATTGATACCCATATCTGTGTGGGCATGTAGTAAAGCTAAGCCCGAAATGTGCTCAGTTGGCATTGTTGCTCTCTTTAAGCATATTTTCAATCTGCTTCTGGCAGCGTGACAATGTCGGGGTAGGACGGCCCTGAGTTTTTACTGTTACTTTTGGATCTTTTTCGTTTTTTAGGTTCAATTGAACTGACATCATTCAAACAGAACAAATAGACTTCTTAACTTCACACTATATTTTTGACAAAATGTGTACTCACGTGCGTATTTTGCGTAATGGTAGCTATGCCACTGCCAGTATCAAGGTAAGCGTGGCACATAAAAGATCCCTCACTGCTTCGTGTGGGTCCGTTCCAAAGGTAGAAATTTCTATGCAATGCATCAGGCAGATGCCGTCACCATATATGTGAAATAATTGTGGAGTGACGTAAAACAAAAATCAATCAATGGAAATGTCAATATAGATCTTTAAATTCTTTTGCAGCCAAGTATCCAGAGATCAAGCAGCTAATGGGGAGTGATCCATTGCTGAAGTTTAAGGTGCTGCTTTTGGTGATGCTGCAGTTTCTAGGAATGTATCTCATACATAATCAGTCGTGGTGGATGGTGATTCTTTTGGCGTATTGTTACAGTGGAACTATCAATCATTCACTGACACTTGCTATACATGAAATCTCCCATAATTTAGCCTTTGGACATGGTAAACCATTGACCAATAGAGCTTTGGGTATGTTTGCTAACTTGCCTATAGGACTTCCGATGTCTGTTTCATTCAAGAAATACCATTTAGAGCATCACCGTTACCAAGGAGATGAACTTAAAGATGTGGATATACCTTGCAGATTTGAAGGAAACTTTTTTAATAGTACCTTCATGAAATTTATATGGGTGATCTTACAGCCTTATTTCTACTCGTTTCGACCTCTTTTTATACGACCCATGCCAGTATCTCATCTAGAAGTAATCAATTTTATAGTACAGTTTACATTTGATGCCATCATATATCAGTATTTTGGAGTCAAGGCTCTCTTCTACTTTATCCAAGGGACATTTTTAGGAACTGGCCTTCATCCCATGGCCGGCCACTTTATCTCAGAACATTACATGTTTGTCAAAGGCCAGGAGACCTATTCATACTATGGACCTTTGAATCTCCTCACCTTCAATGTGGGCTACCATAATGAACACCATGACTTTCCCAGCATTCCAGGATCAAGGTTACCTGAGGTAGGTATAAACAATGGCTGTATACAAAAAATAGCTTTCTGATAGACTATTTTGGCTTTTGTCATGGTTAAATGTAGTCATGGGATGGCTTAGTTAATTCTTTATCAATACAGTACAGTTCAGATATTTTAGAGAAACTGCGCGAAACATATTGGGAAAAACACTCGAAATCACAGTGGGAACCCAGGTGGAAATTTACCTGTGCTTATTCACACCTTTGTTAATTAAAAGTTAAAAGTCATTCAACTCATTGATAGACAGCTAACCACCCAAGCAGTTTTTTCCAGATTGTAGACAGTATATAGATGAAAAGACAGAACACTCGTTTCCCAGAATCTTGGCCCCTTGGCCTTTATCAGTGAATCTCAACGATGTTGAGATGAAGACTATGTGCATTCCATCCTGAATAATGTAAATTCACTAAACTAAAGTTCTGTTAAAATTTGTGGAATGAGTATGGAGTCTTTTTATACATGTATATAGGCAGCTAGGTTAATTGTAGGTATCACTGTGTTGTCCACTGAAAACTGTCATTATTTATAGTTCATTAGACCAGCTCTTACAATATGCCACAGTACATGTACATGTACATGTATGTACAAGGTAAATTTTGTGTGTTCTACTCTGTCATTCATTCTGATTCTGAGTGTATTTTTCATGCCTGTGTATGTGAGTGTTCAGAAAATGATGATAAGGCACATGATTGTGTTTCTCTAATCACATGGTCATGTTGGATGCTATATGTATACATGTACTTCTTTTAGTAGAATTTATCATATTTAGCAGAATCAGTGGCATCTTGTGAAACCCAAGGGGTAGACCGTACCTCACAAGTACGATCTACCCCGTAGGTTTCACAGGATGAATCAGTGGTGTCCTTTGTGCACCACTTCATGACTATGCTGTATGCTACTACTCATGAATTTAAAGTTACAGAATAAGTGCCATCAGATGTCAAAATAGTACGCTATTACAATATATATATTAAATAAAATTGGTTGCAGTAATATATATATATATATATATATATATATATATATATATTCAGTATATGTTCATTATTTCACTATTTAAATTGGTTCCACCATAAAACTGAATACTGGTACATGATCTGCAATGTTGCGGTTCCACTCCAATTTAAGTGGAAATTTAGAAATTGCACAATATACAGTGATTTTATAAAGATGTGAACTGGCATAGATAAATTTACACTTGAGTTGTCATTGGGATTTTGGGGTTGATTTTTCCCACCAGGACTTTGATGTATGCTGTGCTTAGTCTTAATCTATACATTTGAAACATAAGGTTAGACCAGTTGGCTCTGCATTTGTTTACCGATAAGATATACATCATGTTAAGATTCAAACATACATGTGTACTTATATTACAGTACAAATTTTCTTGAAAGAAAATATACCAACATGTCCAGTTCCACATACTTGTGTCAGTTTGGTTCTTTCCAGAAATTCGCTCTCTCCTCAAAGTCATCAAATATTCGGGTGTTTTTTGTAATATTCAGTTTAACATGTGTGCTTCTTCAGTGAATCCATTTACAGAAGTAGAATCATTATACATGAAGACTTTATTTGTCCATTGGGAGCAAGCTTGCTTGAACCAGCGTCATTATTTGTCTAATAATAGCACATTGTAATAGCATTTATATAAATTATTCATAATCACATTATACAACCAACAAATAATCACCTTTCAGATAAGCTTCCTTATGTGTGAGCAGGGTACTTTGTAGTCTGTATGACCCTGTTACGTAATGTTTTTCTTATTCAGAAAAATAATCTTTGCATGGTCAAATTGTTGGGTTGGTCATATGTTGAACATAGTCTGATCCTTGGTTATGTAATTGTTTGGCGTATGTCTGAGGGCTTGGCCATGGTACTAGATTTTGAGTGACTGTTTCATCTAATTGCTTGCTTTAGATATTTAGGTATACAATTACATGTAGTACATGTAGTAGCACATGACCTATTGTCACACCTTAATTGTGCCTGCGTAAGTACATGTATTGTGATCCTATCATACATTGTACCTTAGCAAGCTCTGGATAAAAAGCCAAAGGGTAATTTTTTTTGGTCCCATTCATCTGTCCTATGTAAAATTGCCCTGTCCATAATTTCTGCATGCTTCTTTGGATTAAGTCATATTTGGCAGGAATGATCCTTATAGGAAGGCAGTGTGACATGTCCTTGATTCAAGGACATTAAGCCTCTACTCTTTGAAGTCAGTTCAGATGAGTTCAGTAAGGATTCTACATGTATTGAATTATGTCTACATTGAAACATGTACTCACTGACTCACCCTACTGTCAGTGCTATCAAATTACAAGTTATCGTTCTTGAAAGTTACAGGTCGTGAATTTTTCTTCTTCTTCTTCTTCTTTTTTTTTGTTCAAAAAGTGTTTACCACTCTAAAATGGTTCCAAATAACATGTTAAAAGTACATGTACCATGAATGCTGAGTCCCATGTACATCAAACAAAACACAAGCAGGTGGGTTGATAGACACCATATTATAGTGTAGGTATTGAAGTAAAGAAAAAAAGAATTATAGTTGCTGTGAGCATTGTAGCCCATGGGTCTCTTGATTATTCTAATTATCACATATGTAAGGACAAATTCACCCTTGAATGAGCATTACAATGCGTGTAACCCAAAGAAAACCAAGTAATTGGACTATTAGAATAGGATCATATATAACAATAGAATGTATTGTTCCAAACAAAAATTGTTGCATTGGAAGAGAGTTAAAACAGAATTGGAAAAATGTACAGATGAAGGTGAAGGTCAGAATTAGGTATCGCCTTTTTTTGGGTCAGGTTTTCAAACAATAATGAAGTGATCTTCTAAATCATTAATTCAGAAGTGGTGAAAAGTTTTCAAACATGTCAGTCATTTTCGATGAATTTTGTCAGTCAGGACAATAAAAAATGTAGATTTTTTTTTCAAAATTTTGTCAGTCCGAATGAAATTTGTTTGTCAAATCCTTCACACTGACATTTTTCAATATCACTGATGAACCCGATTTTGTTATTTGCTTTTGTTTCGACAGAAGTCGTGAGACGTTAAATACCAGAAGATATAATTTGGCGTCTTTTAAATAAATATAGCGAATGGTCGTTATCATGTTTTCTGTGGTATATCTTCATGTCTTTAATTTCTATGTTCCTCTTTAACATGTCACTGCACTTTAATTGAATCAGAATAGATTAAAGAAGTCAATACTAGTTTTTCCCAACCAGTTCTTGCTTGTTTAAGCTCAAGAACTTGTAATAAAAAATGCAGGTCGTTTATGGGTTTTGCTTGTAACTTAAATAATGGTAACACAGCTACTTTGTATTGTAAATACCGGTACTAACGACAGTATTAAAATTTGCATGCTTTTAAAGGGTTTGACCTATTGCCAGTCACATAGATTACAAATACTAATCCTTAGAATCAGTATAACTTGGTCAGTAACGCGCTTGTCTCGGGCCGAGATCAGTGGTGGATTTAGAGGGGGCGGGTCCACCCCTTTTTGCCACAAGTATGAGTTAAACTTCAGATTTGGGTCACTCGAAATGGCCGAGTATTTTGACTAATACTTGATTTTCACATGTGCCCCCATTTTTTCCCGGAAATTCTAGTTTTTTATTGTGGTTACTATACACGGATTTATGTGAAATAATTTTGGTATATTACACATTTTAACTGTTTAAACAAAGTATTGAGGATTTCTAAAGGTATAAAAATTTTAATTGAAATAAGAATTTGGATCCGCTCACGATAATCGTTTTGTGTAGCGATCATCGTGAGCGGATCCAAAGTTAATTTTTAATTAGATTGTTTATATGTCATTCTCGACCATGGCGTGGGACCTTGGTTTTAACTGTACCAATTCAATAGACAGGACACCGAAAAGTCTCCAGTTGTACTCGAACTCGTGGTCTCTTTGTCGCGAGCCCAGCACGCTAGCGACTGTGCCTCTACGTCTTTCATACATCATGTTAATATCAAAGCATTATCAATAACCTGGTTACTTGATGGTGTGTCGATCAGGGGTATCGCAGTAACATGTTGTTTATTGACATTACAATCAGATTAGCTGTAGACCAAACATATTAAATTAGAAAACTGAATATTTTGCTTGGGGATTTCCAAATATTGTCAAATATAACATAAAAAGGATTATGACAAATTCAAAGCAATGAATACACACCTTCGTGTCAATATGGAAACCTTTCTAAGCCAAGTTCATTTCATCAATCCAAACTACTATTTGTTTTATTTATTAGTTTGAATATAATGACGGGTATGTTATAGCACATGTATCATGTGGTCGTCCGCTTTAAATAGCTTGTCAGTGTTTCTTCTGTGACCTTATGGTTGTATTTGAACAGGGATTGGTTGAAGTGTGCTCCTTTGTCTCAGATTTGGGTCTGCAGCTGGCCCCTTGGGAAGAGACAAATGGGCGTGACCTGATGGCTGAACTTCTTTTTCTTGAATATAAGTAAATGATGCTGGTACATAAAAAGATACATAAATAGGTATCACTGGCACTTGTTCACCTGTTTCAAATTTGGAATCAAGTCCATGATGAATGGGCAGGTGGGTGGGTTTATGAAATCTTGACCGCGCTTGCCCTTCTGGATTATTATAGATCCAAGTGATTTACAGCTTTCTCTTTCAGTTGTACATCCGTGTTTCAAACTTGGGGTCTTATCCCTATATTTGAAGGGCAGAAAACGCGAGGCCATAAAATCTTCTCTGCACCAATCTTTCTTTACCAATAGTGATACAAATGATTTGAAAGACGGTACACATAAATGAAGATGTTTTAAAGTTGTGCACCTGTGTTTCAAATTCGGGGTCTTTCAAATACGGACGGTAACCAGTCTTGTCCGCATATCTCTTTTTAGACCTATGTAGATACAATGGTTTGATGTTGGTACATGTAGATCAGTTGCGGGTCGAGAATTTCCAAAAAAAAAAGGGGGGGCACATGTGAATGTCAAGTATTAGCCAGAATACTCAGCCATTTTGAGTGCCAAATCTGGAGTTTTATGTATGGCTAAATGGTGCCCCTCTAAATCCGCCACCGTGGATATGGCTTAGTTGTATGCCCGTGTTTCAAATAAAGAGTGTGGCTTCTACTAAATCATTATAGGCATGACTAATATGATGAAGTACATGACAGAGTATGATCTGTCTGTTTGCCCATGGGGTGGGTGTAGAATGCACCCGTTTGTGTTACTTTTAAATTCGTTGTGGTAACGTTCACAGTTCATTCGATTGCTTTTGTGTCTTCAGACATGTTTATACAGTAAATTTCTAGTGGCAGACAATAGCTGGATTCATATATCTTTTTGTGCGAAATTAATACGGGATTTTGGGATGCAGAATAGACGTGCTGTGCCTATATTAACCTATAAACAAGAGCGTAGGGAAAGTCCCCCTCCCAACCCCACCCCATGCACACTTTGAAGAGGGTATGGGGAACACAGGTGTGTTATATCCCACCAGTTTTCGTAAAGCATAAAAATACGAATTCATATAAAAAAATCTTCAAAATACCAAAAATATTTTTTGTTTCAAATAGTGTCCTTCCACTTTGCCTTATCCAACTACGTCACTGGTTTGTATTGTTCTAGTTGATTATAAACAGACAAAACCTGTGCCAAAATAGACCACATCCTACGTCTTTTGTAGGAGACGCCGTGGTCCTTAAAATATGTTTTTCTTACTTGTTGTACGTCACACCAAAATAGTGATATCTGATGCATTGTGCAGGAATATGACGACTCTTTATTCCTAGTATGTAAAATGATGTTCATGACAACGAGGTAAATATATAAAGTTATGTGTTTTATATACTATGAAACATTTGCAGTTAACAGAAACATGATACATGTAATATCAAAGTGGTTTTGGAGCGAAATATGTCTGATCCTGGCATTATCAGCGCAACCTATTACAGTGTAATAGGTATTGCTCGGTCGATAGCGCGTTGGTTCCGGACAAAGGGTTCACAGATTCAGAGGGTTCATAGCAGTGGCGGATTTAGAGGGGAAGGGGGGGGGGACTTTTTTCGCCACAAGTTAGTATGAGTAAAACTTCAGATTTCGTACCAAAAATGGTGGAGTCTTTTAGCTAATACTTGACTTTCACGTGTGGCGCCCCCCCCCTTTTTTTTAGGGTGGGTTTTTTTTGTGTGGAAATTCTGGATCCGCCATTGCTTTGGTTCAAAGGGTTCTCGGGTTCGAGTCCAACCAGCTGAATTCTCCATGTCAATCATGATAGTCGCAGGTAGATAAAAGATCTTCTCCGCTTCGGTGGGTCTGTTGCATAAATTGGATTTTTTGCATTACAACTCCGCTTCGGGTTTCTTGTGCACAATACCTCAGCTTTGGGTGGGTCGTGTGTGTGTGTGTAGGTGTATATGTGTGTGTGTGTGTGTGTGTAGGTGTATATGTGTGTGTGCGTATGTGTGTGCATCACACTGCTGCTTCAGGTGGGTCTGTTGCAAAGGTAGGATGTTTTTGCATTACAAGAGGAGGATGCCGTCACGGCATTTACTGAAGTAATCCTGACATGGCAAAAATAAACACATCTCAGCAGTGTGTTATCAAGAATACTTACACGAAGTCTTAATATGCAGTGATAAACGAGTCCGGCTCGTAACCGGAAGCATTGTTATATCCGGGTATTGAATGATTGCAGTTGTAGCACCTCTGTGGTTGTAGCGATACGTAGAAATATTTCTTCGATACTGTGGCTGCGCCGGCTCTATGTTGTGCATTAGTTTAGGAAATAAATCCATATTGCCCCTCTCCTTTTTGTGGATCGATGTCATCGAAATGGTAAAACTTCTTCTTTATGTCAATGTCTTTGTGATATGGGAACTCGGATTTTATTATCTCATTCGTAGGAAAGGAAACAAATTGAGACGTCACTTGGATTTAGATCCTGACCTTGCAATTCCTAACCATATTGTTACCATAACCCCAAGCAGTGTACCAAAATTTTAACTAAAGCCAAATAAATTTGACTTCTGTTGTGCGGGGCCATTAAAGGTGGAATATGACATTTGACGTTCCCTGCCATGATGAAATGGACACAAACTCAGCCACTGACCTTGCTGCTGCGTAAATGTTTTACCTTCATTTTTATTTTTTTTTACCTTTTGTTATTCGTTGTCAGGTTCAGAGAGAGAGAACATTCAGCGTTTGACATGGTACTATATTTGTTTAAACTATCTATAATCAATTTGACCTTTAGCGGTATATGTAGGTACATGTATTTACAGCGGACGGTGCAACTTGCCATCGGGTTGAAGAAATACTAAATCATTTCTTTTATCCGCAGCCATGTTCCGCCCTTTAATGGATATAGGTATTGAGAGCAAGCTTTTCAGTTTAAAGATTGCCGTTGGAGTATAAGGTACTGTCTTATGAAATATTACATTTAATGGAAATGTTACTGAGTTTTTTAAATTATATTTTCATTGATAGTAATACTTTGTAGGACAGTACATTTGTACCTGAGGTCTCTGTATATGAGTCACGGAATGTGATGATTTTAACCAGAGTGTCAAATGCAATTCTCCGCTCAGGTCACCGGAATAAGATCCCCAACTTTCGATTTGTTACCCCACGCCTCGGAGGGATTCCGGCGGAATCCTCCATGCCGATCTTCATCCGCTTTGGATTGGACTTTGCTTTGCATCGGTGATTTTTTTTTTTTTTTTTTTTTGCTGGATTGCAAAGCAATTCCGGTCTATAAATTGACGATGTCGGTCCGTCAATATTTTGGTAAAGTTTCTGGTTGAAGCAAAATATCAGCTACTAAACGTAGTATAAACATAATACTTCACACTAAGATTACTTTTGACCACGGCTTTCAAATAATGCCATGACATTTGACCTAGTGACCTTGACCCTGAACTTTAACCTACTGTTAGAAAACTTTAATTTTGGCTACATCTTTTGAATCAAGGGGGATAGGGTTTTCTACTTCACATATATGTTCTTTATGACCAGAGCTTTCAATTGAAGCCATGTCTTATGACCACGTGATTTTGACCTTGTTGGAATTTGCTTTACAATCCGCCCATACTTTTTCCGTTTTCATTACACCTTCGCTTTTTGGTGGGTCTGTTGGCATAGATTGGAATTTTCTTTATTGTGTATTGCACCTCCGCTTCGGGTTGGTCTTTTGCATACATGTACCTTCCCCTATTCCGAACAGTGTTATAAGCATAAACCCAAGCAGTGAACCAAATTTTAACTCACATATTTGACTGGTAAGGGGGGGGGGGCTGGAAAATGACATTTGAAGTTCCCTTCTGATGAATTGGGACACAAGATCTGCTACTGTCATTGCTGCTGCGTAAATGAATTTATTTCTTTAACTAGCTCTTATTAGTTGCCAGGTTCCGCTCTTTGTGTGTTAGTGTGTGTGAACATGCAGCTTTTACATGGTACATTAATTGCTTAGACATCTACGGTGCAAATCTATAATCAATATGACCTTTAGCGGTATATGTAGGTACATGTATTTATAGTAGGCTGTGCAGCTTAGCATGTCATCGGGTTGAAGAAATTTTTTAATCATTCTTTTTATTCGCAGTCAGGTACCACCCTTTAATGGATTTTTAGCGGAATATGTAGGCATTGGGGGCAGACTAATTGTAGTATTTCATAAGACAGTACATTTGTACTTGAGGTCTTTATGTACGAGTCACAGAACGAAGAAGTAACTTAACGATGTGCGCCAACTTTACGTTTTAACTACCGTATTGACATCCCGTTGTCAGGTAATTGGCAGTATATTTCTAGGGTGTATAAGATATTTCTTTGAGATGATCCACAGTTGTATGCCTATTGGGATGCACATCCCCTCCTCAAACGTTTTGGCAGATTATGTGACGATTCCATCTATAATGTCACTTGTAATTCTCCGCTCAAGTCACCAAAATAAGGTCCCCAACTTTCGATTTGTTACCCACGCCTCAGAGGGATTCCAGCGGAATCCTCCATGTCGATCATGAAAGACGTAGGCAGATGAACGATCTTCCTCCTCTTCGGATTGGACTTTGCATTGTTGATAGTTTTTGGAGGGCTGGAATGTAACGGTGGCGGATTTAGGGGGAAAGGGGGGGGGGGCTTTCCGGCCCCCCTTTTTGGTCATTTGATACTAATTAGTGTTTTATCTAAAGCGAAATAGCATGGCGCCGCACCATGCCCTTTTTATACGGCGCCATGCCCTTTTTCTGAGCGCCATGCCCTAATTTTCCCTATGTGATTATTTTATGAGACTAAAGAAGATCAATTTTTGTTCACGTAATATGAAACCCTAAAAAAGATCGTTATTTACAGGGCCAGTATATTACGAATATCGCTTCGGACATGCCCTCTTTAGAATTTGGTAACACTTTCCGTACAACATTACGTAATGGTCTAAGTCAGCTGTTTGACCCGCTAAATATCAGCCGTAACCTGTGTACTGCACTGTCTGCTACTTTTCAGGTGTTAATTTGGGCGATTTAATCAATGTTACCTTCTTAGATTTAGATTACATCCGTACACGAACAGAGTTTGACATGGTTGTTTGAATGCCGAAATAGTAATTTTGCAGGTCAAATTCACATCTGTTATCAGTCAGATATTAAAGAAAATTAAAGGATGTTTGATCATTAAAAGCAGTTATTCTAGAATTATACGAAAAGTAAAACATTAAATGAAAAGTGACTGGTTTACATAGCAGGTCACGATCGCTATCCATTTTAAAAGCTTTACTTAATATCATTTAACTAATTTTCTCGATTTGACACCAAATATTTAAAGATCTACTCTCCACATTTCCTCTGATAATTTTGAACATTGTTTAGTAATTCCGGCGAAGATGATATTTCAGAACATCTTTTTCATTTGATACAACAATATCATCATAAGTAGTTGCAACAAGAGAGGCAACAAACACACGAAGTGTACTGTATTCACACTATCAGACGCGTCGGTTTTTTACGATCAAAGAGCTGAACAACTTAACTGATTATAAAACATGACTTTTTGGTATTTCTGGAATCAAGTGCTAAGTCCTTGCTAGAATCAATAGAATATCTACGATCTGTAAGTCAATAAATGTGAATGAACATTAACCATTATAATTTATTACTATTACGTAAGTACTTTGAGCTGAGACAATCATTTGGGCCAGCAACTTATTTACAAAGATCGTGGTATAAAGCAGTCACAAAACTAAAGTAACTAATAACCTTAAGGGGACAGATACACTTTATATTTCCCATTATTAATGCTTCCAGCAATTTCCTCTAAGATTTTGAATTTGAATTATTCAAACGTCAGTCACACATCCTTCCTGTAGCACCGAGATCCAGGAGTTTATTTGTGAAGGAAAATTGGGTGGATGTTGGAGGCTGAGAGAAATTTTTGTTTTGTTAATAGCAAAATGTTTTCTTTATTTTCATCAAAATATTGGCCAGGTTAATTAAAATTTTATATCAACCCAGAAATACAACTGCACATCAAGGACTTATAATCTTGTTTATATCTTTGTGTACATGCATACTTCTAGATCCCACATAACATTTCGTTTAATAACACATTCTTTTCAGCTAAAATAATGGCATGTCATTCAAATATTTAAGTTATGTAAAAAATAGTGATACATTGTAAAGACTGTTCAAGGTACAATGACAAAACTTGCAGTATCTCATGTTGCCAGTAATAGACAGAAGGGGCAGTGCTGGTCTTGGAGAAGATTGAATAAATTTTTATGAACATGAAACAGTATAAGTTTACAAATTGGGAATTTATGCAATACACAAAAGCATATATTGATTGCAATAATGTAATTGTAACAGATGTTAAATAATTATAGCTCCTACAACTGTGAAAAGGAATTTATTCTGAAGAGAAGCTGGAATTAAGATTTTCAACCAAAAGCAATGTTAAGGATTGCAAATTACATCAAATTATCAATAACAATTGTCTTTTACATTTTCAAATATCATCTATGTAAATGAAACGAGGAAATAATGCAATTTTAAACTAAATTTTTAAATATATTTGGTGACATTTAAAGTTGCTAAATTAAGTGCCCTTTTAACCAAATACCGCGTTAAAAAGTGCCCTTTTGATGGGGAAATTTGTGTGCCCTTTTGGAATCCTAGATTTAACACTATACTTGTTATTTACTATTAAAAATCCAGATTTTGCACCAGAAGTGGCTGAGAAGTTTGGCAAAGATCCATTTTGGCCCCCTTTTCGGAAGTCCTGGATCCGCCACCGTGCACAGCAATTCCGGTCTATAGGTTGACGATGTCGGCCCGTCAATATTTTTGTTAAGTTTCTTGTTGAAGCACAATCTCAGTAACTAAAATAAGTTAAAACATAATACTTCAAAGTTAGGTTCCTTTTGATTATGCCTTGACATTTAATTTAGTGGTCTTGACGTTGGACGTGAATCTACTTTTAGAAAAATTTCATTTTGTCTATATCTTTTGAATCAATAGGGATGGGGCTTTCTACTTCATATATGGGTTCTTTATGACCAAAGCAATTGAAACCATGTCTTACTGCTATGTAACCTTGGCCTTGTTAGGAATTTGCTTTGCAATCCGCCCATTTTTTTTTTCATTGATTTGTGTGTGTGTGTGTGTGTGTGTGTGTGTGTGTGTGTGTGTGTGTGTGTGTGTGTGTGCATTGCACCACGGCTTGGGAGTTGGTCTATTGCATAGGTTGGGTCGAGTTTGACACTTTCTGGAGCTTTTGTCGTATAAAGGTGTTCAGTGATAGGTTAACGATACGTAAAAATATTTCTTCGATGCAGTGGCTGCGCCAGCTGTGTGCATTGGTTCAGACGATTACCCCACAAAGGGGCAGGGGCGTTCGGTAGCCCCTATTACCGTTTTTGCTCCCTATGAATAAATCTCCTTGAAGTGGTAAAGATTTTATTCAGTTAATGTCTCATCCGAAAGATGGGACACAAACTGACAAACTGACTTGGGACTACATCACCTGGATTTGGATCCTGACCCTTCTATTCCGAACTATGTTTTAACAATGAACCTGAGCGGTGAACTTAACAAAAATTTAATTGGGGAATTGGGACACAAGATCTGCCAATGATATTGCTGCTACATAAATAAATTTATTTCTTTAAATAACCGTTCTTTGTCGCCAGGTTCCGCTCTTTTTTGTATGAATGTGTGTGAACATACAGCTTTCGACATGGTGCTATAATTGCTTAGACGTCTACGGTGCAAATCTATACTCAATATGGCCTTTACTTTAGTGGCATGTGTACGTACATGTATTTATAGTAGGCAGTGCAGCCTAGCATGTCATCGGGTTGAAGAAATACTTAATCATTCCTTTTATTCGCAGTCAGGTACCGCCCTTTAATGGATTTTTAGCGGTATATGTAGTAATTGAGCAGTGACGGATCCAGGATTTCAGAAAGGGGGGGGGGGCACATGTGTATTAGCCAAACTACTCAGCCTTTTTTGGTGCCTCCCGCCCGCCCCCTCTAAACCTGCCACTGTTGAGGGCAGACTGATCAGCTAACAATGTCCTCGGAGTTTAACATACTGTATTATGAAATATAATATTACATTTTCATTAATTGTAATGCTTCGTAGGACAGTATATTTGTATTTGGGATCTCAATGTATGAGTCACGGAACGAGGAAGTAACTTTGCCCAGCTTACGTAATAACTACCATATTGACATCCCGTTGCCAGGTAATTGGCACGCACAGTATCTCAATTGTGTAGAAGGTATTTCTTTAAGATGGTCCATAATCTTATGCCTTTTGGGATGCACTCGCCAAACGTTTTGGCAAATTATGTAATCACTTTAACCAAAATGTCGCATGCAATTCCATTTGCTACCTACGCCTGAGGAGGAAGGGGGGGGGGTCCTATTACTTTCGATTTGTTACCTACGCCTCGGATGGATTCTGGTGATTTACATACGGCAGTTATTTTTCTAATACCTTAGTATATATGCACTATCATGACAATGGTGACGCTTAATTCCGTCTGCTCATTAAAACGTTTAAACTCGCCTTACATTTTCCTTTTATTTTGGTTTGTTTTAACTTTGATATTCTCTATTCTGACAGGTGAAAAGGATCGCTCCAGAATACTATGACCATTTACCACACTACACATCCTGGGTCAAGGTCATTTATAACTTTATCACTGACCCCTCGGTGGGACCATATTCACGAGTCAGAAGATTTCAGAAAGACACAGATAACTCCATGGTCACTAATCAGTCCAGTGGAACTACCAATGGGAAAGCCCATCAGGAATGAACATCTAAGACATATTTATCCTATATGCACTTTTTCTTTTAATTAAGTATCATACCTTTCATTATGTAGAGGTTTTGATTGAAATGTCCTTGCCACTTTTAAGTTTTTCAGTGTTTTAACTCTTATATGTATTTTTTAATACTAATAGTGTATATTAACTTTTAACATGTTGACATCAGTTAAATTGTATACAAATCATTTTCGCCTTTTAAAACAAATACCTGAATATACATGCATATTTTGCATATACATGTATATTACACATAGAGTATTAAATTTTCTCTGAAGGCAGTCTAGCCTGATGTGATTTTTCTTTCACATACAGCTTAAGTTTTCTTCAGATCTGTTTTTATGATAAAATTATGTACATGTATGCATTGTTCATACACATGTAATGATAAGGCATTGATAATCATATATCATTTTGATAAATGCATGTTGTAGTATTTATGGTAATTTCACCCTTTTGTATTTTATAATTTATCACTGATCTCTTTAAGACATATTTGACCATATGCCATGAACAAGATATTTGTAATAGCATTGGAAGTAACTGAAATGTAGGTCATTTTCTGTGTGGTTTTGTGGTCAAAGTGACATTCAGTAAACGTCAATATACTGCATATGCCTTATGTACAGTACAGTCCAGGTGTTTTGTGTTTTTTCCACCCTCCACAGTGAACTGCATCCAGGTGCAATTTCAAGAATTACACAATATACATTGTATTTCTACACGGTGTTGATAAGCAGTGGTAAACTCACACCTGGATTCCCTCCGAGTTTTGTACAATTACTCCAAGACACTTATTCTGTACTGTATGTATATGAAATACAGTAAAACCTGTCTTAGTGGTCACCTCTATTAAGAAGTCACCTGTCTATAAAGGTCACATTTTATATATGTGACTGTGCCACTTAGTTATATATATCACATCTCAGTACCCTTTTAGTCCATATTACTTTATTTTTAAATGTTACTCTACCAGAAGCACATAAATAGATACACATCGACAGGTGCAGAAATAGATGTTTAAAGGTATCAGTCATCTCCTCTCTACTGTTCCCCCTTTTTGATGGAAAATTTTTGCAAAAATAATGTCTATTTTCAACTATTTTTGATGGAGTATCCAGCATTTCCCATAGCAAAAATTACTACCACACCATCACGCCTATTTGTTGTGGATTTTTTTTTTTTTTTTTTTTTTTTAATATCCAGATCTGTACCTGATATGTGGCCTGATATTGCTTGTCATATATTGTACGTTGATGTATTGTATCATATGGCATATAACTTTTTAAGATTTTGCGCTGTTACTTATACATGTTTCTTATTATATTAGATTACACTGCATCTTGCTATTTGACGTGATTGACATGGGGAATGTTCCAAAATGCTTCAATTTGACTTGCACTTTTTGTTGCACTATTTCCTAGAATATGTTGAGGTCAGTTTTTAAATGGAAATGGGAGATAACTCTTAGAACAATCAAAATGTCAAAAATGAACAATTGAAACATGGAGGGTAAAACTTCTTTTCACAAAACATTTTGAAACAATGATACATTTTGCCATTTGAACACCCCCATGACCGTATTAAGTTACGCTGCTTTTTGGTATATATCACAAAGTGTTTTCCTTGCACTGTAATACATATATTGGTACATGTTTCTGCCTTTAACACATTAATATTAGACCTACTTTGAACATGCATGAATAGCATATCTTACAACGAATATTTCACTAAGTCTGTTGATGTGTTTTTGTTGTGCATTTTTACTTGCCTTGAAGTTTTGAGATTGAATGTTTTACCTTATACAGCACATGCTTTGTCTATCAGTTTTGTTTATCAGTTTTTTTATCAGTTTTCACTGATGAGCTTTATATTGTACCTACACATCATTTTATTCATCTTCAAGTGTATTTGAAAAGATGCTTGAAGAGTTTTATGAGCATAGACTGAGTTTTGCTGGTTGATCAGTTATAGCTTCTCTGTAGTCAATAATTATGTGAAATTTTGTTTTCATCAATTAACACGACATCTATCATTGTGCTTATTTGTTACTTAACAATATGTAGATGACTTTGGATTTGTTCCATGAATCAGTCTAGTTAATTGTTTTAACTTTAAGGGAAGGTTGATTTAAATACGTTCTTGTTTTAAGCAGAGTAAATTAGGACAGAGTACTTATAAATATTTACATTATGACAAAGTATGTACATGGATGACCAATAGTGCTTCAGTACTTACAGAGACTGTGGTCATGGTAGGACAGTCTAGTTTGAGATGTTACATGTATGTATAATTAATATTGAACCTTAGAATTAACAGGCCAGTATACTTGGCAGAGCCAGCTTGTGTTTTTTACAAGAGATGTTAACATTTTCATGGTTATTCGTTGAATATTTATGTAACAAGATAGATTATTGATAGATGTTGATCTTCATTATTATAACAAGAGAAATTATCATTGGATATTAGTCAGGTTTTAATATCACTTAAATTTTAGAAATATTTGTGGTGTGTCTCATCATTGCCTGTCAGAGTTTATGCATGGTTGTTGACATGATCAGTAGGAAAACAGGGGGCAGGAGTTGACTCCAAAAGATGGCTTGCAATGATGGCATTGCATCTTTGATGTCACTCTCACTATATGTTTCAAGGGAGTTTGCTGCTCATAATATCCTTTTACTAATATACATTTATTTTGATCGGCAGTTATAGATAATTAGTTGTTTGATTATATACCTGTATATATATTTTTTCAATGTCACTTTCAACAATTTTTCAGTTATATAGCGGCATGGAAGCAGGAAGTAACCCACCTCATTAACATAGTGGCACAATCTGGGAATTCAACTTGAGTCACCTGTAATTATAAATGCTGAAAGATAATTAGTTAAAGCAGGAAAAATAGAGGTCTCTATGTTTATCATTGAGATATAAATTCTGAAACCTGTATATTTAGAGTGCAGAAGAATTTTGAAAAGGACAAGGGGGAGGGGGGGGGGGGGGAAGAGAACATATATTTTTTTCTTTTTGTAATGGAAGAACTAAAGTACTGGCATGTTATAAATATATTTACTAACACCATTCCTGTTGAGTTTTGAAGAGAAAAGTTTTGGTTACGGACAAATATTTTACGTTTTTTTTTTTTAAGTGTCACGGGATGAAATGTCAGCAACATGCTCCATACTCTTCCAAAGTGATCATGTCTGTAGTCACTAGAGGGCGCTTTACAGCAGCGTAGTGTGAAAGGTGCTTTATGGTTGATTTTCACCTTAATGCATAGTATGAAAAAAAAAATGAAGTGAAAATGAATGCACCATACAATTGAGCTCCTTTTCTAGATGTTGACTTAATGATATAAAATTCCTTATAAAAATCCTTCTTGTATTTTGATACTGTTATACAAGTTTGTTGAGTCGTGTCATTATAGCTTTATAGAAATTTATTGGAATATATAAGAATTTTGAAACATAGCTGGTTGGGTTTTTTTTCAATTACTTCTGAATTTTATCAATGAAATAAAAAGCCAATGTAACACAGTCAGCGACGTGCTTGGCTCGAGGCTGAGAAGTCACAGGTTCAAGTCCCGCCAGCGGTTAGTCGGTGCCCCATGTAAAACAGTGGACGGCATGCTGGGCTCAAGGCCAAGAGTCCCTGGGTTCAAGTATTGCCGGTGATTCGTTGGTGCCTCATGTAATACAGTCGGTGGCATACTTGGCTCAAGGCTGACGGGTCATGGGTTTGAGTACCACCGACAGTTCGTCGGTGCCCCGTGTAATACAGTCGGTGGCGTGCTTTGCTCGAGGCGGAGAGATCACGTGTTTGAGTACCGCCTGCGGTTTGTCATGCCCTGTGTAACACAGACTTTTGCATGCTTGGCTCGAGGCTGCGGAGTCCAGGGTTGGAGTCCTGTGTTCTTTTTGGATGAGACTAAAACCCAAAGCCCAATGTCGAGGTAAACGTTGATATATAAAACATCCCACACTGCTTAAGATGAGTCCATTGCATATAATCTCTATGTCTTGCATCTGGCAGATGCCTTCACTGTTTGGTAATTAATCTGAGCGTAATGTAAAACAAGACAAGTCAATGAAAGACACAGTGCTCTGTGTTCAACCCATCACTGCCTAGTTAACAATTCGTTGCTAGTCGGTGGTTCTGACAATAGCGGGCTTTAGTTCCATGGTTGGGATGAAAAGCCCGAGTTGATGGTAGATAGACATGGCAAGTAAAGGGTCCCCAACAATCCCATGGCCAATGTAATTCGAAGCTACACGAATACATGTGTACTAATTGTTGAGGTAATCGACAGCAACATTAATACAATCGTATCCGGGACATCCATAGCCACCCTCAATCAGGGTAATTGACAGCAACTCTACTACATCCTTAGCCACCAATAACCATGGTGATCGGTGGCGATTTTATTACATCCATAGCCACCCACAACAAGGGTAATCGGCAAATATTTTTGATACTAGGATATTATTCCATGAAGTGTTTAGTGCTAAAGCTTTATAACATCTCGTCTTGAAAAACCTGTTGTTGTTTGTTCTTTATATGGAGGATTATTTATAATCTTTTAAGCGCGTGTCCTTTGGTTGTGCTGCATTTGCGGTGAATGGAAAGGTGGGGACCCGTAAACCATTTAGCCATACTGATTGAGTGACGTTTATTACTTTAATAGACCGTCCCCAGTCGGTATCGTAACTGTGATACAGTCGAATATATTAGACTATAATCATGTTTTATGTGTATGTCTATGGTGATTTGTGTCATACAGCTTGTCTTCTGTCTTTCTTTCTTGTATTCTGAATTGATTCGTTGTCAAAGTGTTCATACTAGTCAAAATGTTAAAGCCGCTTAGCTTCGTTGCAGACGTACGTCCTTTTGTGAAATTTAATCGAACAAATTAAGACTATTTACATGACACTATAATACATGTATTACCAAATTCATTTTTCCCACATTTTCACGACTATCCCATCCCACCAAAGATTCCCTGCCCCCAAGCAGAGAACACGTTTTATACATGGATTTTACATTTCGGACTATGTCGAAAATACCTCCATATAACAGTATGTATATAATTTGATATGACAATATTAGCAGTGTCAATCCTTTTGGATGGACTTGTTCGAACTCTTGGTGTGAAGAACATCCGTTTCCTTGACCTTTATTTTGTCCATCTTCTTGGTATGATACCATGTCAAATCCTTTTCCTCTCCATTTTATTCTAGTTTTACACAGAATCCTATTTCTTACCCACCCATTTATCATGACAAGTAGAGGTTTTATCTACCCTCTTGATAAATGATAACGTGCCGTATTCCATTCCTCGTCCATCCTCTATATATAACAATAGCAACGTCAAGCGATACATCCCTTCGTGCGGCAGCAAAATCCATAGTACAAAATTGACCTTGACCTTTTGACCCCAACATCTACAGGGATCTTCCGCTCACTGTACTAAAGCAACCTGTGAAGTGTAAACTCAATAGGAATAAAATTGGGGTTTCTAGCGTATATACAAGGTTTTTCTATGATGACCTCTAGTGACCTTGACCATTCACCTTTTAACAACAAAGTCAATCGGTCTTCCTCTTATACCTAAGCTTTATGTGAAGTATGAACCCAATAGGGCCAAAACTCCTCCATTTCCCCGTCCATGTCCTATCTCCAGCATCCCTTCCCTCTCCCTACCCCTCAGCCTCTCCCACTTGTTCACCTTGCCCTTTTACGACCCTCTGGTGTGAACGAGTTGTTATACTAAATTTGCATGAAATGCAGATCTATGAAAGTACAGAGTCCCAAGATCCGTAACTCTTCTAAAACTTAAGTTCATAGATGTATATTTATAAATGCATATGTATATCATACCAAATCTGAAGAAAATTAATCGAATTATATATGAAAGTAATTGCGATGCCATATCTACAGACCAAAATTCACATTTTTTTTTACAAGAAAAGGGTGTTGTAAAGACAAATCTCAAATTCTTATTTTTATTTTCGTTATCAGGCGAGGTTGCAATAACTGTTAAAGCTTAAAAACTACTGTACACTAAATCTTCCCCAACAATAAAATGAAAAGCTACAATGCTACATGGAAAACGTCAAAAGTGTAAAACATGAGACCTATAATAGGATGTGCCATAACTCTAAAAACTAGTAGAAAATTATTCTGTGGATAGTATGCCTGATAATTTCTTCACAGAGAAAGTTTTGACTACTATTTATATCTACAACAAATATTATTAACGGTCTCAGTTTTACACTTAGACTTAAATTTTTTTGTGTGTGGATAAGACACCAAGATTGTTAAGAACGGAAAATGGCCATATATAGAGTTACCACTGGCCAAGACAGAAGATTTCTTCCGTTCGCAGATGTCATTACACATTAATGGACGATTTTATTTGTATTCATCTTCACGAGTCAAGGGGATGCGCTACGTAAGGGGGCAACCATTTGATTTTAGGGGGGGGGGGGAGGAAAACTATGCAAAAAAGGTCCGTTTCAAATTTTGGGGAAAAAAATAAACCGCCCGTAGGGCCGGCAAAAAAATAATAATAACTAGAAACGAGCTCGTTGCTAAAGCAACGAGTAGGTTTCACAAGTTAAAGTCGAAGCAGCGAAGCTGAGATCTCCTACTCTAATACAAAATTCTTTTTCACGATCCAGATATCTGATCTTTAGTGATGGTATCCACATTGCGCAATCTACTTGCAGAAATTGTAGGTAACGGCGACTTACATTATACACATTATACTGAAGCCTACATCGCACAATATCGACTACTCTTGACCATATATTTGAAACAAGAAACATGTAGGACAATCACACTTAGTACAATCTGCACGTGTAACCTAGATCTTAAGTCCTTACTGCCCGCTTTATGTTGTTTATTTATTAACTTACGCAAGGTATTTCGCGTGTACAGATGTTTGACCTTGAATCGCTTCTCTGCTGGAATAAACAATTCTCCTCGCGATGAACTTACGCAAGTTATTTCGCGTGTACAGATGTTTGACCTTGAATCGCCACTCTGCTGGAATAAACAATTCTCCTCGCGATGGCCTTTAGTAATGCCGCTTTCCCCAATATACAAAAGAAAGACTTGACAATGTCTCGTATTCCACAGGTAAAGCACTGTAACTGGCGATTAATTCACACACGTTTGAAGTCCTGTATAACAGCGGCGCAGTGCGAGGTATTAAGCAAGGCAAATTCACCGCGCTTCTCTAATGTGTAATGCCGACGCTCGGAGAAGATTTCTTTATAGCCTTGTTCAGCAGTAGCTCGTAGAATGTAAATTTGCTTTTTTTTTTCTTTTTTTTTTTTTTTTTGTTTTTTTTTTGGGGGGGGGGGGGTGGGTTTTTTTATTTTTTGGTTTTTTTTTGTTTAAGAATTCGAATGCATAATACTTTCTCAAAATCTATTTTATAGAAAACACTTTAAATCGCGATTGAATTAATCGCGAGTTACTGCGCCTTGTCCATGGAAGAAGTCCTATATCACAGCGGTGTCGTGCAAGGTATTAAGCAAGGCAAATTGACCGCGCTTCTGAAGATATGTTTATTGCGTTGTTCATCAGTAGAGTGCCCAAAATTTGATTTTTGTTTAAGAAATCGAAATCAAAATGCTTTCTTAAACTCTTGTTTTTATAATTTGTTCATACGACGAATAAAAAATACTTGAAAGTTACGCAAGTAAGATATTTTTATAAAAAAAATCTTTAAATTGCTCACTTTCAAATACCGGGAAACATGTTTCATAGTAAAATCGTTACGGAAAATCGTTTCGTAATGTTTTGGAAACTAAAAGACTAAAAATAAGACAGTTTTGAACATTACGTAATTTTTAAAAAACTTTAAATTGAAATAGAGGCCAAACTAAAAGAGATAGATAATATCGGCCGATGAAAGTTCTAAAGATATGAACCTAGAGAACATAACAGTGAAAATTTGAGAGATCTACCATTAAAACTAAAAGCTACATACGCGAAAATCGAAAAATATTAAATCTTACGTAATTCTCTTAAAACGTCGTATATTTCGAAAAATTTTTTCATTAAACGGGAGTATGTGTCTGTGAGAATGAATAGCCGAAAGATGAAATTTCAAAGTAAAGAGTCGGTAGATACCCTCATTCCCTATCATGCTACCAATTTTCACATCTCTAACCTTCTTTAATAAGCGAGCTTTAGCTGAAACCATTTCATTAAACATTAATGAACTTTATGTGACGTTGAAAGCATCACTTTAAAGGGGTTGTCGTGTTTAAACCTAAATAACTCGAAAACGGTAAGAGTTAGCGAAAATTTGATGGCAATGTTTATGCATATAAATTTTCGCGCAGAATCGATTGCAACAATCCCCGATTCGATAAGATGAAAATTAATGGAGTTATGACGTCATTTACAAAGTATGACGTCATTTTCAGGAATTTGGTACCATGCCAATTCCCTTTTGTCAGTCGGTAGATATTTGCATTCTCTTTTATGCTACCAAATTTCATACCTCTAGCTTTATCAATAAGCGAGACACAGGTACCTGAAGTTTTAAATTGTATTTTCAGGAAAGGCCAAACACTGAACTTTGACCGCAAATATCTCGAAAACGGTAAGAGATATCGAAAATCTGAGACCAGACCTTCCTCCTTTAACTACTTTTTCACGCAGAATCGATTGCAACAATCCCCGATTCGATACGATGAAAAATAAGGGAGTTATGACGTCATTTAGAAAAGTATGACGTCATTTTCAGGAATTTGGCACCTTGCCAATTCCCTTTTGTCAGTCGGTAGATATTTGCATTCTCTTTTATGCTACCAAATTTCATACCTCTAGCTTTATCAATAAGCGAGACACAGGTACCTGAAGTTTTAAATTGTATTTTCAGGAAAGGCCAAACACTGAACTTTGACCGCAAATATCTCGAAAACGGTAAGAGATATCGAAATTCTGTTGCTGGTATTTACCATTTTACTTTTTCACGCAGAATCGATTCCAACCGTCCCCGCCTCGATCCGATGAAAAATAAGGGAGATATGACGTCATTTACAAAGTATGACGTCATTTTCAGGAATTTGGCTCCATGCCAAATTCCTCTTGTCAGTCCGGTAGATATTCTCAATCTCTATCATGCCTACCAAATTTCACACCTCTATCTTCCTCAATAAGCGAGCTATAGGCGAAAACATTTCATGAATAATTAATGAGTGTTGATGACGTCACAAACATCACTTTAAAGGGGGTTGTCGTGTTCAAACGCAAATAACTCGAGAACCGTAAGAGTTAGCGAAAATCTGAGAACACTTTACTGGTAGGTATTTGAACGCTCTATCGAATGGAAGAAACCCCATCAAAATCCGACTGCAAATAAAGTCGCTAGACCTTGCCAAAGATTTGATTCGAAAATTTTCAATAATTTCAAAAATATTGGCAGCATGCCATTTTCATTCTAGAGGTAGATTAAGAATGTGGAAACATGTTTAGATATAAGATTTCATGCCAATATCTCATTTAATAAGAGAGATATTAACGTATGAATATTTAATTAGCTTTGATGACGTCATAGCGAATTTTCCCACGCTCATTGTGACTTTATTTATGGTCCGATTTCAAAAATTTTTCATATTCCAAATCAGACCATTAAAATCTTTCATCCTACTGTCTAAAATCTAAGATTGAAATATTTTTTTTGAAATGAAAACAATCGGGTCAAGGTCAACTTTTTCGGGGTAGAGCTACGAAATTGACGCAGTGACATAAAATCTTGCATCTCCTTTTCTGAATCGAATGCTGAAAATTTCATTCCAATCGGACAAATAATAAGGAAGATATAGCGATTCAAAATTTTGGCGTCGTAGGTGGCGCTGCGCGCTTATAAGCGGTAATTTAGAAAATTAAAAAAATCAAATCTTGAAAATTTAATTTCGAATCGAACACTGAAAACAGAATAGTAATATCTTTAATAATGAGTGATTTCTGAGCCGTCACAAAAAAAAAAAACGGATGAAGAATAATAATAATAACTAGAAACGAGCTCGTTGCTAAAGCAACGAGTAGGTTTCACAAGTTAAAGTCGAAGCAGCGAAGCTGAGATCTCCTACTCTAATACAAAATTCTTTTTCACGATCCAGATATCTGATCTTTAGTGATGGTATCCACATTGCGCAATCTACTTGCAGAAATTGTAGGTAACGGCGACTTACATTATACACATTATACTGAAGCCTACATCGCACAATATCGACTACTCTTGACCATATATTTGAAACAAGAAACATGTAGGACAATCACACTTAGTACAATCTGCACGTGTAACCTAGATCTTCAGTCCTTACTGCCCGCTTTATGTTGTTTATTTATTAACTTACGCAAGGTATTTCGCGTGTACAGATGTTTGACCTTGAATCGCTTCTCTGCTGAATAAACAATTCTCCTCGCGATGAACTTACGCAAGTTATTTCGCGTGTACAGATGTTTGACCTTGAATCGCCACTCTGCTGGAATAAACAATTCTCCTCGCGATGGCCTTTAGTAATGCCGCTTTCCCCAATATACAGAAGAAAGACTTGACAATGTCTCGTATTCCACAGGTAAAGCACTGTAACTGGCGATTAATTCACACACGTTTGAAGTCCTGTATAACAGCGGCGCAGTGCGAGGTATTAAGCAAGGCAAATTCACCGCGCTTCTCTAATGTGTAATGCCGACGCTCGGAGAAGATTTCTTTATAGCCTTGTTCAGCAGTAGCTCGTAGAATGTAAATTTGCTTTTTTTTTTTCTTTTTCTTTTTTTTTTTTTTTTTTGTTTTTTTTTTTGGAGGGGGGGGGGGGTGGTTTTTTTTTTTTTTGGTTTTTTTTTTGTTTAAGAATTCGAATGCATAATACTTTCTCAAACTCTATTTATAGAAAGCACTTTAAATCGCGATTGAATTAATCGCGAGTTACTGCGCCTTGTCCATGGAAGAAGTCCTATATCACAGCGGTGTCGTGCAAGGTATTAAGCAAGGCAAATTGACCGCGCTTCTGAAGATATGTTTATTGCGTTGTTCATCAGTAGAGTGCCCAAAATTTGATTTTTGTTTAAGAAATCGAAATCAAAATGCTTTCTCAAACTCTTGTTTTTATAATTTGTTCATACGACGAATAAAAAATACTTGAAAGTTACGCAAGTAAGATATTTTTATAAAAAAAATCTTTAAATTGCTCACTTTCAAATACCGGGAAACATGTTTCATAGTAAAATCGTTACGCAAAATCGTTTCGTAATGTTTTGGAAACTAAAAGACTAAAAATAAGACAGTTTTGAACATTACGTAATTTTTAAAAAACTTTAAATTGAAATAGAGGCCAAACTAAAAGAGATAGATAATATCGGCCGATGAAAGTTCTAAAGATATGAACCTAGAGAACATAACAGTGAAAATTTGAGAGATCTACCATTAAAACTAAAAGCTACATACGCGAAAATCGAAAAATATTAAATCTTACGTAATTCTCTTAAAACGTCGTATATTTCGAAAAATTTTTTCATTAAACGGGAGTATGTGTCTGTGAGAATGAATAGCCGAAAGATGAAATTTCAAAGTAAAGAGTCGGTAGATACCCTCATTCCCTATCATGCTACCAATTTTCACATCTCTACCTTCTTTAATAAGCGAGCTTTAGCTGAAACCATTTCATTAAACATTAATGAACTTTATGTGACGTTGAAAGCATCACTTTAAAGGGGGTTGTCGTGTTTAAACCTAAATAACTCGAAAACGGTAAGAGTTAGCGAAAATTTGATGGCAATGTTATGCATATAAATTTTCGCGCAGAATCGATTGCAACAATCCCCGATTCGATAAGATGAAAATTAATGGAGTTATGACGTCATTTACAAAGTATGACGTCATTTTCAGGAATTTGGTACCATGCCAATTCCCTTTTGTCAGTCGGTAGATATTTGCATTTTCTTTTATGCTACCAAATTTCATACCTCTAGCTTTATCAATAAGCGAGACACAGGTACCTGAAGTTTTAAATTGTATTTTCAGGAAAGGCCAAACACTGAATTTTGACCGCAAATATCTCGAAAACGGTAAGAGAGATCGAATTCTGTTGCTGTATTTACGATTTTACTTTTTCACGCAGAATCGATTCCAACCGTCCCCGCCTCGATCCGATGAAAAATAAGGGAGATATGACGTCATTTACAAAGTATGACGTCATTTTCAGGAATTTGGTACCATGCCAATTCCCTTTTGTCAGTCGGTAGATATTTGCATTCTCTTTTATGCTACCAAATTTCATACCTCTAGCTTTATCAATAAGCGAGACACAGGTACCTGAAGTTCTAAATTGTATTTTCAGGAAAGGCCAAACACTGAACTTTGACCGCAAATATCTCGAAAACGGTAAGAGATATCGAAAAATCTGAGACCAGATCTTTCTTCATGAACTACTTTTTCACGCAGAATCGATTGCAACAATCCCCGATTCGATACGATGAAAAATAAGGGAGTTATGACGTCATTTACAAAGTATGACGTCATTTTCAGGAATTTAGCTCCATGCCAAATTCCTCTTGTCAGTCGGTATATATTCTCAATCTCTATCATGCTACCAAATTTCACACCTCTATCTTCCTCAATAAGCGAGCTATAGGCGAAAACATTTCATGAATAATTAATGAGTGTTGATGACGTCACAAACATCACTTTAAAGGGGGTTGTCGTGTTCAAACGCAAATAACTCGAGAACCGTAAGAGTTAGCGAAAATCTGAGAACACTTTACTGGTAGGTATTTGAACGCTCTATCGAATGGAAGAAACCCGATCAAAATCCGACTGCAAATAAAGTAGCTAGACCTTGCCAAAGATTTGATTCGAAAATTTTCAATAATTTCAAAAATATTGGCAGCATGCCATTTTCATTCTAGAGGTAGATTAAGAATGTGGAAACATGTTTAGATATAAAATTTCATGCCGATATCTCATTTAATAAGAGAGATATTAACGTATGAATATTTAATTAGCTTTGATGACGTCATAGCGGAATTTTCCCACGCTCATTGTGACTTTATTTATGGTCCGATTTCAAAAATTTTTCATATTCCAAATCAGACCATTAAAATCTTTCATCCTACTGTCTAAAATCTAAGATTGAAATATTTTTTTTGAAATGAAAACAATCGAGTCAAGGTCAACTTTTTCGGGGTAGAGCTACGAAATTGACGCAGTGACATAAAATCTTGCATCTCCTTTTCTGAATCGAATGCTGAAAATTTCATTCCAATCGGACAAATAATAAGGAAGATATAGCGATTCAAAATTTTGGCGTCGTAGGTGGCGCTGCGCGCTTATAAGCGGTAATTTAGAAAATTAAAAAAATCAAATCTTGAAAATTTAATTTCGAATCGAACACTGAAAACAGAATAGTAATATCTTTAATAATGAGTGATTTCTGAGCCGTCACAAAAAAAAAAAACGGATGAAGAATAATAATAATAACTAGAAACGAGCTCGTTGCTAAAGCAACGAGTAGGTTTCACAAGTTAAAGTCGAAGCAACGAAGCTGGGATCTCCTACTCTAATACACAATTCTTTTTCACGATCCAGATATCTGATCTTTAGTGATGGTATCCACATTGCGCAATCTACTTGCAGAAATTGTAAGTAACAGCGACTTACATTATATACATTGTACTGAAGCCTACATCGCACAATATCGACTACTCTTGACCATATATTTGAAACAAGAAACATGTAGGACAGTCACACTTAGTACAATCTGCACGTGTAACCTAGATCTCCAGTCCTTACTCCCCGCTTTATGTTGTTTATTTATTAACTTACGCAAGGTATTTCGCGTGTACAGATGTTTGACCTTGAATCGCCACTCTGCTGGAATAAAACAATTCTCCTCGCGATGGCCGTTAATAATGCCGCTTTCCGCAATATACAAAACAAAGACTTGACAATGTCTCGTATTCCACAGGTAAGCACTGTAACTCGCGATTAATTCACACACGTTTGAAGTCCTGTATAACAGCGGCTTGACCATATATTTGAAACAAGAAACATGTAGGACAGTCACACTTAGTACAATCTGCACGTGTAACCTAGATCTCCAGTCCTTACACCCCGCTTTATGTTGTTTATTTGTTAACTTACGCAAGGTATTTCGCGTGTACAGATGTTTGACCTTGAAATCGCCACTCTGCTGCAATAAACAATTCTCTTCGCGATGGCCTTTAGTAATGCCGCTTTCCCCAATATACAAAACAAAGACTTGACAATGTCTCGTATTCCACAGGTAAAGCACTGTAACTCGCGATTAATTCACACACGTTTGAAGTCATGTATAACAGCGGCGCTGTGCGAGGTATTAAGCAAGGCAAATTCACCGCGCTTCTCTAATGTGTAATGCCGACGCTCGGAGAAGATTTCTTTATAGCCTTGTTCAGCAGTAGCTCGTAGAATGCAATCATTGGTTTTTTTTTTTTTTTTGTTTCTTTTTGTTTGTCTGTTTTTGTTTTTTTGTTTTGTTTTTTTTTTTTTTTTGTTTAAGAATTCGAATTCATAATACTTTCTCAAACTTTATTTTATATAAAGCACATTAAATCGCGATTGAATTAATCGCGAGTTACTGCGCCTTGTCTATGGAAGAAGTCCTGTATAACAGCGGTGCCGTGCAAGGTATTAAGCAAGGCAAATTCACAGCGCTTCTGAAGTGTGTTTATTGCGTTGTTCATCGGTAGAGTACCCAAAATTTGATATTTGTTTAAGAAATCGAATTCAAAATGCTTTCTCAAACTCTTGTTTTTATACTTTGTTCATACGAGGAATAAAACAATACATTAAAAGTTACGCAAGCAAGATATTTTTTTTTAAAAAAACCTTTAAATTGCTCACTTTCAAATACTGAGAAAAATGTTTCATAGTAAAATCGTTACGCAAAATCGTTTCGTAATGTTTTGGAAACTGTAAAACTAAAAATAAGACAGTTTTGAACATTACGTAATTTTTAAAAAACTTTAAATTGAAATAGAGGTCAAACTAAAAGAGATAGATAATATCGGCCGATGAAAGTTCTAAAGATATGAACCTAGAGAACATAACAGTGAAAATTTGAGAGATCTACCATTAAAACTAAAAGCTACATACGCGAAAATTAAACGGGAGTATGTGTCTGTGAGAATGAATAGCCGAAAGATGAAATTTCAAAGTAAAGAGTCGGTAGATACCCTCATTCCCTATCATGCTACCAATTTTCACATCTCTACCTTCTTTAATAAGCGAGCTTTAGCTGAAACCATTTCATTAAACATTAATGAACTTTATGTGACGTTGAAAGCATCACTTTAAAGGGGGTTGTCGTGTTTAAACCTAAATAACTCGAAAACGGTAAGAGTTAGCGAAAATTTGATGGCAATGTTATGCATATAAATTTTCGCGCAGAATCGATTGCAACAATCCCCGATTCGATAAGATGAAAATTAATGGAGTTATGACGTCATTTACAAAGTATGACGTCATTTTCAGGAATTTGGTACCATGCCAATTCCCTTTTGTCAGTCGGTAGATATTTGCATTCTCTTTTATGCTACCAAATTTCATACCTCTAGCTTTATCAATAAGCGAGACACAGGTACCTGAAGTTTTAAATTGTATTTTCAGGAAAGGCCAAACACTGAACTTTGACCGCAAATATCTCGAAAACGGTAAGAGATATCGAAATTCTGTTGCTGGTACATACCATTTTACTTTTTCACGCGGAATCGATTCCAACCGTCCCCGCCTCGATCCGATGAAAAATAAGGGAGATATGACGTCATTTACAAAGTATGACGTCATTTTCAGGAATTTGGTACCATGCCAATTCCCTTTTGTCAGTCGGTAGATATTTGCATTTTCTTTTATGCTACCAAATTTCATACCTCTAGCTTTATCAATAAGCGAGACACAGGTACCTGAAGTTTTAAATTGTATTTTCAGGAAAGGCCAAACACTGAACTTTGACCGCAAATATCTCGAAAACGGTAAGAGATATCGAAAATCTGAGACCAGACCTTTCTCCTTTAACTACTTTTTCACGCAGAATCGATTGCAACAATCCCCGATTCGATACGATGAAAAATAAGGGAGTTATGACGTCATTTAGAAAAGTATGACGTCATTTTCAGGAATTTGGCACCTTGCCAATTCCCCTTTGTCAGTCGGTAGATATTTGCATTCTCTTTTATGCTACCAAATTTCATACCTCTAGCTTTATCAATAAGCGAGACACAGGTACCTGAAGTTTTAAATTGTATTTTCAGGAAAGGCCAAACACTGAACTTTGACCGCAAATATCTCGAAAACGGTAAGAGATATCGAAATTCTGTTGCAGTCCTTTACCATTTTACTTTTTCACGCAGAATCGATTCCAACCGTCCCCGCCTCGATCCGATGAAAAATAAGGGAGATATGACGTCATTTACAAAGTATGACGTCATTTTCAGGAATTTGGCTCCATGCCAAATTCCTCTTGTCAGTCGGTAGATATTCTCAATCTCTATCATGCTACCAAATTTCACACCTCTATCTTCCTCAATAAGCGAGCTATAGGCGAAAACATTTCATGAATAATTAATGAGTGTTGATGACGTCACAAACATCACTTTAAAGGGGGTTGTCGTGTTCAAACGCAAATAACTCGAGAACCGTAAGAGTTAGCGAAAATCTGAGAACACTTTACTGGTAGGTATTTGAACGCTCTATCGAATGGAAGAAACCCGATCAAAATCCGACTGCAAATAAAGTCGCTAGACCTTGCCAAAGATTTGATTCGAAAATTTTCAATAATTTCAAAAATATTGGCAGCATGCCATTTTCATTCTAGAGGTAGATTAAGAATGTGGAAACATGTTTAGATATAACATTTCATGCCGATATCTCATTTAATAAGAGAGATATTAACGTATGAATATTTAATTAGCTTTGATGACGTCATAGCGAATTTTCCCACGCTCATTGTGACTTTATTTATGGTCCGATTTCAAAAATTTTTCATATTCCAAATCAGACCATTAAAATCTTTCATCCTACTGTCTAATATCTAAGATTGAAATATTTTTTTTGAAATGAAAACAATCGGGTCAAGGTCAACTTTTTCGGGGTAGAGCTACGAAATTGACGCAGTGACATAAAATCTTGCATCTCCTTTTCTGAATCGAATGCTGAAAATTTCATTCCAATCGGACAAATAATAAGGAAGATATAGCGATTCAAAATTTTGGCGTCGTAGGTGGCGCTGCGCGCTTATAAGCGGTAATTTAGAAAATTAAAAAATCAAATCTTGAAAATTTAATTTCGAATCGAACACTGAAAACAGAATAGTAATATCTTTAATAATGAGTGATTTCTGAGCCGTCACAAAAAAAAAAACGGATGAAGAATAATAATAATAATAATAAGAAAAGACAGTAGAATAATAAAAGGTTTCACAAGTGAAACTTGTGAAACCTAACTAGAGCTTACCTGTTGCCGAGGCAACAGGGAGGGTCTTCCTATCTCGAAAGAAAAAAGAAAAATAAGTAGATAGAAAGAAAGAAGGAAAGAAAAAAGATCAGGAGAATGAGTTACCCTCCCCAAACCCTCAAGCAATCAAATTAATTGATAATTAAAATTGAAAAAAAACCTATTATCTATAGCTGGATAGAGTGTATGTATTGCGCGTTTCAACGCTCGAGATAGCTATATATATAGCAGATATGACTATTATATTAAGGAGACAAAGAAACTCAAATTAAAGTAAATCATACATATTACGGCTCTCCATTATAACAATCGATTAAACATTCCACGGACAAAGCGCCGTAACTCACGATTGAATTAAACGCGATTCAATTAATCGCGAGTTACTGCGCTTTCCCCGTGACTATCATACACGTTTTAAGTCGGTATTAAGCAAGGCAAATTCACCGCGCCTCTCTACTGTGTAATCCCGACGCTCGGACAAGATTTGTTTATTGCCTTGTTCATCAGTAGCGGGTAGAGGGCAAAAAAAATGTGAATTTTGTTTAAGATTTCGATTTAAAAACACTTTCTCAAACTCTCCTTTTTATACTTTGTTAATACGACAAATAAGAAAAAACATGAAAGTTACGCAAATACGGTATTTTTTTCAAAAATCCTTTAAATCGCTCACTTTCAAATACCGAGAAACATGTTTCATACTAAAATCGGTACGGAAAATCGTTTGGTGATGTTCTGGAAACGATAAGACTAAAAATAAAATGTTTTTGCAAATTACGTAATTATTTAAAAACTTTAAATTGAAATAGCGGCCAAACTAAAAGAGATAGATATTATCGGCCGATGAATTTTGTAAAGATATGACCCTAGAGATTATGATAGTTCAAATTTGGATAGTGTAGCATTAAAAAAAAGCTATATAGGTGAGAATTTAAGATTTAGCTAATTGTTACGTAATGTTTTTGAAAACTTTCATTTCCAAACTTTTTTTTTACTTAAACGGGCAACGGCGCCTTTGAGAGTCTATAGGAAAAATATAAAGTGTGTAGATAAATCCGTTATTCAGAAATTGAAATTGAAAAATTCGCTAACTACGGCGCGTATTTCTCGCTTTCCGACGGCGGCTCTCGATAGCTTTGACCGATAACCTAAGGAAAACGGCAAATCATAGGAAAGTTTTGAAAAATATATTTAAAAGAGTGAACCCTTCTCACGTACGGGATTTATTTTGGTGGCCATCCGACCAAAAATAAGCGAATGACAATGAAATTATTTTAATCACCTGATTTTAAAATTTTTTTAAATTTTCACTTTAAAATGGTATTAAAATGGTTTTCAAATCATGAAACATAGTTTTTTATGGTGAAATTGATATTCTAAATCGTTTGGTAGCATTTTTGAAATGCTAAGACTTAAAATAAAACATTTTAAAAATTACGTAATTTTTAAATTTAAATAGCGGCTATACTATAAAAGCTAGATAATCGGTGTTGAATTCAATGTCAAGAACATACTTGTCAAAAATAAAAATGAAAAATTAAACACTTTATCTTGAAAAATAAACTTGTATTTGAGAAATTTAAAAAATTAAGCACTGTTATGTAATTTACTTAAAAAGATTAATTTTACATTTTTTTTTCTTATGAAACAATTTCCCCTGGCTCACCAAGTTAGTAAAACAGATCAAAAAGGTTGTTGGTCAAGCCGTTTCTGAGAAAATGGCAGTCAAAGTGCTGAGAATAATAATAATAATAACTAGAGCTTACCTGTTGCCGAGGCAACAGGGCGGGTCTTCCTCTCTCGAAAGAAAAAAGAAAAATAAGTAGATAGAAAGAAGGAAAGAAAGAAAAAAGATCAGGAGAATGACTTAAATGTACTTTACACACAAAAATACCCCCCCCCCCAAAAAAAAAAAAAAAAAAACAAAACCCCTCAAGCAATCAAATTAATTAATACTTAATATTGAAAAAAGTATTATCTAGAGGAAATAAATCGAAAATCAAGTTAAAGAAATCATACATATTACGGCTCTCCATTATAACAGTCGATTAAACATTCCACGGACAAAGCGCCGTAACTCTCGATTGAATTAATCGCGATTGAATTAATCGCGAGTTACTGCGCTTTCCCCGTGACTATCATACACGTTTGAAGTCGGTATTTAGCAAGGGAAATTCACCGCGCTTCTCTTAGATGTAATCCCGACGCTCGGACAAGATTTTTTTATTGCCTTGTTCATCAGTAGCGGGTAGAGTGCAAAAAATGTGATTTTTGTTAAAGAATTCGAATTCAAAATACATTCTCAAACTCTTCTTTTTATACTTTGTTAATACGACAAATAAGAAAAAACATGAAAGTTACGCAAATAAGGTATTTTTTTTAAAAAATCCTTTAAATCGCTCACTTTCAAATACTGAGAAACATGTATCATACTGAAATCGGTACGAAAAATCGTTTGGTGAAGTTTTGGAAACGATAAGACTAAAAATAAAATGTTTTTGCAAATTACGTAATTATTTAAAAACTTTAAATTGAAATAGCGGCAAAACTAAAATAGATAGATATTATCGGCCGATGAATTTTTTAAAGATATGAACCTAGAGAATATGACAGATAAAATTTAAATAGTCTAGCATTTAAAATAAAGCTGTATGGCGGAGAATTAAAAATTTTACTCATTGTTATGTAATGTTTTTGAAAACCTTAATTTTTGATTTTTTTTTTACTTAAACGGTAACGATGTCTCTGAAAGTCTATAACTATAGTATAAAATTTGTACATAAATCCGTTTTTCAGAAAATGCAATTGAAAAATCGGGGTAAAATTTCGGCGTTTTAAGACCCTCTCTCGATAGGGTTGTCCGACGATAGAGGGAAGGGGGTTAATATTTCGATGGTTTTGAAAATATAATTCAAAAGCGCTAACCCTTCTCCTTTACTGATTACATTTTGGTGATTCATATGATAAAAACTAAGAAAGTTATGAAGCAATTACGTAACTAACCAAATTTGTGAAAAACTTAAATTTCTCATTTAAAAATGGATTTCAAATATTAAAAGAAACTTTTTTATCATGAAATTGACATTCTAAATCGTTCTATAACCATTTTTAAAATGCTTAGACTTAAAACAAAGCAGTTTAAAAATTACGTAATTTTTAAATTTTAATAACGGCTTAACCATTAAATGTAGATAATCGGCGTTGATTTCATTGTCAAGGACACACCTGTCAAATTTGAGAATGAAAATTTGAGGAATCTATCTAAAATAATAAACTTGTTTTTGAGAAAATAAAAAAAATTAGCCCTATTACGTAATTTTCTTTAAAACCATAATATTTCGATATTTTTTTCTTATCAATCAATTTCCCCTGGCTCATCAAGCAAGAAGCCGCGATAAAATTTTTTTGGTCTAGCCGTTTTTGAGAAAAATGCAGTCAAAGTGCTGAGAATAAGAATAATAATAATAACTAGAGCTTACCTGTTGCCGAGGCAACAGGGCGGGTCTTCCTCTCCCGAAAGAAAAAAGAAAAATAAGTAGATAGAAAGAAGGAAAGAAAGAAAAAAGATCAGGAGAATGACTTAAATGTACTTTACACACAAAATTACCCCCCCCCCCCAAAAAAAAAAAAAAAAAAAAAAAACCCCTCAAGCAATCAAATTAATTAATACTTAATATTGAAAAAAGTATTATCTAGAGGAAATAAATCGAAAATCAAGTTAAAGAAATCATACATATTACGGCTCTCCATTATAACAGTCGATTAAACATTCCACGGACAAAGCGCCGTAACTCTCGATTGAATTAATCGCGATTGAATTAATCGCGAGTTACTGCGCTTTCCCCGTGACTATCATACACGTTTGAAGTCGGTATTTAGCAAGGGAAATTCACCGCGCTTCTCTTAGATGTAATCCCGACGCTCGGACAAGATTTTTTTTATTGCCTTGTTCATCAGTAGCGGGTAGAGTGCAAAAAATGTGATTTTTGTTTAAGAATTCGAATTCAAAATACATTCTCAAACTCTCCTTTTTATACTTTGTTAATACGACAAATAAGAAAAAACATGAAAGTTACGCAAATAAGGTATTTTTTTAAAAAAATCCTTTAAATCGCTCACTTTCAAATACTGAGAAACATGTTTCATACTGAAATTGGTACGAAAAAATCGTTTGGTGAAGTTCTGGAAACGATAAGACTAAAAATAAAATGTTTTTGCAAATTACGTAATTATTTAAAAACTTTAAATTGAAATAGCGGCCAAACTAAAAAAGATAGATATTATCGGCCGATGAATTTTTTAAAGATATGAACCTAGAGAATCTGACAGATAAAATTTGAATAGTCTAGCATTTAAAATAAAGCTGTATGGCGGAGAATTAAAGATTTTACTCATTGTTATGTAATGTTTTTTAAAACTTTTATTTTTTATTTTTTTTTTTACTTAAACGGGTAACGATGTCTCTGAAAGTCTATAACTATAGTATAAAATTTCTACATAAATCCGTTTTTTTCAGAAAATGGAATTGAAAAATCGGGGTGAAATTTCGGCGATTTAAGACCCTCTCTCGATAGGGTTGTACGACGATAGAGGGAAGGGGGCTAATATTTCGATGTTTTTGAAAATATAATTCAAAAGCGCTAACCCTTCTCCTTTACTGATTACATTTTGGTGATCATATGATAAAAACTAAGAAAGTTATGAAGCAATTACGTAACTAACCAAATTTGTGAAAAACTTAAATTTCTCATTTAAAAATGGATTTCAAATATTAAAAGACACTTTTTTATCATGAAATTGACATTCTAAATCGTTCTATACCATTTTTAAAATGCTTAAACTTAAAACAAAGCAGTTTGAAAATTACGTAATTTTTAAATTTTAATAACGGCTTAACCGTTAAAAGTAGATAATCGGCGTTGATTTCATTGTCAAGGACACACCTGTCAAATTTGAGAATGAAAATTTGAGGGATCTATCTAAAATAATAAACTTGTTTTTGAGAAAATAAAAAAATTTAGCCCTATTACGTAATTTCCTTTAAAACCATAATATTTCGATATTTTTTTCTTATCAATCAATTTCCCCTGGCTCATCAAGCCAGTAGCCGCGATAAAAAGGTTGTTGGTCAAGCCGTTTTTGAGAAAAATGCAGTCAAAGTGCTGAGAATAAGAATAATAATAATAATAATAATAATAATAACTAGAGCTTACCTGTTGCCGAGGCAACAGGGCGGGTCTTCCTCTCTCGAAAGAAAAAAGAAAGCTAAGTAGATAGAACGAAGGAAAGAAAGAAAAAAGATCAGGAGAATGACTTAAATGTACTTTACACACAAAAATACCCCCCCCCAAAAAAAACCCCTCAAGCAATCAAATTAATTAATAATTAAAATTGAAAAAAGTATTATCTAGAGGAAATAAATCGAAAATCAAGTTAAAGAAATCATACATATTACGGCTCTCCATTATAACAGTCGATTAAACATTCCACGGACAAAGCGCCGTAACTCTCGATTGAATTAATCGCGAGTTACTGCGCTTTCCCCGTCACTGTCATACGCGTTTGAAGTCGGTATTTAGCAAGGGAAATTCACCGCGCTTCTCTTAGATGTAATCCCGACGCTCGGACAAGATTTTTGTTATTGCCTTGTTCATCAGTAGCGGATAGAGTGCAAAAAATGTGATTTTTGTTTAAGAATTCGAATTCAAAATACATTCTCAAACTCTCCTTTTTATACTTTGTTAATACGACAAATAAGAAAAAACATGAAAGTTACGCAAATAAGGTATTTTTTTAAAAAATCCTTTAAATCGCTCACTTTCAAATACTGAGAAACATGTTTCATACTAAAATCGGTACGGAAAATCGTTTGGTGATGTTTTGGAAACGATAAGACTAAAAATAAAATGTTTTTGCAAATTACGTAATTATTTAAAAACTTTAAATTGAAATAGCGGCCAAACTAAAACAGATAGATATTATCGGCCGATGAATTTTTTAAAGATATGAACCTAGAGAATATGACAAATAAAATTTGAATACCCTAGCATTTAAAATAACGCTGTATGGTGGAGAATTTAAAATTTAACTCATTGTTATGTAATGTTTTTGAAAACTTTTATTTTTGAAATTTTTTTTTCTTAAACGGGTAACAGTGTCTTCGAGAGTCTATAACCGAAAATATAAAGTATGTAGATAAATCCGTTTTTCTGAAAATGGAATTGAAGAATCGGGGTGAAATTTTCGGCGATTTAAGACCCTCTCTCGATAGGGTCTGCGCACGCTAGAGGGAAGGGGGCAAATATTACGATGTTTTTGAAAATATCATTTAAAAGAGAAAACCCTTCTCACGTGCTGTATGGTTTTTTCTTGATCATATGACGAAAAATAAGCAAGTTATGAAGCAATTACGTAAGTAACCAAATTTGTGAAAATCTTAAATTTCTCAATTAAAAATGGATAAAAAATATTTAAAAAACCTCCTACACCATGAAATTGACATTCTAAATCGTTTTGTAATATTTTTAAACGCTTGGACCTAAAAAAAAAAAGTAATAAAGTTACGTAATGAGTTTAAAATCTTTAAACACAAATAGCGCCTTTAACCGTAAAAGTTACATAATCGGCGTTAAGTTGGTTGTCAAGATCGACACCTGTACAACATTATAAAGAAAATTTGGGGAGTCTAGCTTAAATAATAAACATTTTATTAAAGAAAATTTAAAACCTACTTAAAAATGGAATTTAAATTTTTAAAATAACTATTTTTTACCCTTATATTGACCCTCTTAATCGTTTGGCAATATTTTTGCAGCCCTAAGGCTTAAAATAAAAGTTTTTTGAAATTACGTAACAAGTTGAAAATTTTAAACCTTTACAGCGTCTTAGCTATAATAGTTACCTAATCGGCGTTAATTCGGATGTCAAGAACTACACCTGTACAACATCAAACAGAAAATTTCAGGAATCTAGCTTGCATAATAAAAGTTATACTTTAGAGATTTTAAAAATTACAAATTGTTACGTAACATTTCTTAGATCTTGAATTTTAGCAAAATATTCTTTTAAATCTATCAGGTTTTGCTTTATTAGTAAGAAAAGGAGAACAAAAATGTTGACAGTGAAGCCGTTTCTGAGAAAATTGCAGTCAAAAAAAGTGCTAAGAATAAAAAGAATAATAACTAGAGCTTACCTGTTGCCGAGGCAACAGGGCGGGTCTTCCTCTCTCGAAAGAAAAAAGAAAAATAAGTAGATAGAAAGAAGGAAAGAAAGAAAAAAAATCAGGAGAATGACTTAAATGTACTTTACACACAAAAATACCCCCCCCCCCCCCAAAAAAAAAAAAACCACCCCTCAAGCAATCAAATTAATTAATAATTAAAATTGAAAAAAGTATTATCTAGAGGAAATAAATCGAAAATCAAGTTAAAGAAATCATACATATTACGGCTCTGCATTATAACAGTCGACTAAACATTCCACGGACAAAGCGCCGTAACTCTCAATTGAATTAATCGCGATTGAATTAAATCGCGAGTTACTGCGCTTTCCCCGTCACTATCATACACGTTTGAAGTCGGTATTTAGCAGGGGAAATTCACCGCGCTTCTCTTAGATGTAATCCCGACGCTCGGACAAGATTTTTTTATTGCCTTGTTCATCAGTAGCGTGTAGAGTGCAAAAAATGTGATTTTGGTTTAAGAATTTGAATTCAAAATACATTCTCAAACTCTCCTTTTTATACTTTGTTAATACGACAAATAAGAAAAAACATGAAAGTTACGCAAATAAGGTATTTTTTTTAAAAAAATCCTTTAAATCGCTCACTTTCAAATACTGAGAAACATGATTCATACTGAAATCGGTACGGAAAATCGTTTGGTGAAGTTCTGGAAACGATAAGACTAAAAATAAAATGTTTTTGCAAATTACGTAATTATTTAAAAACTTTAAATTGAAATAGCGGCCAAACTAAAAAAGATAGATATTATCGGCCGATGAATTTTTTAAAGATATGAACCTAGAGAATATGACAGATAAAATGTAAATAGTCTAGCATTTAAAATAACGCTGTATGGCGGAGAATTAAAAATTTTACTCATTGTTATGTAATGTTTTTTGAAAACTTTTATTTTTGATTTTTTTTTTACTTAAACGGGTAACGATGTCTCTGAGAGTCTATAACTATAGTATAAAATTTGTACATAAATCCGTTTTTCAGAAAATGGAATTGAAAAATCGGGGTAAAATTTCGGCGATTTAAGACCCTCTCTCGATAGGGTCTACGCACGCTAGAGGGAAGGGGGCAAATATTTCGATGTTTTTTGAAAATATCATTTAAAAGAATAAACCCTTCTCACGTGCTGTATGGTTTTTTCTTGATCATATGACGAAAAATAAGCCAGTTATGACGCAATTACGTAACTAACCAAATGTGTGAAAATCTTAAATTTCTCAATTAAAAATGGATAAAAAATATTTTAAAAACTTCTTAAACCATGTAATTTACATTCTAAATCGTTTTGTAATATTTTTTTAACGCTAAAAACCTAAAATAAAAAAAGTTTTAAAGTTACGTAATCAGTTTAAAAACTTTAAACACAAATAGCGCCTTTACCGTAAAAGTTACGTAATCGGCGTTAAGTTGGTTGTCAGGATCTACACCTGTACAACATTATAAAGAAAATTTGGGGAGTCTAGCTTAAATAATAAACATTTTATTTGAGAAAATTTAAAACCTTCTCAAAAATGAATTTAAAATTTTGAAATAACTGTTTTTAACCCTTATATTGACCCTCCAAATCGTTTAGTAATATTTTTTCAGCCCTAAAGCTTAAAATAAAAGTTTTTTGAAATTACGTAATAAGTTGAAAATTTTAAACTCTTATAGCGCCTTAACTATAATAGTTACCTAATCGGCGTTAATTTGATTGTCAAGAACTACACCTGTACAACATCATAGAGAAAATTTCAGGAATCTAGCTTGCATAATTAAAGTTAGATTTGAGAGATTTTAAAAATTACACATTGTTATATAATTTTAATTAGAATTTGAATTTTAGCAAAATTTTCCTTTAACTCTATCAGGTTTTGCTTTTTTAGTAAGAAAAAGAGAACAAAAGTGTTGACAGTGAAGCCGTTTCTGTGAAAATTGCAGTCAAAAAAGTGCTAAGAATAAAAATAATAATAATAATAATAATAATAACAAATGTAAAGAAAAAACCTTACAATAACAGAAGGGTCTTCCGATGGAATCGGAAGACCCTAACTAGAGCTTACCTGTTGCCGAGGCAACAGGGCGGGTCTTCCTCTCTCGAAAGAAAAAAGAAAAATAAGAAGACAGAAAGAAGGAAAGAAAGAAAAAAGATCAGGAGAATGACTTAAATGTACTTTACACACAAAAATACCCCCCCCCCCCCCAAAAAAAAACCCTCAAGAAATCAAATTAATTAATAATTAAAATTGAAAAAAGTATTATCTAGAGGAAATAAATCGAAAATCAAGTTAATGAAATCATACATATTACGGCTCTCCATTATAACAGTCGATTAAACATTCCACGGACAAAGCGCCGTAGCTCTCCATTGAATTAATCGCGATTGAATTAATCGCGAGTTACTGCGCTTTCCCCGTCACTATCATACGCGTTTGAAGTCGGTATTTAGCAAAGGAAATTCATCGCGCTTCTCTTAGATGTAATCCCGACGCTCGGACAAGGTTTTTTTATTGCCTTGTTCATCAGTAGCGGGTAGAGGGCAAAAAATGTGATTTTGTTTAAGAATTCGAATTCAAAATACATTCTCAAACTCTCCTTTTTATACTTTGTTAATACGAAAAATAAGAAAAAACATGAAAGTTACGCAAATAAGGTATTTTTTTAAAAAAATCCTTTAAATCGCTCACTTTCAAATACTGAGAAACATGTTTCATACTGAAATCGGTACGGAAAATCGTTTGGTGAAGTTCTGGAAACGATAAGACTAAAAATAAAATGTTTTTTGCAAATTACGTAATTATTTAAAAACTTTAAATTGAAATAGCGGCCAAACTAAAAAAGATAGATATTATCGGCCGATGAATTTTTTAAAGATATGAACCTAGAGAATATGACAAATAAAATTTGAATACTCTAGCATTTAAAATAACGCTGTATGGTGGAGAATTTAAAATTTAACTCATTGTTATGTAATGTTTTTGAAAACTTTTATTTTTGAAATTTTTTTTTCTTAAACGGGTAACAGTGTCTTCGAAAGTCTATACCGAAAATATAAAGTATGTAGATAAATCTGTTTTTCTGAAAATGGAATTGAAGAATCGGGGTGAAATTTCGGCGATTTAAGACCCTCTCTCGATAGGGTCTGCGCACGCTAGAGGGAAGGGGGCAAATATTACGATGTTTTTGAAAATATCATTTAAAAGAGAAAACCCTTCTCACGTGCTGTATGGTTTTTTCTTGATCATATGACGAAAAATAAGCAAGTTATGAAGCAATTACGTAACTAATCAAATTTGTGAAAATCTTAAATTTCTCAATTAAAAATGGATAACAAATATTTTAAAAACCTCCTACACCATGAAATTGACATTCTGAATCGTTTTGTAATATTTTTTTAACGGTAGGTCCTAAAATAAAAAAGTTTTAAAGTTACGTAATGAGTTTAAAAACTTTAAACACAAATAGCGCCTTTACCGTAAAAGTTACATAATCGGCGTTAAGTTGGTTGTCAGGATCTACACCTGTACAACATTATAAAGAAAATTTGGGGAGTCTAGCTTAAATAATCAACATTTTATTAAAGAAAATTTAAAACCTACTTAAAAATGAATTTAAATTTTTAAAATAACTGTTTTTACCCTTATATTGACCCTCTAAATCGTTTTGGCAATATTTTTGCAGCCCTAAGGCTTAAAATAAAAGTTTTTTGAAATTACGTAATAAGTTGAAAATTTTAAACCTTTACAGCGTCTTAGCTATAATAGTTACCTAATCGGCGTTAATTCTGATGTCAAGAACTACACCTGTACAACATCAAACAGAAAAATTTGAGGAATCTAGCTTGCATAATAAAAGTTATACTTTAGAGATTTTAAAAATTACAAATTGTTACGTAACATTTCTTAGATCTTGAATTTTAGCAAAATATTCTTTTAAATCTATCAGGTTTTGCTTTATTAGTAAGAAAAGGAGAACAAAAATGTTGACAGTGAAGCCGTTTCTGAGAAAATTGCAGTCAAAAAAAGTGCTAAGAATAAAAAGAATAATAACTAGAGCTTACCTGTTGCCGAGGCAACAGGCGGGTCTTCCTCTCTCCAAATAAAAAATAAAAATAAGTAGATAGAAAGAAGGAAAGAAAGAAAAAAGATCAGGAGAATGACTTAAATGTACTTTACACACAAAAATACACCCCCCCCCCCCCAAAAAAAAAGAAAACAAAACCCTCAAGCAATGAAATTAATTAATACTTAATATTGAAAAAAGTATTATCTAGAGGAAATAAATCGAAAATCAAGTTAAAGAAATCATACATATTACGGCTCTCCATTATAACAGTCGATTAAACATTCCACGGACAAAGCGCCGTAACCCTCGATTGAATTAATCGCGATTGAATTAATCGCGAGTTACTGCGCTTTCCCCGTGACTATCATACACGTTTGAAGTCGGTATTTAGCAAGGGAAATTCACCGCGCTTCTCTTAGATGTAATCCCGACGCTCGGACAAGATTTTTTATTGCCTTGTTCATCAGTAGCGGGTAGAGTGCAAAAAATGTGATTTTTGTTTAAGAATTCGAATTCAAAATACATTCTCAAACTCTCCTTTTTATACTTTGTTAATACGACAAATAAGAAAAAACATGAAAGTTACGCAAATAAGGTATTTTTTTAAAAAATCCTTTAAATCGCTCACTTTCAAATACTGAGAAACATGTTTCATACTGAAATCGGTACGAAAAATCGTTTGGTGAAGTTCTGGAAACGATAAGACTAAAAATAAAATGTTTTTGCAAATTACGTAATTATTTAAAAAATTTAAATTGAAATAGCGGCCAAACTAAAAAAGATAGATATTATCGGCCGATGAATTTTTTAAAGATATGAACCTAGAGAATATGACAGATAAAATTTGAATAGTCTAGCATTTAAAATAAAGCTGTATGGCGGAGAATTAAAAATTTTACTCATTGTTATGTAATGTTTTTGAAAACTTTTATTTTTGATTTTTTTTTTACTTAAACGGGTAACGATGTCTCTGAGAGTCTATAACCATAGTATAAAATTTCTACATAAATCCGTTTTTCAGAAAATGGAATTGAAAAATCGGGGTGAAATTTCGGCGATTTAAGACCCTCTCTCGATAGGGTTGTACGACGATAGAGGGAAGGGGGCTAATATTTCGATGTTTTTGAAAATATAATTCAAAAGCGCTAACCCTTCTCCTTTACTGATTACATTTTGGTGATCATATGATAAAAACTAAGAAAGTTATGAAGCAATTACGTAACTAACCAAATTTGTGAAAAACTTAAATTTCTCATTTAAAAATGGATTTCAAATATTAAAAGACACTTTTTTATCATGAAATTGACATTCTAAATCGTTCTATACCATTTTTAAAATGCTTAGACTTAAAAACAAAGCAGTTTAAAAATTACGTAATTTTTAAATTTTAATAACGGCTTAACCGTTAAAAGTAGATGATCGGCGTTGATTTCATTGTCAAGGACACACCTGTCAAATTTGAGAATGAAAATTTGAGGAATCTATCTAAAATAATAAACTTGTTTTTGAGAAAATAAAAAAATTTAGCCCTATTACGTAATTTCCTTTAAAACCATAATATTTCGATATTTTTTTCTTATCAATCAATTTCCCCTGGCTCATCAAGCCAGTAGCCGCGATAAAAAGGTTGTTGGTTAAGCCGTTTTTGAGAAAAATGCAGTCAAAGTGCTGAGAATAATAATAATAATAATAATAACTAGAGCTTACCTGTTGCCGAGGCAACAGGGCGGGTCTTCCTCTCTCGAAAGAAAAAAGAAAAATAAGTAGATAGAACGAAGGAAAGAAAGAAAAAAGATCAGGAGAATGACTTAAATGTACTTTACACACAACAATACCCCCCCCCCCCCAAAAAAAAAAAAAAAAAACCGTCAAGCAATCAAATTAATTAATAATTAAAATTGAAAAAGTATTATCTAGAGGAAATAAATCGAAAATCAAGTTAATGAAATCATACATGTTACGGCTCTCCATTATAACAGTCGATTAAACATTCCACGGACAAAGCGCCGTAACTCTCGATTGAATTAATCGCGATTGAATTAATCGCGAGTTACTGCGCTTTCCCCGTCACTATCATACGCGTTTGAAGTCGGTATTTAGCAAAGGAAATTCACCGCGCTTCTCTTAGATGTAATCCCGACGCTCGGACAAGATTTTTTTATTGCCTTGTTCATCAGTAGCGGGTAGAGGGCAAGAAATGTGATTTTTGTTTAAGAATTCGAATTCAAAATACATTCTCAAACTCTCCTTTTTATACTTTGTTAATACGACAAATAAGAAAAAACATGAAAGTTACGCAAATAAGGTATTTTTTTTAAAAAATCCTTTAAATCGCTCACTTTCAAATACTGAGAAACATGTTTCATACTGAAATCGGTACGGAAAATCGTTTGGTGAAGTTCTGGAAACGATAAGACTAAAAATAAAATGTTTTTGCAAATTACGTAATTATTTAAAACTTTAAATTGAAATAGCGGCCAAACTAAAAAAGATAGATATTATCGGCCGATGAATTTTTTAAAGATATGAACCTAGAGAATATGATAGTTCAAATTTGGATAGTGTAGCATTAAAAATAAGCTATAAAGGGGAGAATTTAAAATTTTACTAATTATTACGTAATGGTTTTAAAAACTTTCATTTTTAAACTTTTTTTTTATTAAACGGGTAACGGTGCCTGTGAAAATCTATAGACACAATATGAAGTGTGTATATAAAACCGTTTCTCAGAAAATGGAATTGAAAAATCGGGGTGAAATTTCGGCGTTTTAAGACCCTCTCTCGATAGGGTTGTCCGACGATAGAGGGAAGGGGGCTAATATTTCGATGTTTTTGAAAATATAATTCAAAAGCACTAACCCTTCTCCTTCGCTGATTGAATTTTGGTGATCATATGATAAAAACTAAGAAAGTTACGAAGCAATTACGTAACTAACCAAATTTGTGAAAAACTTAAATTTCTCATTTAAAAATGCATTTAAAATATTAAAAGAAACTTTTTTACCATGAAATTGACATTGTAAATCGTTTTGTACCATTTTTAAAAAGCTTAGTTTAAAAACAACGAAGTTTAAAAATTACGTAATTTTTAAATTTAAATAATGGCTTAACCGTTAAATGTAGATAATCGGCGTTGATTTCATTGTCAGAATCACACCTGTCAAATTTAAGAATGAAAAATTGAGGAATCTATCTTAAATAATAAACTTGTTTTTGAGAAAATAAAAAAATTAACCCTATTACGTAATTTCCTTTAAAACCATAATAATTTAATATTTTTTTCTTATCAATCAATTTCCCCTGGCTCATCAAGCCAGTAGCCGCGATAAAAAGATTGTTGGTCGAGCACTTTTTGAGAAAAATGCAGTCAAAGTGCTGAGAATAATAATAATAATAATAATAATAACAAATGTAAAGAAAAAACATCACAATAACAGAAGGGTCTTCCGATGGAATCGGAAGACCCTAATAATAATAATAATAACAAATGTAAAGAAAAAACATCACAATAACAGAAGGGTCTTCCGATGGAATCGGAAGACCCTAACTAGAGCTTACCCGTTGCCGAGGCAACAGGGCGGGTCTTCCTCTCTCGAAAGAAAAAAGAAAAATAAGTAGATGGAAAGAAGGAAAGAAAGAAAAAAGATCAGGAGAATGACTTAAATGTACTTTACACACAAAAATACCCCCCCCCAAAAAAAACCCCCAAGCAATCAAATTAATTAATAATTAAAATTGAAAAAAAGTATTATCTAGAGGAAATAAATCGAAAATCAAGTTAAAGAAATCATACATATTACGGCTCTCCATTATAACAGTCGATTAAACATTCCACGGACAAAGCGCCGTAACTCTCGATTGAATTAATCACGATTGAATTAATCGCGAGTTACTGCGCTTTCCCCGTGACTATCATACACGTTTGAAGTCGGTATTTAGCAAGGGAAATTCACCGCGCTTCTCTTAGATGTAATCCCGACGCTCGGACAAGATTTTTTTATTGCCTTGTTCATCAGTAGCGGGTAGAGTGCAAAAAATGTGATTTTTGTTTAAGAATTCGAATTCAAAATACATTCTCAAACTCTCCTTTTTATACTTTGTTAATACGACAAATAAAAAAAAAACATGAAAGTTACGCAAATAAGATATTTTTTTTTAATCTTCCAAATCACTCACTTTCAAATACTGAGAGACATGTTTCATACTAAAATCGGTACGGAAAATCGTTTGGTAATGTTCTGGAAACGATAAGACTAAAAATAAAATGTTTTTGCAAATTACGTAATTATTTAAAAAACTTTAAATTGAAATAGCGGCCAAACTAAAAGAGATAGATATTATCGGCCGATGAATTTTGTAAAGATATGAACCTAGAGAATATGATAGTTCAAATTTGGATAGTGTAGCATTAAAAATAAGCTATATAGTAGAGAATTTAAAATTTCACTAATTGTTACGTAATGGTTTTGAAAACTTTCATTTTTAAACTTATTTTTTACTTAAACGGGTAACAGTGCCTGTGAAAATTTATAGACACAATATGAAGTGTGTATATAAAACCGTTTCTCAGAAAAATGAATTGAAAAATCGGGGTGAAATTTCGGCGTTTTAAGACCCTCTCTCGATAGGGTTGTCCGACGATAGAGGGAAGGGGGCTAATATTTCGATGTTTTTGAAAATATAATTCAAAAGCACTAACCCTTCTCCGTCGCTGATTGAATTTTGGTGATCATATGATAAAAACTAAGAAAGTTACGAAGCAATTACGTAACTAACCAAATTTGTGAAAAACTTAAATTTCTCAATTAAAAATGCATTTCAAATATTAAAAGAAACTTTTTTACCATGAAATTGACATTCTAAATCGTTTTTGTACCATTTTTAAAAAGCTTAGTTTAAAAACAACGAAGTTTAAAAATTACGTAATTTTTAAATTTAAATAATGGCTTAACCGTTAAATGTAAATAATCGGCGTTGATTCCATTCTCAAAATTACACCTGTCAAATTTAAGAATGAAAAGTTGAGGAATCTATCTTAAATAATAAACTTGTTTTTGAGAAAATAAAAAAATTAACCCTATTACGTAATTTCCTTTAAAACCATAATGGTTTAATATTTTTTTCTTATCAATCAATTTCCCCTGGCTCATCAAGCCAGTAGCCGCGATAAAAAGATTGTTGGTTAAGCCGTTTTTGAGAAAAATGCAGTCAAAGTGCTGAGAAAAAGAATAATAATAATAATAACAAATGTAAAGAAAAAACCATCACAATAACAGAAGGGTCTTCCGATGGAATCGGAAGACCCTAACTAGAGCTTACCTGTTGCCGAGGCAACAGGGCGGGTCTTCCTCTTTAGAAAAAAAAAGAAAAATAAGTAGATAGAACGAAGGAAAGAAAGAAAAAAGATCAGGAGAATGACTTAAATGTACTTTACACACAAAAATCCCCCCCCCCAAAACCCTCAAGCAATCAAATTAATTAATAATTAAAATTGAAAAAAGTATTATCTAGAGGAAATAAATCGAAAATCAAGTTAAAGAAATCATACATATTACGGCTCTCCATTATAACAGTCGATTAAACATTCCACGGACAAAGCGCCGTAACTCTCGATTGAATTAATCGCGATTGAATTAATCGCGAGTTACTGCGCTTTCCCCGTCACTATCATACGCGTTTGAACTCGGTATTTAGCAAGGGAAATTCACCGCGTTTCTCTTAGATGTAATCCCGACGCTCGGACAAGATTTTTTTATTGCCTTGTTCATCAGTAGCGGGTAGAGTGCAAAAAATGTGATTTTTGTTTAAGAATTCGAATTCAAAATACATTCTCAAACCCTCCTTTTTATACTTTGTTAATACGACAAATAAGAAAAAAACATGAAAGTTACGCAAATAAGGTATTTTTTTAAAAAATCCTTTAAATCGCTCACTTTCAAATCCTGAGAAACATGTTTCATACTGAAATCGGTACGGAAAATCGTTTTGGTGAAGTTCTGGAAACGATAAGACTAAAAATAAAATGTTTTGCAAATTACGTAATTATTTAAAAACTTTAAATTGAAATAGCGGTCAAACTAAAAAAGATAGATATTATCGGCCGATGAATTTTTTAAAGATATGAACCTAGAGAATATGACAGATAAAATTTAAATAGTCTAGCATTTAAAATAAAGCTGTATGGCGGAGAATTAAAAATTTTACTCATTGTTATGTAATGTTTTTGAAAACCTTAATTTTTGATTTTTTTTTTACTTAAACGGGTAACGATGTCTCTGAAAGTCTATAACTATAGTATAAAATTTGTACATAAATCCGTTTTTCAGAAAATGCAATTGGAAAAATCGGGGTAAAATTTCGGCGTTTTAAGACCCTCTCTCGATAGGGTTGTCCGACGATAGAGGGAAGGGGGTTAATATTTCGATGGTTTTGAAAATATAATTCAAAAGCGCTAACCCTTCTCCTTTACTGATTACATTTTGGTGATCATATGATAAAAACTAAGAAAGTTATGAAGCAATTACGTAACTAACCAAATTTGTGAAAAACTTAAATTTCTCATTTAAAAATGGATTTCAAATATTAAAAGAAACTTTTTTATCATGAAATTGACATTCTAAATCGTTCTATACCATTTTTAAAATGCTTAGACTTAAAACAAAGCAGTTTAAAAATTACGTAATTTTTAAATTTTAATAACGGCTTAACCATTAAATGTAGATAATCGGCGTTGATTTCATTGTCAAGGACACACCTGTCAAATTTGAGAATGAAAATTTGAGGAATCTATCTAAAATAATAAACTTGTTTTTGAGAAAATAAAAAAAATTAGCCCTATTACGTAATTTTCTTTAAAACCATAATATTTCGATATTTTTTTCTTATCAATCAATTTCCCCTGGCTCATCAAGCAAGAAGCCGCGATAAAAAGATTGTTGGTCTAGCCGTTTTTGAGAAAAATGCAGTCAAAGTGCTGAGAATAAGAATAATAACTAGAGCTTACCTGTTGCCGAGGCAACAGGGCGGGTCTTCCTCTCTCGAAAGAAAAAAGAAAAATAAGTAGATAGAAAGAAGGAAAGAAAGAAAAAAGATCAGGAGAATGACTTAAATGTACTTTACACACGAAAATACCCCCCCCCCCCAAAAAAAACCAAAAAAACCCAAGCAATCAAATTAATTAATAATTGAAATTGAAAAAAGTATTATCTAGAGGAAATAAATCGAAAATCAAGTTAAAGAAATCATACATATTACGGCTCTCCATTATAACAGTCGATTAAACATTCCACGGACAAAGCGCCGTAACTCTCGATTGAATTAATCACGATTGAATTAATCGCGAGTTACTGCGCTTTCCCCGTGACTATCATACACGTTTGAAGTCGGTATTTAGCAAGGGAAATTCACCGCGCTACTCTTAGATGTAATCCCGACGCTCGGACAAGATTTTTTTATTGCCTTGTTCATCAGTAGCGGGTAGAGTGCAAAAAATGTGATTTTTGTTTAAGAATTCGAATTCAAAATACATTCTCAAACTCTCCTTTTTATAATTTGTTAATACGACAAATAAGAAAAAACATGAAAGTTACGCAAATAAGATATTTTTTTTTAATCTTCCAAATCACTCACTTTCAAATACTTAGAGACATGTTTCATACTAAAATCGGTACGGAAAATCGTTTGGTAATGTTCTGGAAACGATAAGACTAAAAATAAAATGTTTTTGCAAATTACGTAATTATTTAAAAACTTTAAATTGAAATAGCGGCCAAACTAAAAGAGATAGATATTATCGGCCGATGAATTTTGTAAAGATATGAACCTAGAGAATATGATAGTTTAAATTTGGATAGTGTAGCATTAAAAATAAGCTATATAGTAGAGAATTTAAAATTTCACTAATTGTTACGTAATGGTTTTAAAAACTTTCATTTTTAAACTTTTTTTTTTACTTAAACGGGTAACAGTGCCTGTGAAAATTTATAGACACAATATGAAGTGTGTATATAAAACCGTTTCTCAGAAAATGGAATTGAAAAATCGGGGTGAAATTTCGGCGTTTTAAGACCCTCTCTCGATAGGGTTGTCCGACGATAGAGGGAAGGGGGCTAATATTTCGATGTTTTTGAAAATATAATTCAAAAGCACTAACCCTTCTCCGTCGCTGATTGAATTTTGGTGATCATATGATAAAAACTAAGAAAGTTACGAAGCAATTACGTAACTAACCAAATTTGTGAAAAACTTAAATTTCTCAATTAAAAATGCATTTCAAATATTAAAAGAAACTTTTTTACCATGAAATTGACATTCTAAATCGTTTTGTACCATTTTTAAAAAGCTTAGTTCAAAAACAACGAAGTTTAAAAATTACGTAATTTTTAAATTTAAATAATGGCTTAACCGTTAAATGTAGATAATCGGCGTTGATTCCATTCTCAGAATTACACCTGTCAAATTTAAGAATGAAAAGTTGAGGAATCTATCTTAAATAATAAACTTGTTTTTGAGAAAATAAAAAAATTAACCCTATTACGTAATTTCCTTTAAAACCATAATAGTTTAATATTTTTTTCTTATCAATCAATTTCCCCTGGCTCATCAAGCCAGTAGCCGCGATAAAAAGATTGTTGGTTAAGCCGTTTTTGAGAAAAATGCAGTCAAAGTGCTGAGAAAAAGAATAATAATAATAACTAGAGCTGACCTTGTTGGCGAGCCAACAAGAAGGTTTCACAAGACTCAGATGAAAAAGTTAAGACCAAATGTCTTGGCTTTTTGTTGTTCTTGGATTGAAAATGAAGAATTCAGCATGAAAGATTTTTCTCCGGGGAATAAGAGGAAGAAATATTTTGGGACCACATCCCTTTGTGGGGCCCCAAGGTATGCGGAAAGGACTGTGAAACCGTTAAATCTGACCGCAACTATCTTAAAAACGGTAAGGGATATGGAAAAAAAAACTTTAGGTGAATATATACATTTTATTTTTCACGAAGAATCGATTCCAACCATTCCCGATTCGATCGGATGAAAAGTAAGGGAGCTATGACGTCATTTAAATAGTATTACGTCATGTTCAGGAATTTCGCACCATGCCAAATCCCACTTGTCAGTCGGTAAATATTTTTATTCTGTATCATGCTACCAAATTTCACACCACTAGCTTTATAAATAAGCGAAACACAGCTTCCTGAAGTTGAAAAGTGTATTTTCAGGAATGGTGAAACCATGAATTTTGACGGCAAATATCTCGAAAACGGTAAGAGATATCGAAATTCTGTTGTACTAACTAGGATTTAAATTTTCACGCAGAATCGATTCCAACCATCCCCGACTCGATCCGATGATAAATAAGGGAGATATGACGTCATTTACAAAGTATGACGTCATTTTCAGGAATTTGGCTCCATGCCAAATTCCTCTTGTCAGTCGGTAGATATTCTCAATCTCTATCATGCTACCAAATTTCACACCCCTAACTTCCTCAAGAAGCGAAACACAGCTTCCTGAAGTTGAAAAGTCTGTTTTCAGGAATGGTGAAACCGTGAACTTTGACCGCAAATATCTCGAAAACGGTAAGAGATATCGAAATTCTGTTTCAAGTATTTACCATTTTACTTTTTCACGCAGAATCGATTCCAACCGTCCCCGCCTCGATCCGATGAAAAATAAGGGAGATATGACGTCATTTACAAAGTATGACGTCATTTTCAGGAATTTGGCTCCATGCCAAATTCCTCTTGTTAGTCGGTAGATATTCTCAATCTCTATTATGCTATCAAATTTCACACCTCTAGTTTCCTCAATAAGCGAGCTATAGGCGAAAACATTTCATGAATAATTAATGAGTGTTGATGACGTCACAAACATCACTTTAAAGGGGGTTGTCGTGTTCAAACGCAAATAACTCGAGAACCGTAAGAGTTAGCGAAAATCTGAGAACAACACTCTGATAGGTATTTGAACGCTCTATCGAATGGAAGAAACCCGATCAAAATCCGACTGCAAATAAAGTCGCTAGACCTTGCCAAAGATTTGATTCGAAAATTTTCAATAATTTCAAAAATATTGGCAGCATGCCATTTTCATTCTAGAGGTAGATTAAGAATGTGGAAACATGTTAAGATATAAAATTTCATGCCGATATCTCATTTAGTAAGAGAGATATTAACGTATGAATATTTAATTAGCTTTGATGACGTCATAGCGAATTTTCCCACGCTCATTGTGACTTTATTTATGGTCCGATTTCAAAAATTTTTCATATTCCAAATCAGACCATTGAAATCTTTCATCCTACTGTCTAAAATCTAAGATTGAAATATTTTTTTTGAAATGAAAACAATCGGGTCAAGGTCAACTTTTTTGGGGGTAGAGCTACGAAATTGACGCAGTGACATAAAATCTTGCATCTCCTTTTCTGAATCGAATACTGAAAATTTCATTCCAATCGGACAAAAAATAGCGAAGATACAGGTACCTAAAAAAAAAAATTGTAGGTGGCGCTGTGACCTTACAAAGTGAAAGTAGGAAAAAATAAAAAAAATACCTCGGCGGAAATGTGTAAAGAGACGATCCTAAAAATTTGAATGTTCTATCTTAAACCGTATTGGAGAAAACCTCTGTCCACTGCAAAAACGGAAGAAAAATAAAAATAACTAGAGCTGACCTTGTTGGCGAGCCAACAAGAAGGTTTCACAAGACTCAGTTGAAAAAGTTAAGACCAAATGTCTTGGCTTTTTGTTGTTCTTGGATTGAAAATGAAGAATTCAGCATGAAAGATTTTTCTCCGGGGAATAAGAGGAAGAAATATTTTGGACCACATCCCTTTGTGGGGCCCCAAGGTATGCGGAAAGGACTGTGAAACCGTTAAATCTGACCGCAAATATCTTAAAAACGGTAAGGGATATGGGAAAAAAAACTTTAGGTAAATATATACATTTTTTTTTTCACGAAGAATCGATTCCAACCATTCCCGATTCGATCGGATGAAAAGTAAGGGAGTTATGACGTCATTTAAATAGTATTACGTCATGTTCAGGAATTTCGCACCATGCCAAATCCCACTTGTCAGTCGGTAAATATTTTTATTCTGTATCATGCTACCAAATTTCACACCACTAGCTTTATAAATAAGCGAAACACAGCTTCCTGAAGTTGAAAAGTGTATTTTCAGGAATGGTGAAACCATGAATTTTGACCGCAAATATCTCGAAAACGGTAAGAGATATCGAAATTCTGTTGTATTAATTAGGATGTTAAATTTTCACGCAGAATCGATTCCAACCATCCCCGATTCGATCCGATGATAAATAAGGGAGATATGACGTCATTTACAAAGTATGACGTCATTTTCAGGAATTTGGCTCCATGCCAAATTCCTCTTGTCAGTCGGTAGATATTTTCAATCTCTATCATGCTACCAAATTTCACACCCCTAACGTCTTCAATAAGCGAAAACACAGCGTCCTGAAGTTGAAAAGTGTTTTTTTTTTAGGAATGGTGAAGCCGTGAACTTTGACCGCAAATATCTCGAAAACGGTAAGAGATATCGAAATTCTGTTGTATTAATTAGGATGTTAAATTTTCACGCAGAATCGATTCCAACCATCCCCGATTCGATCCGATGATAAATAAGGGAGATATGACGTCATTTACAAAGTATGACGTCATTTTCAGGAATTTGGCTCCATGCCAAATTCCTCTTGTCAGTCGGTAGATATTCTCATTCTCTATCATGCTACCAAATTTCACACCTCTAACTTCCTCAATAAGCGAAACACAGCTTCCTGAATTTGAAAAGTGTGTTTTCAGGAATGGTGAAACCGTGAACTTTGACCGCAAATATCTCGAAAACGGTTAGAGATATCGAAATTCTGTTTCGAGTACTTACCATTTTACTTTTTCACGCAGAATCGATTCCAACCGTCCCCGCCTCGATCCGATGAAAAATAAGGGAGATATGACGTCATTTACAAAGTATGACGTCATTTTCAGGAATTTGGCTCCATGCCAAATTCCTCTTGTCAGTCGGTAGATATTCTCAATCTCTATCATGCTACCAAATTACACACCTCTATCTTCCTCAATAAGCGAGCTATAGGCGAAAACATTTCATGAATAATTAATGAGTGTTGATGACGTCACAAACATCACTTTAAAGGGGGTTGTCGTGTTCAAACGCAAATAACTCAAAAACCGTAAGAGTTAGCGAAAATCTGAGAACACTCTACTGGTAGGTATTTGAACGCTCTAACGAATGGAAGAAACCCAATCAAAATCCGACTGCAAATAAAGTCGCTAGACCTTGCCAAAGATTTGATTCGAAAATTTTCAATAATTTCAAAAATATTGGCAGCATGCCATTTTCATTCTAGAGGTAGATTAAGAATGTGGAAACATGTTTAGATATAAAATTTCATGCCGATATCTCATTTAGTAAGAGAGATATTAACGTATGAATATTTAATTAGCTTTGATGACGTCATAGCGAATTTTCCCACGCTCATTGTGACTTTATTTATGGTCCGATTTCAAACATTTTTCACATTCCAAATCAGACCATTGAAATCTTTCATACTACTGTCTAAAATCTAAGATTGAAATATTTTTTTTGAAATGAAAACAATCGGGTCAAGGTCAACTTTTTCGGGGTAGAGCTACGAAATTGACGCAGTGACATAAAATCTTGCATCTCCTTTTCTGAATCGAATGCTGAAAATTTCATTCCAATCGGACAATAAATAGCGAAGATACAGGTACCTAAATAAAAAAATTGTAGGTGGCGCTGTGACCTTACAAAGTGAAAGTAGGAAAAAATAAAAAAAATACCTCGGCGGAAATGTGTAAAGAGACGATCCTGAAAATTTGAATGTTCTATCTTAAACCGTATTGGAGAAAACCTCTGTCCACTGCAAAAACGGAAGAAAAATAAAAATAATAATAATAATAATAATAATAATAACTAGAGCTGACCTTGTTGGCGAGCCAACAAGAAGGTTTCACAAGACTCAGATGAAAAAGTTAAGACCAAATGTCTTGGCTTTTTGTTGTTCTTGGATTGAAAATGAAGAATTCAGCATGAAAGATTTTTCTCCGGGGAATAAGAGGAAGAAATATTTTTGGGACCACATCCCTTTGTGGGGCCCCAAGGTATGCGGAAAGGACTGTGAAACCGTTAAATCTGACCGCAAATATCTTAAAAACGGTAAGGGATATGGAAAAAAAATTTTTGGTAAATATATATATTTTATTTTTCACGAAGAATCGATTCCAACCATTCCCGATTCGATCGGATGAAAAGTAAGGGAGCTATGACGTCATTTAAATAGTATTACGTCATGTTCAGGAATTTCGCACCATGCCAAATCCCACTGGTCAGTCGGTAAATATTTTTATTCTGTATCATGCTACCAAATTTCACACCACTAGCTTTATAAATAAGCGAAACACAGCTTCCTGAAGTTGAAAAGTGTATTTTCAGAAATGGTGAAACCATGAATTTTGACGGCAAATATCTCGAAAACGGTAAGAGATATCGAAATTCTGTTGGTACTATGTTGATGTTAAATTTTCACGCAGAATCGATTCCAACCATCCCCGATTCGATCCGATGACAAATAAGGGAGATATGACGTCATTTACAAAGTATGACGTCATTTTCAGGAATTTGGCTCCATGCCAAATTCCTCTTGTCAGTCGGTAGATATTCTCAATCTCTATCATGCTACTAAATTTCACACCCCTAACTTCCTCAATAAGCGAAACACAGCTTCCTGAAGTTGAAAAGTGTGTTTTCAGGAATGGTGAAACCGTGAACTTTGACCGCAAATATCTCGAAAACGGTAAGAGATATCGAAATTCTGTTTTCGAGTATTTACCATTTTACTTTTTCACGCAGAATCGATTCCAACCGTCCCCGCCTCGATCCGATGAAAAAATAAGGAGATATGACGTCATTTACAAAGTATGACGTCATTTTCAGGAATTTGGCTATATGCCAAATTCCTCTTGTCAGTCGGTAGATATTCTCAATCTCTATCATGCTACCAAATTACACACCTCTATCTTCCTCAATAAGCGAGCTATAGGCGAAAATATTTCATGAATAATTAATGAGTGTTGATGACGTCACAAACATCACTTTAAAGGGGGTTGTCGTGTTCAAACGCAAATAACTCAAAAACCGTAAGAGTTAGCGAAAATCTGAGAACACTGTACTGGTAGGTATGTGAACGCTCTATTGAATGGAAGAAACCCGATCAAAATCCGACTGCAAATAAAGTCGCTAGACCTTGCCAAATATTTGATTCGAAAATTTTCAATAATTTCAAAAATATTGGCAGCATGCCATTTTCATTCTAGAGGTAGATTAAGAATGTGGAAACATGTTTAGATATAAAATTTCATGCCGATATCTCATTTAATAAGAGAGATATTAACGTATGAATATTTAATTAGCTTTGATGACGTCATAGCGAATTTTCCCACGCTCATTGTGACTTTATTTATGGTCCGATTTCAAAAATTTTTCATATTCCAAATCAGACCATTGAAATCTTTCATCCTACTGTCTAAAATCTAAGATTGAAATATTTTTTTTGAAATGAAAACAATCGGGTCAAGGTCAACTTTTTCGGGGTAGAGCTACGAAATTGACGCAGTGACATAAAATCTTGCATCTCCTTTTCTGAATCGAATGCTGAAAATTTCATTCCAATCGGACAATAAATAGCGAAGATACAGGTACCTAAATAAAAAAATTGTAGGTGGCGCTGTGACCTTACAAAGTGAAAGTAGGAAAAAATAAAAAAAAATACCTCGGCGGAAATGTGTAAAGACACGATCCTGAAAATTTGAATGTTCTATCTTAAACCGTATTGGAGAAAACCTCTGTCCACTGAAAAAACGTAAGAAAAATAAAAATAATAATAATAAAAAAAAAAGAAAAATCAGAAAAACAATAGGTTTCACAAGTGAACTTGTGAAACCTAATAATAAAAAAAAAAGAAAAATCAGAAAAACAATAGGTTTCACAAGTGAAACTTGTGAAACCTAATAACAAATGTAAAGAAAAAACATCACAATAACAGAAGGGTCTTCCGATGGAATCGGAAGACCCTAACTAGAAACGAGCTCGTTGCTAAAGCAACGAGTAGGTTTCACAAGTTAATGTCGAAGCAGCGAAGCTGAGATCTCCTACTCTAATACAAAATTCTTTTTCACGATCCAGATATCTGATCTTTAGTGATGGTATCCACATTGCGCAATCTACTTGCAGAAATTGTAGGTAACGGCGACTTACATTATACACATTATACTGAAGCCTACATCGCACAATATCGACTACTCTTGACCATATATTTGAAACAAGAAACATGTAGGACAATCACACTTAGTACAATCTGCACGTGTAACCTAGATCTTCAGTCCTTACTGCCCGCTTTATGTTGTTTATTTATTAACTTACGCAAGGTATTTCGCGTGTACAGATGTTTGACCTTGAATCGCTTCTCTGCTGGAATAAACAATTCTCCTCGCGATGAACTTACGGAAGTTATTTCGTGTGTACAGATGTTTGACCTTGAATCGCCACTCTGCTGGAATAAACAATTCTCCTCGCGATGGCCTTTAGTAATGCCGCTTTCCCCAATATACAAAAGAAAGACTTGACAATGTCTCGTATTCCACAGGTAAAGCACTGTAACTGGCGATTAATTCACAACGTTTGAAGTCCTGTATAACAGCGGCGCAGTGCGAGGTATTAAGCAAGGCAAATTGACCGCGCTTCTCTAATGTGTAATGCCGACGCTCGGAGAAGATTTCTTTATAGCCTTGTTCAGCAGTAGCTCGTAGAATGTAAATTTGCTTTTTTTTTTTTCTTTTTTTTTTTTTTTTTTTTTTTTTTTTTTTTTTTGGGGGGGGGGGGGGTTTGGTTTTTTATTTTTTTTGTTTTTTTTTTGTTTAAGAATTCGAATGCATAATACTTTCTCAAACTCTATTTTATAGAAAGCACTTTAAATCGCGATTGAATTAATCGCGAGTTACTGCGCCTTGTCCATGGAAGAAGTCCTATATCACAGCGGTGTCGTGCAAAGTATTAAGCAAGGCAAATTGACCGCGCTTCTGAAGATATGTTTATTGCGTTGTTCATCAGTAGAGTGCCCAAAATTTGATTTTTGTTTAAGAAATCGAAATCAAAATGCTTTCTCAAACTCTTGTTTTTATAATTTGTTCATACGACGAATAAAAAATACTTGAAAGTTACGCAAGTAAGATATTTTTATAAAAAAATCTTTAAATTGCTCACTTTCAAATACCGGGAAACATGTTTCATAGTAAAATCGTTACGCAAAATCGTTTCGTAATGTTTTTGGAAACTAAAAGACTAAAAATAAGACAGTTTTGAACATTACGTAATTTTTAAAAAACTTTAAATTGAAATAGAGGCCAAACTAAAAGAGATAGATAATATCGGCCGATGAAAGTTCTAAAGATATGAACCTAGAGAACATAACAGTGAAAATTTGAGAGATCTACCATTAAAACTAAAAGCTACATACGCGAAAATCGAAAAATATTAAATCTTACGTAATTCTCTTAAAACGTCGTATATTTCGAAAAATTTTTTCATTAAACGGGAGTATGTGTCTGTGAGAATGAATAGCCGAAAGATGAAATTTCAAAGTAAAGAGTCGGTAGATACCCTCATTCCCTATCATGCTACCAATTTTCACATCTCTACCTTCTTTAATAAGCGAGCTTTAGCTGAAACCATTTCATTAAACATTAATGAACTTTATGTGACGTTGAAAGCATCACTTTAAAGGGGGTTGTCGTGTTTAAACCTAAATAACTCGAAAACGGTAAGAGTTAGCGAAAATTTGATGGCAATGTTATGCATATAAATTTTCGCGCAGAATCGATTGCAACAATCCCCGATTCGATAAGATGAAAATTAATGGAGTTATGACGTCATTTACAAAGTATGACGTCATTTTCAGGAATTTGGTACCATGCCAATTCCCTTTTGTCAGTCGGTAGATATTTGCATTCTCTTTTATGCTACCAAATTTCATACCTCTAGCTTTATCAATAAGCGAGACACAGGTACCTGAAGTTTTAAATTGTATTTTCAGGAAAGGCCAAACACTGAACTTTGACCGCAAATATCTCGAAAACGGTAAGAGATATCGAAATTCTGTTGCTGGTATTTACCATTTTACTTTTTCACGGAGAATCGATTCCAACCGTCCCCGCCTCGATCCGATGAAAAATAAGGGAGATATGACGTCATTTACAAAGTATGACGTCATTTTCAGGAATTTGGTATCATGCCAATTCCCTTTTGTCAGTCGGTAGATATTTGGATTCTCTTTTATGCTACCAAATTTCATACCTCTAGCTTTATCAATAAGCGAGACACAGGTACCTGAAGTTTTAAATTGTATTTTCAGGAAAGGCCAAACACTGAACTTTGACCGCAAATATCTCGAAAACGGTAAGAGATATCGAAAATCTGAGACCAGACCTTTCTCCTTTGACTACTTTTTCACGCAGAATCGATTGCAACAATCCCCGATTCGATACGATGAAAAATAAGGGAGTTATGACGTCATTTAGAAAAGTATGACGTCATTTTCAGGAATTTGGCACCTTGCCAATTCCCTTTTGTCAGTCGGTAGATATTTGCATTCTCTTTTATGCTACCAAATTTCATACCTCTAGCTTTATCAATAAGCGAGACACAGGTACCTGAAGTTTTAAATTGTATTTTCAGGAAAGGCCAAACACTGAACTTTGACCGCAAATATCTCGAAAACGGTAAGAGATATCGAAATTCTGTTGCTGGTATTTACCATTTTATTTTTTCACGCAGAATCGATTCCAACCGTCCCCGCCTCGATCCGATGAAAAATAAGGGAGATATGACGTCATTTACAAAGTATGACGTCATTTTCAGGAATTTGGCTCCATGCCAAATTCCTCTTGTCAGTCGGTAGATATTCTCAATCTCTATCATGCTACCAAATTTCACACCTCTATCTTCCTCAATAAGCGAGCTATAGGCGAAAACATTTCATGAATAATTAATGAGTGTTGATGACGTCACAAACATCACTTTAAAGGGGGTTGTCGTGTTCAAACGCAAATAACTCGAGAACCGTAAGAGTTAGCGAAAATCTGAGAACACTTTACTGGTAGGTATTTGAACGCTCTATCGAATGGAAGAAACCCGATCAAAATCCGACTGCAAATAAAGTCGCTAGACCTTGCCAAAGATTTGATTCGAAAATTTTCAATAATTTCAAAAATATTGGCAGCATGCCATTTTCATTCTAGAGGTAGATTAAGAATGTGGAAACATGTTTAGATATAAAATTTCATGCCGATATCTCATTTAATAAGAGAGATATTAACGTATGAATATTTAATTAGCTTTGATGACGTCATAGCGAATTTTCCCACGCTCATTGTGACTTTATTTATGGTCCGATTTCAAAAATTTTTCATATTCCAAATCAGACCATTAAAATCTTTCATTCTACTGTCTAAAATCTAAGATTGAAATATTTTTTTTGAAATGAAAACAATCGGGTCAAGGTCAACTTTTTCGGGGGTAGAGCTACGAAATTGACGCAGTGACATAAAATCTTGCATCTCCTTTTCTGAATCGAATGCTGAAAATTTCATTCCAATCGGACAAATAATAAGGAAGATATAGCGATTCAAAATTTTGGCGTCGTAGGTGGCGCTGCGCGCTTATAAGCGGTAATTTAGAAAATTAAAAAAATCAAATCTTGAAAATTTAATTTCGAATCGAACACTGAAAACAGAATAGTAATATCTTTAATAATGAGTGATTTCTGAGCCGTCACAAAAAAAAAAAACGGATGAAGAATAATAATAACTAGAAACGAGCTCGTTGCTAAAGCAACGAGTAGGTTTCACAAGTTAAAGTCGAAGCAGCGAAGCTGAGATCTCCTACTCTAATACAAAATTCTTTTTCACGATCCAGATATCTGATCTTTAGTGATGGTATCCACATTGCGCAATCTACTTGCAGAAATTGTAGGTAACGGCGACTTACATTATACACATTATACTGAAGCCTACATCGCACAATATCGACTACTCTTGACCATATATTTGAAACAAGAAACATGTAGGACAATCACACTTAGTACAATCTGCACGTGTAACCTAGATCTTCAGTCCTTACTGCCCGCTTTATGTTGTTTATTTATTAACTTACGCAAGGTATTTCGCGTGTACAGATGTTTGGCCTTGAATCGCTTCTCTGCTGGAATAAACAATTCTCCTCGGGATGAACTTACGCAAGTTATTTCGCGTGTACAGATGTTTGACCTTGAATCGCCACTCTGCTGGAATAAACAATTCTCCTCGCGATGGCCTTTAGTAATGCCGCTTTCCCCAATATACAAAAGAAAGACTTGACAATGTGTCGTATTCCACAGGTAAAGCACTGTAACTGGCGATTAATTCACACACGTTTGAAGTCCTGTATAACAGCGGCGCAGTGCGAGGTATTAAGCAAGGCAAATTCACCGCGCTTCTCTAATGTGTAATGCCGACGCTCGGAGAAGATTTCTTTATAGCCTTGTTCAGCAGTAGCTCGTAGAATTTAAATTTGCTTTTTTTTTTTGTTTTTTTTTTTTTTTTTTTTGTTTTGGTGGTTGGGGGGGGGCCGGTTTTTTTATTTTTTGGTTTTTTTTTTGTTTAAGAATTCGAATGCATAATACTTTCTCAAACTCTATTTTATAGAAAGCACTTTAAATCGCGATTGAATTAATCGCGAGTTACTGCGCCTTGTCCATGGAAGAAGTCCTATATCACAGCGGTGTCGTGCAAGGTATTAAGCAAGGCAAATTGACCGCGCTTCTGAAGATATGTTTATTGCGTTGTTCATCAGTAGAGTGCCCAAAATTTGATTTTTGTTTAAGAAATCGAAATCAAAATGCTTTCTCAAACTCTTGTTTTTATAATTTGTTCATACGACGAATAAAAAATACTTGAAAGTTACGCAAGTAAGATATTTTTATAAAAAAATCTTTAAATTGCTCACTTTCAAATACCGGGAAACATGTTTCATAGTAAAATCGTTACGCAAAATCGTTTCGTAATGTTTTGGAAACTAAAAGACTAAAAATAAGACAGTTTTGAACATTACGTAATTTTTAAAAAACTTTAAATTGAAATAGAGGCCAAACTAAAAGAGATAGATAATATCGGCCGATGAAAGTTCTAAAGATATGAACCTAGAGAACATAACAGTGAAAATTTGAGAGATCTACCATTAAAACTAAAAGCTACATACGCGAAAATCGAAAAATATTAAATCTTACGTAATTCTCTTAAAACGTCGTATATTTCGAAAAATTTTTTCATTAAACGGGAGTATGTGTCTGTGAGAATGAATAGCCGAAAGATGAAATTTCAAAGTAAAGAGTCGGTAGATACCCTCATTCCCTATCATGCTACCAATTTTCACATCTCTACCTTCTTTAATAAGCGAGCTTTAGCTGAAACCATTTCATTAAACATTAATGAACTTTATGTGACGTTGAAAGCATCACTTTAAAGGGGGTTGTCGTGTTTAAACCTAAATAACTCGAAAACGGTAAGAGTTAGCGAAAATTTGATGGCAATGTTATGCATATAAATTTTCGCGCAGAATCGATTGCAACAATCCCCGATTCGATAAGATGAAAATTAATGGAGTTATGACGTCATTTACAAAGTATGACGTCATTTTCAGGAATTTGGTACCATGCCAATTCCCTTTTGTCAGTCGGTAGATATTTGCATTTTCTTTTATGCTACCAAATTTCATACCTCTAGCTTTATCAATAAGCGAGACACAGGTACCTGAAGTTTTAAATTGTATTTTCAGGAAAGGCCAAACACTGAACTTTGACCGCAAAATATCTCGAAAACGGTAAGAGATATCGAAATTCTGTTGCTAGTATTTACCATTTTACTTTTTCACGCAGAATCGATTCCAACCCTCCCCGCCTCGATCCGATGAAAAATAAGGGAGATATGACGTCATTTACAAAGTATGACGTCATTTTCAGGAATTTGGTACCATGCCAATTCCCTTTTGTCAGTCGGTAGATATTTGCATTCTCTTTTATGCTACCAAATTTCATACCTCTAGCTTTATCAATAAGCGAGACACAGGTACCTGAAGTTTTAAATTGTATTTTCAGGAAAGGCCAAACACTGAACTTTGACCGCAAATATCTCGAAAACGGTAAGAGATATCGAAAATCTGAGACCAGACCTTTCTCCTTTAACTACTTTTTCACGCAGAATCGATTGCAACAATCCTCGATTCGATACGATGAAAAATAAGGGAGTTATGACGTCATTTAGAAAAGTATGACGTCATTTTCAGGAATTTGGCACCTTGCCAATTCCCTTTTGTCAGTCGGTAGATATTTGCATTCTCTTTTATGCTACCAAATTTCATACCTCTAGCTTTATCAATAAGCGAGACACAGGTACCTGAAGTTTTAAATTGTATTTTCAGGAAAGGCCAAACACTGAACTTTGACCGCAAATATCTCGAAAACGGTAAGAGATATCGAAAATCTGAGACCAGACCTTTCTCCTTTAACTACTTTTTCACGCAGAATCGATTGCAACAATCCTCGATTCGATACGATGAAAAATAAGGGAGTTATGACGTCATTTAGAAAAGTATGACGTCATTTTCAGGAATTTGGCACCTTGCCAATTCCCTTTTGTCAGTCGGTAGATATTTGCATTCTCTTTTATGCTACCAAATTTCATACCTCTAGCTTTATCAATAAGCGAGACACAGGTACCTGAAGTTTTAAATTGTATTTTCAGGAAAGGCCAAACACTGAACTTTGACCGCAAATATCTCGAAAACGGTAAGAGATATCGAAATTCTGTTGCTGTTATTTACCATTTTACTTTTTCACGCAGAATCGATTCCAACCGTCCCCGCCTCGATCCGATGAAAAATAAGGGAGATATGACGTCATTTACAAAGTATGACGTCATTTTCAGGAATTTGGCTCCATGCCAAATTCCTCTTGTCAGTCGGTAGATATTCTCAATCTCTATCATGCTACCAAATTTCACACCTCTATCTTCCTCAATAAGCGAGCTATAGGCGAAAACATTTCATGAATAATTAATGAGTGTTGATGACGTCACAAACATCACTTTAAAGGGGGTTGTCGTGTTCAAACGCAAATAACTCGAGAACCGTAAGAGTTAGCGAAAATCTGAGAACACTCTACTGGTAGGTATTTGAACGCTCTATCGAATGGAAGAAACCCGATCAAAATCCGACTGCAAATAAAGTCGCTAGACCTTGCCAAAGATTTGATTCGAAAATTTTCAATAATTTCAAAAATATTAGCAGCATGCCATTTTCATTCTAGAGGTAGATTAAGAATGTGGAAACATGTTTAGATATAAAATTTCATGCCGATATCTCATTTAATAAGAGAGATATTAACGTATGAATATTTAATTAGCTTTGATGACGTCATAGCGAATTTTCCCACGCTCATTGTGACTTTATTTATGGTCCGATTTCAAAAATTTTTCATATTCCAAATCAGACCATTAAAATCTTTCATCCTACTGTCTAAAATCTAAGATTGAGATATTTTTTTTGAAATGAAAACAATCGGGTCAAGGTCAACTTTTTCGGGGTAGAGCTACGAAATTGACGCAGTGACATAAAATCTTGCATCTCCTTTTCTGAATCGAATGCTGAAAATTTCATTCCAATCGGACAAATAATAAGGAAGATATAGCGATTCAAAATTTTGGCGTCGTAGGTGGCGCTGCGCGCTTATAAGCGGTAATTTAAAAAATTAAAAAAATCAAATCTTGAAAATTTAATTTCGAATCGAACACTGAAAACAGAATAGTAATATCTTTAATAATGAGTGATTTCTGAGCCGTCACAAAAAAAAAAAACGGATGAAGAATAATAATAATAATAAGAAAAGACAGTAGAATAATAAAAGGTTTCACAAGTGAAACTTGTGAAACCTAATGAAAAAAAATAGTAAAGAAAAAACTTCACAATAACAGAAGGGTCTTCCGATGGAATCGGAAGACCCTAATAATAACTAGAGCTTACCTGTTGCCGAGGCAACAGGGCGGGTCTTCCTCTTTAGAAAAAAAAAAAGAAAAATATGTACGTAGAAAGAAGGGGGAAAAAAAAGGAAAAAGAAACGAGATACTGCAATGAGTATACGCATTTATTGCGGCATCATGATATGCCGATTAGGGCAAATGAGAAGTATATACATAGATACATGTATATATCTCGCCGAGACACTATGTAAACACACTCATGTAATTAATGCGGCATGAATACAGCTATAGAAAGTCTGTGTATTACAGAATTCCCATTCAGAAGCGTGGTGACGTAATACGACAAAGCTGGATAGAGAGTGTGTATTACGCATTTATTTCAAAGGTCACGTTAGCTGTATGTATAGCACTGAGATGACTACTATAGTAAGGAGATAAAGAAACTCAAATTTAAGTAAACATACATATTGAGGGATTCCTTTATAATTGCCGATTAGATATTCCAAAGGGAAAGCCCAGTAACTCGCGAATGAATTAATAATTAATCGCGAGTTACTGCGCTTTCCCCGTCTCTATAAGAGCGGCGCTGTGCGAGGTATTAAGCAAGGCAAATTTAACACGCTCTTCTAATGTGTAATCCCGACGCTCGGAGAAGATTTGTTTACTGCGTTCTTCATCAGTAGCGGGTAGAGAGAAAAAAATGTTATTTTTGTTTAATATTCGAATTCAAATTCTTTCTGAAACACTGGTTTTTATTCTTTGTTCATACGAAGAATAAAAAAAAATACTAGAAAATTACGCAAATAAGATATTTTTTTAAGAAATCTTTTAATTGCTCACTTTCAAATACGAAGAAACATGTTTCATACTGAAATGGTTACGATAAATCGTTTCGTAATACTCTGGAAACGATAGGACTAAAAATAAAACAAGTTTTGCAAATTACGTAATTTTTTAAAAATTTAAATTGAAATAGCGGCCAAACTAAAATAGATAGATATTGTCGGCCGATGAATTTTGTAAAGTTATGAACCTAGAGAGTATGACAGTTCAAATTTGGAAAGTGTAGCATGAAAAATAATGCTATAAAGGGGAGAATTTAAAATTTTACTAATTATTACGTAATGTTTTTGAAAACTTTCATTTTGTAATTTTTTTTTACTTAAACGGGTAACAGTGCCTGTGAAAGTCGATAGACACAACATGAAGTGTGTACATAAAACCGTTTCTCAGAAAATGGAATTGAAAAATCGGGTGAAATTTCGGCGTTTTAAGACCCTCTCTCGATAGGGTTGTCCGACGATAGAGGGAAGGGGGCTAATATTTCGATGTTTTTGAAAATATAATTCAAAAGCGCTAACCCTTCTCCTGTACTGATTGAATTTTGGTGACCATATGATAAAAACTAAGAAAGTTATAAAGGAATTACATAACTAACCAAATTTGTGAAAAACTTAAATTTTTCATTTAAAAATGGATTTCAAATATTAAAAGAAACTTTTTTATCATGAAATTGACATTCTACATCGTTCTATACCATTTTCAAAATGCTTAGACTTAAAACAAAGCAGTTTAAAAATTACGTAATTTTTAAATTTTAATAAAGGCTTAACCGTTAAAAGTAGATAATCGGCGTTGATTTCATTGTCAAGGACACACCTGTCAAATTTGAGAATGAAAATTTGAGGAATCTATCTAAAACAATAAACTTGTTTTTGAGAAAATAAAAAAATTTAGCCCTATTACGTAATTTTCTTTAAAACCATAATATTTCGAAATTTTTTTCTTATGAATCAATTTCCCCTGGCTCATCAAGTAAGTAGCCAAGATAAAAAGGTTGTTGGTCTAGCAGTTTCTGAGAAAATTGCAGTCAAAGTGATAGGAATAAGAATAATAATAACAAATGTAAAGAAAAAACATCACAATAACAGAAGGGTCTTCCGATGGAATCGGAAGACCCTAATAATAATAATAACAAATGTAAAGAAAAAACATCACAATAACAGAAGGGTCTTCCGATGGAATCGGAAGACCCTAACTAGAAACGAGCTCGTTGCTAAAGCAACGAGTAGGTTTCACAAGTTAAAGTCGAGGCAGCGAAGCTGAGATCTCCTACTCTAATACAAAATTCTTTTTCACGATCCAGATATCTGATCTTTAGTGATGGTATCCACATTGCGCAATCTACTTGCAGAAATTGTAGGTAACGGCGACTTACATTATACACATTATACTGAAGCCTACATCGCACAATATCGACTACTCTTGACCATATATTGGAAACAAGAAACATGTAGGACAATCACACTTAGTACAATCTGCACGTGTAACCTAGATCTTCAGTCCTTACTGCCCGCTTTATGTTGTTTATTTATTAACTTACGCAAGGTATTTCGCGTGTACAGATGTTTGACCTTGAATCGCTTCTCTGCTGGAATAAACAATTCTCCTCGCGATGAACTTACGCAAGTTATTTCGCGTGTACAGATGTTTGACCTTGAATCGCCACTCTGCTGGAATAAACAATTCTCCTCGCGATGGCCTTTAGTAATGCCGCTTTCCCCAATATACAAAAGAAAGACTTGACAATGTCTCGTATTCCACAGGTAAAGCACTGTAACTGGCGATTAATTCACACACGTTTGAAGTCCTGTATAACAGCGGCGCAGTGCGAGGTATTAAGCAAGGCAAATTGACCGCGCTTCTCTAATGTGTAATGCCGACGCTCGGAGAAGATTTCTTTATAGCCTTGTTCAGCAGTAGCTCGTAGAATGTAAATTTGCTTTTTTTTTTTTCTTTTTTTTTTTTTTTTTTTTGGGGGGGGGGGGGGGGGTGGTTTTTTTATTTTTTGTTTTTTTTTTTTTTGTTTAAGAATTCGAATGCATAATACTTTCTCAAACTAAATTTTATAGAAAGCACTTTAAAACGCGATTTAATTAATCGCGAGTTACTGCGCCTTTTCCATGGAATAAGTCCTATATAAAAGCGGTGTCGTGCAAGGTATTAAGCAAGGCAAAATTGACCGCGCTTTCTGAAGATATGTTTATTGCGTTGTTCATCAGTAGAGTGCCCAAAATTTGATTTTTGTTTAAGAAATCGAAATCAAAATGCTTTCTCAAACTCTTGTTTTTATAATTTGTTCATACGACGAATAAAAAATACTTGAAAGTTACGCAAGTAAGATATTTTTATAAAAAAATCTTTAAATTGCTCACTTTCAAATACCGGGAAACATGTTTCATAGTAAAATCGTTACGCAAAATCGTTTCGTAATGTTTTGGAAACTAAAAGACTAAAAATAAGACAGTTTTGAACATTACGTAATTTTTAAAAAACTTTAAATTGAAATAGAGGCCAAACTAAAAGAGATAGATAATATCGGCCGATGAAAGTTCTAAAGATATGAACCTAGAGAACATAACAGTGAAAATTTGAGAGATCTACCATTAAAACTAAAAGCTACATACGCGAAAATCGAAAAATATTAAATCTTACGTAATTCTCTTAAAACGTCGTATATTTCGAAAAATTTTTTCATTAAACGGGAGTATGTGTCTGTGAGAATGAAAAGCCGAAAGATGAAATTTCAAAGTAAAGAGTCGGTAGATATCCTCATTCCCTATCATGCTACCAATTTTCACATCTCTACCTTCTTTAATAAGCGAGCTTTAGCTGAAACCATTTCATTAAACATTAATGAACTTTATGTGACGTTGAAAGCATCACTTTAAAGGGGGTTGTCGTGTTTAAACCTAAATAACTCGAAAACGGTAAGAGTTAGCGAAAATTTGATGGCAATGTTATGCATATAAATTTTCGCGCAGAATCGATTGCAACAATCCCCGATTCGATAAGATGAAAATTAATGGAGTTATGACGTCATTTACAAAGTATGACGTCATTTTCAGGAATTTGGTACCATGCCAATTCCCTTTTGTCAGTCGGTAGATATTTGCATTTTCTTTTATGCTACCAAATTTCATACCTCTAGCTTTATCAATAAGCGAGACACAGGTACCTGAAGTTTTAAATTGTATTTTCAGGAAAGGCCAAACACTGAACTTTGACCGCAAATATCTCGAAAACGGTAAGAGATATCGAAATTCTGTTGCTGTATTTACCATTTTACTTTTTCACGCAGAATCGATTCCAACCGTCCCCGCCTCGATCCGATGAAAAATAAGGGAGATATGACGTCATTTACAAAGTATGACGTCATTTTCAGGAATTTGGTACCATGCCAATTCCCTTTTGTCAGTCGGTAGATATTTGCATTCTCTTTTATGCTACCAAATTTCATACCTCTAGCTTTATCAATAAGCGAGACACTGGTACCTGAAGTTTTAAATTGTATTTTCAGGAAAGGCCAAACACTGAACTTTGACCACAAATATCTCGAAAACGGTAAGAGATATCGAAAATCTGAGACCAGACCTTTCTCCTTTAACTACTTATTCACGCAGAATCGATTGCAACAATCCCCGATTCGATACGATGAAAAATAAGGGAGTTATGACGTCATTTAGAAAAGTATGACGTCATTTTCAGGAATTTGGCACCTTGCCAATTCCCTTTTGTCAGTCGGTAGATATTTGCATTCTCTTTTATGCTACCAAATTTCATACCTCTAGCTTTATCAATAAGCGAGACACAGGTACCTGAAGTTTTAAATTGTATTTTCAGGAAAGGCCAAACACTGAACTTTGACCGCAAATATCTCGAAAACGGTAAGAGATATCGAAATTCTGTTGCTGGTGTTTACCATTTTACTTTTTCACGCAGAATCGATTCCAACCGTCCCCGCCTCGATCCGATGAAAAATAAGGGAGATATGACGTCATTTACAAAGTATGACGTCATTTTCAGGAATTTGGCTCCATGCCAAATTCCTCTTGTCAGTCGGTAGATATTCTCAATCTCTATCATGCTACCAAATTTCACACCTCTATCTTCCTCAATAAGCGAGCTATAGGCGAAAACATTTCATGAATAATTAATGAGTGTTGATGACGTCACAAACATCACTTTAAAGGGGGTTGTCGTGTTCAAACGCAAATAACTCGAGAACCGTAAGAGTTAGCGAAAATCTGAGAACACTTTACTGGTAGGTATTTGAACGCTCTATCGAATGGAAGAAACCCGATCAAAATCCGACTGCAAATAAAGTCGCTAGACCTTGCCAAAGATTTGATTCGAAAATTTTCAATAATTTCAAAAATATTGGCAGCATGCCATTTTCATTCTAGAGGTAGATTAAGAATGTGGAAACATGTTTAGATATAAAATTTCATGCCGATATCTCATTTAATAAGAGAGATATTAACGTATGAATATTTAATTAGCTTTGATGACGTCATAGCGAATTTTCCCACGCTAATTGTGACTTTATTTATGGTCCGATTTCAAAAATTTTTCATATTCCAAATCAGACCATTAAAATCTTTCATTCTACTGTCTAAAATCTAAGATTGAAATATTTTTTTTGAAATGAAAACAATCGGGTCAAGGTCAACTTTTTCGGGGTAGAGCTACGAAATTGACGCAGTGACATAAAATCTTGCATCTCCTTTTCTGAATCGAATGCTGAAAATTTCATTCCAATCGGACAAATAATAAGGAAGATATAGCGATTCAAAATTTTGGCGTCGTAGGTGGCGCTGCACGCTTATAAGCGGTAATTTAGAAAATTAAAAAAATCAAATTTTGAAAATTTAATTTCGAATCGAACACTGAAAACAGAATAGTAATATCTTTAATAATGAGTGATTTCTGAGCTGTCACATAAAAAAAACGGATGAAGAATAATAATAATAATAATAAATAAGAAAAGACAGTAGAATAATAAAAGGTTTCACAAGTGAAACTTGTGAAACCTAATAATAATAATAATAATAATGAAAAAAAATAGTAAAGAAAAAACTTCACAATAACAGAAGGGTCTTCCGATGGAATCGGAAGACCCTAACTAGAAACGAGCTCGTTGCTAAAGCAACGAGTAGGTTTCACAAGTTAAAGTCGAAGCAGCGAAGCTGAGATCTCCTACTCTAATACAAAATTCTTTTTCACGATCCAGATATCTGATCTTTAGTGATGGTATCCACATTGCGCAATCTACTTGCAGAAATTGTAGGTAACGGCGACTTACATTATAAACATTATACTGAAGCCTACATCGCACAATATCGACTACTCTTGACCATATATTTGAAACAAGAAACATGTAGGACAATCACACTTAGTACAATCTGCACGTGTAACCTAGATCTTCAGTCCTTACTGCCCGCTTTATGTTGTTTATTTATTAACTTACGCAAGGTATTTCGCGTGTACAGATGTTTGACCTTGAATCGCTTCTCTGCTGGAATAAACAATTCTCCTCGCGATGAACTTACGCAAGTTATTTCGCGTGTACAGATGTTTGACCTTGAATCGCCACTCTGCTGGAATAAACAATTCTCCTCGCGATGGCCTTTAGTAATGCCGCTTTCCCCAATATACAAAAGAAAGACTTGACAATGTCTCGTATTCCACAGGTAAAGCACTGTAACTGGCGATTAATTCACACACGTTTGAAGTCCTGTATAACAGCGGCGCAGTGCGAGGTATTAAGCAAGGCAAATTGACCGCGCTTCTCTAATGTGTAATGCCGACGCTCGGAGAAGATTTCTTTATAGCCTTGTTCAGCAGTAGCTCGTAGAATGTAAATTTGCTTTTTTTTTTCTTTTTTTTTTTTTTTTTTGTTTTTTTTTTTGGGGGGGGGGGTTGGTTTTTTTATTTTTGGGTTTTTTTTTTTGTTTAAGAATTCGAATGCATAATACTTTCTCAAACTCTATTTTATAGAAAGCACTTTAAATCGCGATTGAATTAATCGCGAGTTACTGCGCCTTGTCCATGGAAGAAGTCCTATATCACAGCGGTGTCGTGCAAGGTATTAAGCAAGGCAAATTGACCGCGCTTCTGAAGATATGTTTATTGCGTTGTTCATCAGTAGAGTGCCCAAAATTTGATTTTTGTTTAAGAAATCGAAATCAAAATGCTTTCTCAAACTCTTGTTTTTATAATTTGTTCATACGACGAATAAAAAATACTTGAAAGTTACGCAAGTAAGATATTTTTATAAAAAAAATCTTTAAATTGCTCACTTTCAAATACCGGGAAACATGTTTCATAGTAAAATCGTTACGCAAAATCGTTTCGTAATGTTTTGGAAACTAAAAGACTAAAAATAAGACAGTTTTGAACATTACGTAATTTTTAAAAAACTTTAAATTGAAATAGAGGCCAAACTAAAAGAGATAGATAATATCGGCCGATGAAAGTTCTAAAGATATGAACCTAGAGAACATAACAGTGAAAATTTGAGAGATCTACCATTAAAACTAAAAGCTACATACGCGAAAATCGAAAAATATTAAATCTTACGTAATTCTCTTAAAACGTCGTATATTTCGAAAAATTTTTTCATTAAACGGGAGTATGTGTCTGTGAGAATGAATAGCCGAAAGATGAAAATTTCAAAGTAAAGAGTCGGTAGATACCCTCATTCCCTATCATGCTACCAATTTTCACATCTCTACCTTCTTTAATAAGCGAGCTTTAGCTGAAACCATTTCATTAAACATTAATGAACTTTATGTGACGTTGAAAGCATCACTTTAAAGGGGGTTGTCGTGTTTAAACCTAAATAACTCGAAAACGGTAAGAGTTAGCGAAAATTTGATGGCAATGTTATGCATATAAATTTTCGCGCAGAATCGATTGCAACAATCCCCGATTCGATCCGATGAAAAATAAGGGAGATATGACGTCATTTACAAAGTATGACGTCATTTTCAGGAATTTAGTACCATGCCAATTCCCTTTTGTCAGTCGGTAGATATTTGCATTCTCTTTTATGCTACCAAATTTCATACCTCTAGCTTTATCAATAAGCGAGACACAGGTACCTGAAGTTTTAAATTGTATTTTCAGGAAAGGCCAAACACTGAACTTTGACCGCAAATATCTCGAAAACGGTAAGAGATATCGAAATTCTGTTGCCGTACTTGCCAATTTTACTTTTTCACGCAGAATCGATTCCAACCGTCCCCGCCTCGATCCGATGAAAAATAAGGGAGATATGACGTCATTTACAAAGTATGACGTCATTTTCAGGAATTTGGTACCATGCCAATTCCCTTTTGTCAGTCGGTAGATATTTGCATTCTCTTTTATGCTACCAAATTTCATACCTCTAGCTTTATCAATAAGCGAGACACAGGTACCTGAAGTTTTAAATTGTATTTTCAGGAAAGGCCAAACACTGAACTTTGACCGCAAATATCTCGAAAACGGTAAGAGATATAGAAAATCTGAGACCAGACCTTTCTCCTTTAACTACTTTTTCACGCAGAATCGATTGCAACAATCCCCGATTCGATAAGATGAAAATTAATGGAGTTATGACGTCATTTACAAAGTATGACGTCATTTTCAGGAATTTAGTACCATGCCAATTCCCTTTTGTCAGTCGGTAGATATTTGCATTTTCTTTTATGCTACCAAATTTCATACCTCTAGCTTTATCAATAAGCGAGACACAGGTACCTGAAGTTTTAAATTGTATTTTCAGGAAAGGCCAAACACTGAACTTTGACCGCAAATATCTCGAAAACGGTAAGAGATATCGAAATTCTGTTGCTGTACCAGCCATTTTACTTTTTCACGCAGAATCGATTCCAACCGTCCCCGCCTCGATCCGATGAAAAATAAGGGAGATATGACGTCATTTACAAAGTATGACGTCATTTTCAGGAATTTGGTACCATGCCAATTCCCTTTTGTCAGTCGGTAGATATTTGCATTCTCTTTTATGCTACCAAATTTCATACCTCTAGCTTTATCAATAAGCGAGACACAGGTACCTGAAGTTTTAAATTGTATTTTCAGGAAAGGCCAAACACTGAACTTTGACCGCAAATATCTCGAAAACGGTAAGAGATATCGAAAATCTGAGACCAGACCTTTCTCCTTTAACTACTTTTTCACGCAGAATCGATTGCAACAATCCCCGATTCGATAAGATGAAAATTAATGGAGTTATGACGTCATTTACAAAGTATGACGTCATTTTCAGGAATTTGGTACCATGCCAATTCCCTTTTGTCAGTCGGTAGATATTTGCATTTTCTTTTATGCTACCAAATTTCATACCTCTAGCTTTATCAATAAGCGAGACACAGGTACCTGAAGTTTTAAATTGTATTTTCAGGAAAGGCCAAACACTGAACTTTGACCGCAAATATCTCGAAAACGGTAAGAGATATCGAAATTCTGTTGCTGTATTTACCATTTTACTTTTTCACGCAGAATCGATTCCAACCGTCCCCGCCTCGATCCGATGAAAAATAAGGGAGATATGACGTCATTTACAAAGTATGACGTCATTTTCAGGAATTTGGTACCATGCCAATTCCCTTTTGTCAGTCGGTAGATATTTGCATTCTCTTTTATGCTACCAAATTTCATACCTCTAGCTTTATCAATAAGCGAGACACAGGTACCTGAAGTTTTAAATTGTATTTTCAGGAAAGGCCAAACACTGAACTTTGACCGCAAATATCTCGAAAACGGTAAGAGATATCGAAAATCTGAGACCAGACCTCTCTCCTTTAACTACTTTTTCACGCAGAATCGATTGCAACAATCCCCGATTCGATACGATGAAAAATAAGGGAGTTATGACGTCATTTAGAAAAGTATGACGTCATTTTCAGGAATTTGGCACCTTGCCAATTCCCTTTTGTCAGTCGGTAGATATTTGCATTCTCTTTTATGCTACCAAATTTCATACCTCTAGCTTTATCAATAAGCGAGACACAGGTACCTGAAGTTTTAAATTGTATTTTCAGGAAAGGCCAAACACTGAACTTTGACCGCAAATATCTCGAAAACGGTAAGAGATATCGAAAATCTGAGACCAGACCTTTGTCCTTTAACTACTTTTTCACGCAGAATCGATTGCAACAATCCCCGATTCGATACGATGAAAAATAAGGGAGTTATGACGTCATTTAGAAAAGTATGACGTCATTTTCAGGAATTTGGCACCTTGCCAATTCCCTTTTGTCAGTCGGTAGATATTTGCATTCTCTTTTATGCTACCAAATTTCATACCTCTAGCTTTATCAATAAGCGAGACACAGGTACCTGAAGTTTTAAATTGTATTTTCAGGAAAGGCCAAACACTGAACTTTGACCGCAAATATCTCGAAAACGGTAAGAGATATCGAAATTCTGTTGCTGGCACTTACCATTTTACTTTTTCACGCAGAATCGATTCCAACCGTCCCCGCCTCGATCCGATGAAAATTAAGGGAGATATGACGTCATTTACAAAGTATGACGTCATTTTCAGGAATTTGGCTCCATGCCAAATTCCTCTTGTCAGTCGGTAGATATTCTCAATCTCTATCATGCTACCAAATTTCACACCTCTATCTTCCTCAATAAGCGAGCTATAGGCGAAAACATTTCATGAATAATTAATGAGTGTTGATGACGTCACAAACATCACTTTAAAGGGGGTTGTCGTGTTCAAACGCAAATAACTCGAGAACCGTAAGAGTTAGCGAAAATCTGAGAACACTCTACTGGTAGGTATTTGAACGCTCTATCGAATGGAAGAAACCCGATCAAAATCCGACTGCAAATAAAGTCGCTAGACCTTGCCAAAGATTTGATTCGAAAATTTTCAATAATTTCAAAAATATTGGCAGCATGCCATTTTCATTCTAGAGGTAGATTAAGAATGTGGAAACATGTTTAGATATAAAATTTCATGCCGATATCTCATTTAATAAGAGAGATATTAACGTATGAATATTTAATTAGCTTTGATGACGTCATAGCGAATTTTCCCACGCTCATTGTGACTTTATTTATGGTCCGATTTCAAAAATTTTTCATATTCCAAAATCAGACCATTAAAATCTTTCATCCTACTGTCTAAAATCTAAGATTGAAATATTTTTTTTGAAATGAAAACAATCGGGTCAAGGTCAACTTTTTCGGGGTAGAGCTACGAAATTGACGCAGTGACATAAAATCTTGCATCTCCTTTTCTGAATCGAATGCTGAAAATTTCATTCCAATCGGACAAATAATAAGGAAGATATAGCGATTCAAAATTTTGGCGTCGTAGGTGGCGCTGCGCGCTTATAAGCGGTAATTTATAAAATTAAAAAAATCAAATCTTTAAAATTTAATTTCGAATCGAACACTTAAAACAGAATAGTAATATCTTTAATAATGAGTGATTTCTGAGCCGTCACAAAAAAAAAAAAACGGATGAAGAATAATAATAATAACTAGAAACGAGCTCGTTGCTAAAGCAACGAGTAGGTTTCACAAGTTAAAGTCGAAGCAGCGAAGCTGAGATCTCCTACTCTAATACAAAATTCTTTTTCACGATCCAGATATCTGATCTTTAGTGATGGTATCCACATTGCGCAATCTACTTGCAGAAATTGTAGGTAACGGCGACTTACATTATACACATTATACTGAAGCCTACATCGCACAATATCGACTACTCTTGACCATATATTTGAAACAAGAAACATGTAGGACAATCACACTTAGTACAATCTGCACGTGTAACCTAGATCTTCAGTCCTTACTGCCCGCTTTATGTTGTTTATTTATTAACTTACGCAAGGTATTTCGCGTGTACAGATGTTTGACCTTGAATCGCCTCTCTGCTGGAATATACTTTTCTCCTCGCGATGAACTTACGCAAGTTATTTCGCGTGTACAGATGTTTGACCTTGAATCGCCACTCTGCTGGAATAAACAATTCTCCTCGCGATGGCCTTTAGTAATGCCGCTTTCCCCAATATACAAAAGAAAGACTTGACAATGTCTCGTATTCCACAGGTAAAGCACTGTAACTGGCGATTAATTCACACACGTTTGAAGTCCTGTATAACAGCGGCGCAGTGCGAGGTATTAAGCAAGGCAAATTCACCGCGCTTCTCTAATGTGTAATGCCGACGCTCGGAGAAGATTTCTTTATAGCCTTGTTCAGCAGTAGCTCGTAGAATGTAAATTTGCTTTTTTTTTCTTTTTTTTTTTTTTTTTTTGTTTTTTTTTTTTTGGGGGGGGGGGGGGGTGTTTTTTTTTTTTGGTTTTTTTTTTTTTTGTTTAAGAATTCGAATGCATAATACTTTCTCAAACTCTATTTTATAGAAAGCACTTTAAATCGCGATTGAATTAATCGCGAGTTACTGCGCCTTGTCCATGGAAGAAGTCCTATATCACAGGGGTGTCGTGCAAGGTATTAAGCAAGGCAAATTGACCGCGCTTCTGAAGATATGTTTATTGCGTTGTTCATCAGTAGAGTGCCCAAAATTTGATTTTTGTTTAAGAAATCGAAATCAAAATGCTTTCTCAAAACTCTTGTTTTTATAATTTGTTCATACGACGAATAAAAAATACTTGAAAGTTACGCAAGTAAGATATTTTTTTTAAAAAAATCTTTAAATTGCTCACTTTCAAATACCGGGAAACATGTTTCATAGTGAAATCGTTACGGAAAATCGTTTCGTAATGTTTTGGAAACTAAAAGACTAAAAATAAGACAGTTTTGAACATTACGTAATTTTTAAAAAACTTTAAATTGAAATAGAGGCCAAACTAAAAGAGATAGATAATATCGGCCGATGAAAGTTCTAAAGATATGAACCTAGAGAACATAACAGTGAAAATTTGAGAGATCTACCATTAAAACTAAAAGCTACATACGCGAAAATCGAAAAATATTAAATCTTACGTAATTCTCTTAAAACGTCGTATATTTCGAAAAATTTTTTCATTAAACGGGAGTATGTGTCTGTGAGAATGAATAGCCGAAAGATGAAATTTCAAAGTAAAGAGTCGGTAGATACCCTCATTCCCTATCATGCTACCAATTTTCAAATCTCTACCTTCTTTAATAAGCGAGCTTTAGCTGAAACCATTTCATTAAACATTAATGAACTTTATGTGACGTTGAAAGCATCACTTTAAAGGGGGTTGTCGTGTTTAAACCTAAATAACTCGAAAACGGTAAGAGTTAGCGAAAATTTGATGGCAATGTTATGCATATAAATTTTCGCGCAGAATCGATTGCAACAATCCCCGATTCGATAAGATGAAAATTAATGGAGTTATGACGTCATTTACAAAGTATGACGTCATTTTCAGGAATTTGGTACCATGCCAATTCCCTTTTGTCAGTCGGTAGATATTTGCATTCTCTTTTATGCTACCAAATTTCATACCTCTAGCTTTATCAATAAGCGAGACACAGGTACCTGAAGTTTTAAATTGTATTTTCAGGAAAGGCCAAACACTGAACTTTGACCGCAAATATCTCGAAAACGGTAAGAGATATCGAAATTCTGTTGCCAGTATTCACCATTTTACTTTTTCACGCAGAATCGATTCCAACCGTCCCCGCCTCGATCCGATGAAAAATAAGGGAGATATGACGTCATTTACAAAGTATGACGTCATTTTCAGGAATTTGGCTCCATGCCAAATTCCTCTTGTCAGTCGGTAGATATTCTCAATCTCTATCATGCTACCAAATTTCACACCTCTATCTTCCTCAATAAGCGAGCTATAGGCGAAAACATTTCATGAATAATTAATGAGTGTTGATGACGTCACAAACATCACTTTAAAGGGGGTTGTCGTGTTCAAACGCAAATAACTCGAGAACCGTAAGAGTTAGCGAAAATCTGAGAACACTTTACTGGTAGGTATTTGAACGCTCTATCGAATGGAAGAAACCCGATCAAAATCCGACTGCAAATAAAGTCGCTAGACCTTGCCAAAGAATTGATTCGAAAATTTTCAATAATTTCAAAAATATTGGCAGCATGCCATTTTCATTCTAGAGGTAGATTAAGAATGTGGAAACATGTTTAGATATAAAATTTCATGCCGATATCTCATTTAATAAGAGAGATATTAACGTATGAATATTTAATTAGCTTTGATGACGTCATAGCGAATGTTCCCACGCTCATTGTGACTTTATTTATGGTCCGATTTCAAAAATTTTTTCATATTCCAAATCAGACCATTAAAATCTTTCATCCTACTGTCTAAAATCTAAGATTGAAATATTTTTTTTGAAATGAAAACAATCGGGTCAAGGTCAACTTTTTCGGGGTAGAGCTACGAAATTGACGCAGTGACATAAAATCTTGCATCTCCTTTTCTGAATCGAATGCTGAAAATTTCATTCCAATCGGACAAATAATAAGGAAGATATAGCGATTCAAAATTTTGGCGTCGTAGGTGGCGCTGCGCGCTTATAAGCGGTAATTTAGAAAATAAAAAAAATCAAATCTTGAAAATTTAATTTCGAATGGAACACTGAAAACAGAATAGTAATATCTTTAATAATGAGTGATTTCTGAGCCGTCACAAAAAAAAAACGGATGAAGAATAATAATAATAATAATAATAAGAAAAGACAGTAGAATAATAAAAGGTTTCACAAGTGAAACTTGTGAAACCTAATAATAATAAGAAAAGACAGTAGAATAATAAAAGGTTTCACAAGTGAAACTTGTGAAACCTAATAACAACAGAAGTATATGAGCAAATCTTGATTCCTTTTAACCTCTACGGTTTTGCGATATTAAAGAGCAAAGGATATGGAAATAATATCAACGAAAACATATCATGGAGACTAGAGCAAATCTAGCTGGGATCGTGAGTATTTACAAAAACACGAGGGGTTGGGAGCCCCGCAGAATAACATATCATGGGGACTTGCGTAAATGTAGCTGGGGTCGTGAGTATTTACCAAAACACGAGGGGTTGGGAGTCGCAGAGGTTCCCAGTGGGGTCTTGGAGCTGCGCAGGTTCCCTGCGAATCTATCGTCATCTATTGTCATATCGTACCTGTTGTTAGAATTTTTTGGAAGGGAAATTAGAAAATTCTGTTCTCTAATACAAAGACCGAATCTTAACTCGTTCAGGTGCTGACACAGGGAAGAGGAATAATAATAATCTTCAACTCCCCCACCCCTTTCAAACATTACATCAGCCTATATATTTACGTTATTCAATGACCGCTTAAATGATTTATATTTGTTAACCATTGTTTTCAAAACGGGGGAATAATTTATGTATTTTTCTCATCACACTTTAAACATTGAATACTGCGAGTGTATCGTGTCTGTTGTTAAATCCGAGTAAGCCCTGTATATGATGGCAAAACCCTAACTACTCCACATACTTGACCTTAGATAACTTCTGTTAGAATTAACAATTCCGTCGATCGCGATTTCTCGCAGAGCTATTACACCAGGTGGTATAACACATCAGCTGGCCATACAGCGGCGAGTAGAAAGAGTCAAGAGTTGTCGCTCTTTGTCTTTGTCCGCTTATCAAAACAGTTAGTGACATTATTTATATTCCGATTGCTCATGCCAAATTCCATTTGTCAGTCGGTAGATACCCTCATTCCCTATCATGCTACCAATTTTCACATCTCTGCCTTCCTTAATAAGCGAGCTTTAGGTGAAACCATTTCATGAAACATTAATGAACTTTATGTGACGTTGAAAGCATCACTTTAAAGGGGGTTGTCGTGTTTAAACCTAAATAACTCGAAAACGGTAAGAGTTAGCGAAAATTTGATGGCAATGTTATGCATATAAATTTTTGCGCAGAATCGATTGCAACAATCCCCGATTCGATAAGATGAAAATTAAGGGAGTTATGACGTCATTTACAAAGTATAACGTCATTTACAGGAATTTATTCTGTATCATGCTACCAAATTTCACACCACTAGCTTTATAAATAAGCGAAACACAGCTTCCTGAAGTTGAAAAGTGTATTTTCAGGAATGGTGAAACCATGAATTTCGACGGCAAATATCTCGAAAACGGTAAGAGATATCGAAATTCTGTTGGTACAACGTTGATGTTAAATTTTCACGCAGAATCGATTCCAACCATCCCCGATTCGATCCGATGATAAATAAGGGAGATATGACGTCATTTACAAAGTATGACGTCATTTTCAGGAATTTGGCTCCATGCCAAATTCCTCTTGTAAGTCGGTAGATATTCTCATTTTCTATCATACTACCAAATTTCACACCTCTAACTTCCTCAATAAGCGAAACACAGCTTCCTGAATTTGAAAAGTGTGTTTTCAGGAATGGTGAAACCGTGAACTTTGACCGCAAATATCTCGAAAACGGTAAGAGATATCGAAATTCTGTTGCTGGTATTTACCATTTTACTTTTTCACGCAGAATCGATTTCAACCGTCCCCGCCTCGATCCGATGAAAAATAAGGGAGATATGACGTCATTTACAATGTATGACGTCATTTTCAGGAATTTGGCTCCATGCCAAATTCCTCTTGTCAGTCGGTAGATATTCTCAATCTCTATCATGCTACCAAATTTCACACCTCTATCTTCCTCAATAAGCGAGCTATAGGCGAAAACATTTCATGAATAATTAATGAGTGTTGATGACGTCACAAACATCACTTTAAAGGGGGTTGTCGTGTTCAAACGCAAATAACTCGAGAACCGTAAGAGTTAGCGAAAATCTGAGAACACTCAGATAGGTATTTGAACGCTCTATCGAATGGAAGAAACCCGATCAAAATCCGACTGCAAATAAAGTCGCTAGACCTTGCCAAAGATTTGATTCGAAAATTTTCAATAATTTCAAAAATATTGGCAGCATGCCATTTTCATTCTAGAGGTAGATTAAGAATGTGGATATAAAATTTCATGCCGATATCTCATTTAATAAGAGAGATATTAACGTATGAATATTTAATTAGCTTTGATGACGTCATAGCGAATTTTCCCACGCTCATTGTGACTTTATTTATGGTCCGATTTCAAAAATTTTTCATATTCCAAATCAGACCATTAAAATCTTTCATCCTACTGTCTAAAATCTAAGATTGAAATATTTTTTTTTGAAATGAAAACAATCGGGTCAAGGTCAACTTTTTCGGGGTAGAGCTACGAAATTGACGCAGTGACATAAAATCTTGCATCTCCTTTTCTGAATCGAATGCTGAAAATTTCATTCCAATCGGACAAATAATAAGGAAGATATAGCGATTCAAAATTTTGGCGTCGTAGGTGGCGCTGCGCGCTTATAAGCGGTAATTTAGAAAATTAAAAAAATCAAATTTTGAAAATTTAATTTCGAATCGAACACTGAAAACAGAATAGTAATATCTTTAATAATGAGTGATTTCTGAGCCGTCACAAAAAAAAAAAAAACGGATGAAGAATAATAATAATAATTAAAGTCGAAGCAGCGAAGCTGAGATCTCCTACTCTAATAAAAAATTCTTTTTCACGATCCAGATATCTGATCTTTAGTGATGGTATCCACATTGCGCAATCTACTTGCAGAAATTGTAGGTAACGGCGACTTACATTATACACATTATACTGAAGCCTACATCGCACAATATCGACTACTCTTGACCATATATTGGAAACAAGAAACATGTAGGACAATCACACTTAGTACAATCTGCACGTGAAACCTACATCTTCAGTCCTTACTGCCCGCTTTATGTTGTTTATTTATTAACTTACGCAAGGTATTTCGCTTGTACAGATGTTTGACCTTGAATCGCTTCTCTGCTGGAATAAACAATTCTCCTCGCGATGAACTTACGCAAGTTATTTCGCGTGTACAGATGTTTGACCTTGAATCGCCACTCTGCTGGAATAAACAATTCTCCTCGCGATGGCCTTTAGTAATGCCGCTTTCCCCAATATACAAAAGAAAGACTTGACAATGTCTCGTATTCCACAGGTAAAGCACTGTAACTGGCGATTAATTCACACACGTTTGAAGTCCTGTATAACAGCGGCGCAGTGCGAGGTATTAAGCAAGGCAAATTCACCGCGCTTCTCTAATGTGTAATGCCGACGCTCGGAGAAGATTTCTTTATAGCCTTGTTCAGCAGTAGCTCGTAGAATGTAAATTTGCTTTTTTTTTTCTTTTTTCTTGTTTTTTTTTTTTTTGCGGGGGGGGGGGGGGGGCGCCCGCTGGTTTTTTTATTTTTTGGGTTTTTTTTTGTTTAAGAATTCGAATGCATAATACTTTCTCAAACTCTATTTTATAGAAAGCACTTTAAATCGCGATTGAATTAATCGCGAGTTACTGCGCCTTGTCCATGGAAGAAGTCCTATATCACAGCGGTGTCGTGCAAGGTATTAAGCAAGGCAAATTGACCGCGCTTCTGAAGATATGTTTATTGCGTTGTTCATCAGTAGAGTGCCCAAAATTTGATTTTTGTTTAAGAAATCGAAATCAAAATGCTTTCTCAAAATCTTGTTTTTATAATTTGTTCATACGACGAATAAAAAATACTTGAAAGTTACGCAAGTAAGATATTTTTATAAAAAAATCTTTAAATTGCTCACTTTCAAATACCGGGAAACATGTTTCATAGTAAAATCGTTACGGAAAATCGTTTCGTAATGTTTTGGAAACTAAAAGACTAAAAATAAGACAGTTTTGAACATTACGTAATTTTTAAAAAACTTTAAATTGAAATAGAGGCCAAACTAAAAGAGATAGATAATATCGGCCGATGAAAGTTCTAAAGATATGAACCTAGAGAACACAACAGTGAAAATTTGAGAGATCTACCATTAAAACTAAAAGCTACATACGCGAAAATCGAAAAATATTAAATCTTACGTAATTCTCTTAAAACGTCGTATATTTCGAAAAATTTTTTCATTAAACGGGAGTATGTGTCTGTGAGAATGAATAGCCGAAAGATGAAATTTCAAAGTAAAGAGTCGGTAGATACCCTCATTCCCTATCATGCTACCAATTTTCACATCTCTACGTTATTTAATAAACGAGCTTTAGCTGAAACCATTTCATTACTTTATGTGACGTTGAAAGCATCACTTTAAAGGGGGTTGTCGTGTTTAAACCTAAATAACTCGAAAACGGTAAGGAGTTAGCGAAAATTTGATGGGCAATGTTATGCATATAAATTTTCGCGCAGAATCGATTGCAACAATCCCCGATTCGATAAGATGAAAATTAATGGAGTTATGACGTCATTTACAAAGTATGACGTCATTTTCAGGAATTTGGTACCATGCCAATTCCCTTTTGTCAGTCGGTAGATATTTGCATTCTCTTTTATGCTACCAAATTTCATACCTCTAGCTTTATCAATAAGCGAGACACAGGTACCTGAAGTTTTAAATTGTATTTTCAGGAAAGGCCAAACACTGAACTTTGACCGCAAATATCTCGAAAACGGTAAGAGATATCGAAATTCTGTTGCGGGTATTTACCATTTTACTTTTTCACGCAGAATCGATTCCAACCGTCCCCGCCTCGATCCGATGAAAAATAAGGGAGATATGACGTCATTTACAAAGTATGACGTCATTTTCAGGAATTTGGTACCATGCCAATTCCCTTTTGTCAGTCGGTAGATATTTGCATCCTCTTTTATGCTACCAAATTTCATACCTCTAGCTTTATCAATAAGCGAGACACAGGTACCTGAAGTTTTAAATTGTATTTTCAGGAAAGGCCAAACACTGAACTTTGACCGCAAATATCTCGAAAACGGTAAGAGATATCGAAAATCTGAGACCAAACCTTTCGCCTTTAACTACTTTTTCACGCAGAATCGATTGCAACAATCCCCGATTCGATACGATGAAAAATAAGGGAGTTATGACGTCATTTAGAAAAGTATGACGTCATTTTCAGGAATTTGGCACCTTGCCAATTCCCTTTTGTCAGTCGGTAGATATTTGCATTCTCTTTTATGCTACCAAATTTCATACCTCTAGCTTTATCAATAAGCGAGACACAGGTACCTGAAGTTTTAAATTGTATTTTCAGGAAAGGCCAAACACTGAACTTTGACCGCAAATATCTCGAAAACGGTAAGAGATATCGAAATTCTGTTGCTGGTATTTACCATTTTACTTTTTCACGCAGAATCGATTCCAACCGTCCCCGCCTCGATCCGATGAAAAATAAGGGAGATATGACGTCATTTACAAAGTATGACGTCATTTTCAGGAATTTGGCTCCATGCCAAATTCCTCTTGTCACTCGGTAGATATTCTCAAATCTCTATCATGCTACCAAATTTCACACCTCTATCTTCCTCAATAAGCGAGCTATAGGCGAAAACATTTCATGAATAATTAATGAGTGTTGATGACGTCACAAACATCACTTTAAAGGGGGTTGTCGTGTTCAAACGCAAATAACTCGAGAACCGTAAGAGTTAGCGAAAATCTGAGAACACTTTACTGGTAGGTATTTGAACGCTCTATCGAATGGAAGAAACCCGATCAAAATCCGACTGCAAATAAAGTCGCTAGACCTTGCCAAAGATTTGATTCGAAAATTTTCAATAATTTCAAAAATATTGGCAGCATGCCATTTTCATTCTAGAGGTAGATTAAGAATGTGGATATAAAATTTCATGCCGATATCTCATTTAATAAGAGAGATATTAACGTATGAATATTTAATTAGCTTTGATGACGTCATAGCGAATTTTCCCACGCTCATTGTGACTTTATTTATGGTCCGATTTCAAAAATTTTTCATATTCCAAATCAGACCATTAAAATCTTTCATCCTACTGTCTAAAATCTAAGATTGAAATATTTTTTTTGAAATGAAAACAATCGGGTCAAGGTCAACTTTTTCGGGGTAGAGCTACGAAATTGACGCAGTGACATAAAATCTTGCATCTCCTTTTCTGAATCGAATGCTGAAAATTTCATTCCAATCGGACAAATAATAAGGAAGATATAGCGATTCAAAATTTTGGCGTCGTAGGTGGCGCTGCGCGCTTATAAGCGGTAATTTAGAAAATTAAAAAAATCAAATCTTGAAAATTTTATTTCGAATCGAACACTGAAAACAGAATAGTAATATCTTTAATAATGAGTGATTTCTGAGCCGTCACAAAAAAAAAACGGATGAAGAATAATAATAATAACTAGAAACGAGCTCGTTGCTAAAGCAACGAGTAGGTTTCACAAGTTAAAGTCGAAGCAGCGAAGCTGAGATCTCCTACTCTAATACAAAATTCTTTTTCACGATCCAGATATCTGATCTTTAGTGATGGTATCCACATTGCGCAATCTACTTGCAGAAATTGTAGGTAACGGCGACTTACATTATACACATTATACTGAAGCCTACATCGCACAATATCGACTACTCTTGACCATATATTTGAAACAAGAAACATGTAGGACAATCACACTTAGTACAATCTGCACGTGTAACCTAGATCTTCAATCCTTACTGCCCGCTTTATGTTGTTTATTTATTAACTTACGCAAGGTATTTCGCGTGTACAGATGTTTGACCTTGAATCGCTTCTCTGCTGGAATAAACAATTCTCCTCGCGATTTACGCAAGTTATTTCGCGTGTACAGATGTTTGACCTTGAATCGCCACTCTGCTGGAATAAACAATTCTCCTCGCGATGGCCTTTAGTAATGCCGCTTTCCCCAATACACAAAAGAAAGACTTGACAATGTCTCGTATTCCACAGGTAAAGCACTGTAACTGGCGATTAATTCACACACGTTTGAAGTCCTGTATAACAGCGGCGCAGTGCGAGGTATTAAGCAAGGCAAATTCACCGCGCTTCTCTAATGTGTAATGCCGACGCTCGGAGAAGATTTCTTTATAGCCTTGTTCAGCAGTAGCTCGTAGAATGTAAATTTGCTTTTTTTTTTCTTTCTTTTTTTTTTTTTTTTTTGGGGGGGGGGGCTTTTTTTTTTGGTTTTTTTTTTTTGTTTAAGAATTCGAATGCATAATACTTTCTCAAACTCTATTTTATAGAAAGCACTTTAAATCGCGATTGAATTAATCGCGAGTTACTGCGCCTTGTCCATGGAAGAAGTCCTATATCACAGCGGTGTCGTGCAAGGTATTAAGCAAGGCAAATTGACCGCGCTTCTGAAGATATGTTTATTGCGTTGTTTCATCAGTAGAGTGCCCAAAATTTGATTTTTGTTTAAGAAATCGAAATCAAAATGCTTTCTCAAACTCTTGTTTTTTATAATTTGTTCATACGACGAATAAAAAATACTTGAAAGTTACGCAAGTAAGATATTTTTATAAAAAAATCTTTAAATTGCTCACTTTCAAATACCGGGAAACATTTTTCATAGTAAAATCGTTACGGAAAATCGTTTCGTAATGTTTTGGAAACTAAAAGACTAAAAATAAGACAGTTTTGAACATTACGTAATTTTTAAAAAACTTTAAATTGAAATAGAGGCCAAACTAAAAGAGATAGATAATATCGGCCGATGAAAGTTCTAAAGATATGAACCTAGAGAACATAACAGTGAAAATTTGAGAGATCTACCATTAAAACTAAAAGCTACATACGCGAAAATCGAAAAATATTAAATCTTACGTAATTCTCTTAAAAAGTCGTATATTTCGAAAAATTTTTTTCATTAAACGGAGTATGTGTCTGTGAGAATGAATAGCCGAAAGATGAAATTTCAAAGTAAAGAGTCGGTAGATACCCTCATTCCCTATCATGCTACCAATTTTCTTTAATAAGCGAGCTTTAGCTGAAACCATTTCATTAAACATTAATGAACTTTATGTGACGTTGAAAGCATCACTTTAAAGGGGGTTGTCGTGTTTAAACCTAAATAACTCGAAAACGGTAAGAGTTAGCGAAAATTTGATGGCAATGTTATCCATATAAATTTTCGCGCAGAATCGATTGCAACAATCCCGATTCGATAAGATGAAAATTAATGGAGTTATGACGTCATTTACAAAGTATGACGTCATTTTCAGGAATTTGGTACCATGCCAATTCCCTTTTGTCAGTCGGTAGATATTTGCATTCTCTTTTATGCTACCAAATTTCATACCTCTAGCTTTATCAATAAGCGAGACACAGGTACCTGAAGTTTTAAATTGTATTTTCAGGAAAGGCCAAACACTGAACTTTGACCGCAAATATCTCGAAAACGGTAAGAGATATCAAAATTCTGTTGCTTGTATTTACCAATTTTACTTTTTCACGCAGAATCGATTCCAACCGTCCCCGCCTCGATCCGATGAAAAATAAGGGAGATATGACGTCATTTACAAAGTATGACGTCATTTTCAGGAATTTGGTACCATGCCAATTCCCTTTCGTCAGTCGGTAGATATTTGCATTCTCTTTTATGCTACCACATTTCATACCTCTAGCTTTATCAATAAGCGAGACACAGGTACCTGAAGTTTTAAATTGTATTTTCAGGAAAGGCCAAACACTGAACTTTGACCGCAAATATCTCGAAAACGGTAAGAGATATCGAAAATCTGAGACCAGACCTTTGGCCTTTAACTACTTTTTCACGCAGAATCGATTGCAACAATCCCCGATTCGATACGATGAAAAATAAGGGAGTTATGACGTCATTTAGAAAAGTATGACGTCATGTTCAGGAATTTGGCACCTTGCCAATTCCCTTTTGTCAGTCGGTAGATATTTGCATTCTCTTTTATGCTACCAAATTTCATACCTCTAGCTTTATCAATAAGCGAGACACAGGTACCTGAAGTTTTAAATTGTATTTTCAGGAAAGGCCAAACACTGAACTTTGACCGCAAATATCTCGAAAACGGTAAGAGATATCGAAAATCTGAGACCAGACCTCTCTCCTTTTACTACTTTTTCACGCAGAATCGATTGCAACAATCCCCGATTCGATACGATGAAAAATAAGGGAGTTATGACGTCATTTAGAAAAGTATGACGTCATTTTCAGGAATTTGGCACCTTGCCAATTCCCTTTTGTCAGTCGGTAGATATTTGCATTCTCTTTTATGCTACCAAATTTCATACCTCTAGCTTTATCAATAAGCGAGACACAGGTACCTGAAGTTTTAAATTGTATTTTCAGGAAAGGCCAAACACTGAACTTTGACCGCAAATATCTCGAAAACGGTAAGAGATATCGAAATTCTGTTGCTGGTGTTTACCATTTTACTTTTTCACGCAGAATCGATTCCAACCGTCCCCGCCTCGATCCGATGAAAAATAAGGGAGATATGACGTCATTTACAAAGTATGACGTCATTTTCAGGAATTTGGCTCCATGCCAAATTCCTCTTGTCAGTCGGTAGATATTCTCAATCTCTATCATGCTACCAAATTTCACACCTCTATCTTCCTCAATAAGCGAGCTATAGGCGAAAACATTTCATGAATAATTAATGAGTGTTGATGACGTCACAAACATCACTTTAAAGGGGGTTGTCGTGTTCAAACGCAAATAACTCGAGAACCATAAGAGTTAGCGAAAATCTGAGAACACTCTACTGGTAGGTATTTGAACGCTCTATCGAATGGAAGAAACCCGATCAAAATCCGACTGCAAATAAAGTCGCTAGACCTTGCCAAAGATTTGATTCGAAAATTTTCAATAATTTCAAAAATATTGGCAGCATGCCATTTTCATTCTAGAGGTAGATTAAGAATGTGGAAACATGTTTAGATATAAAATTTCATGCCGATATCTCATTTAATAAGAGAGATATTAACGTATGAATATTTAATTAGCTTTGATGACGTCATAGCGAATTTTCCCACGCTCATTGTGACTTTATTTATGGTCCGATTTCAAAAATTTTTCATATTCCAAATCAGACCATTAAAATCTTTCATCCTACTGTCTAAAATCTAAGATTGAAATATTTTTTTTGAAATGAAAACAATCGGGTCAAGGTCAACTTTTTCGGGGTAGAGCTACGAAATTGACGCAGTGACATAAAATCTTGCATCTCCTTTTCTGAATCGAATGCTGAAAATTTCATTCCAATCGGACAAATAATAAGGAAGATATAGCGATTCAAAATTTTGGCGTCGTAGGTGGCGCTGCGCGCTTATAAGCGGTAATTTAGAAAATTAAAAAAATCAAATCTTGAAAATTTAATTTCGAATCGAACACTGAAAACAGAATAGTAATATCTTTAATAATGAGTGATTTCTGAGCGGTCACAAAAAAAAAAACGGATGAAGAATAATAATAATAACTAGAAACGAGCTCGTTGCTAAAGCAACGAGTAGGTTTCACAAGTTAAAGTCGAAGCAGCGAAGCTGAGATCTCCTACTCTAATGTAGGGTAGTACTTCGCGTTGGGGTGGTGTGAGTTTGATTCACCAGAGTGCGTTGTGTTATGCGACAAAATTATGTCAGTAAGAAAGTTAATACTTTTAATAAAAATCTCTACAGCAATGTACAAGATAGCAAGTTGGCTTCGTGCGACGTGGAAAAGGGGGAGACCCAGCAGTTACGATGATCACAATGTTATATTTCACAATATAGTACCTTCAAGTTCTTTCTAAATCAAATAGGTCTGAATTCTATCAAGTATTTCCGAGGTCTGAACTCTATCAAGTATTTCCGAGGTCTACCTTATTAATCACCCAATTTCTTTTATATATTGAAGTACTATCCATTTCCTCAAGGAAATAAATTAGCCATAAATTGACCAGTCCAATTATAACAATTAAACTAATTTTCCACGTACCCCCCGAAGCCATCAATTCACAAATCTATAAGACTTCAAGATAAACAAACAAGATAAACTAGCCATTAACTGACCAATTCAATTATGATAATTACAAGTCTTTAAGATAAACAAACGTGAACTTTAGTGTCTTTAATTAAGTCATTCACAGGAAATATCGTCCAAGATATAATGTTCCTTGGTGGATCCATCGGTGGTGTTTCTTAAAACAATTTGTAGGTAGCGTGGTATGCCGCTACCTTACATTCCTCCCCATGTCACTAGAAAATATTCGAAAACAATATTTTCTTAAAACAATCGATCATGTAACATGTTTTGTGTATTAGTCCAACGTTATGAATCCTCAAAGCATCATCCTCGGCAATATCTCTCGGCATACGAATGTTCCTGGAAGTCCATACTGCAGCAATGTACTAATAATGAATATGTACACGAAAATTAAGTTCAACATATCTCCCATTAAATTTCTATTTACAATCAAGTCCAATGAAATCAAGGATCGTCATCTCAACCCATATCTCAGTTCGTCGCACAGCAATCTTCCGTTATATTACTATATACAATTTGATCCAATAGGGGCAAGGGTCGTCGTCTCAACCCATACCCTAATTCATTGTTGTTGGGCAAGGGACGTCGTCTCATCCCATACCCTCAAAGTTCTTTAAGCCATCGGAAGAATCTTATACACCCTTTCTTCAGTGTCTATCTGCTCAGTAACGGCTTGGTCCATTGTTGGCGCAGTGGGCGTGGCAGTTGGTTCCTTAGCAACAAGATTTCTCATCTCCTGCATATCATTAACATCATTTGATTTTATGTCTGACTTTACCCTCCAAAATCGTCTGGCAATCTTACATGCAAAAATATTTTTCTTATATTTCTTATAGATAATTATTAAAACAATAAATCCTACAACTATAATTACAAAAATCCCCATATAATGCCATTTTGAAAGAGGTTCTTCTATCTTAACTTTTTTTAAGATTCTGAATAGTATCAATGAATTTATCAATTGGTACACTTTTAATATGTTTTAATTCTTTAGGAATAAACATAAATATTGTTTGAGGTTTGCTTACGTCATGAGAAAACGATGCTTTAATTTCAATAGCTGTCGTATAAGAACCATCAGAAATATATCCCACGAGTAGTAATTAAACATCTAAATTCATGTTTTCACAACAATTGTTTTTTATCATCGTTCTAGTATCTAGTGCACAATTCTTTGATAGCGTCATGAGTCAAGTTTAACGACGAAGGAAGCTGACTCTGAATTTCTATTAATAGATTTTTTAAGTCGTCTGGGCTAATAATTGAAGGACTTAAATGATCCAAGCTTTGCATATTAAACTGCAACATTAATGTTTGACTGTAGAATTTTATTGTGTTTGAAACGTTTTCTCATTTGGGTATTTTGGATATATTGTTTACAATCAAACTATGAGGTGAATCTGTCTATCAATGCTCCACATCAGGTTGGGCAGGCAATCGCAAAGAAATATTTGGTCGCACCCCATCCCAAGTAGAACATATATAATCACATGTACCTAGCTTCAACATTGAATGGCCACCTGAGGTAACCTAACTACCTAATCGACTAAAGATTTCTTTCATTCCGGTTTATCTTTTGTCCGGAATAGAAAAATTATATAAATGTCATTAATTATAGGAAATTTGATTCGTTAGCGATCCTCAACCATATCAATCTAACTCATCAAATCACTACAGATCATCAAGGGGTGATCTAAATACACCGGTTCAAGAAGTTTTCGTTTCAGCTTCTTTATTTGTTAATCGCAAATACCACATGTGATGGGAACCGATTTAATGCAATTTTCTATTAATTAAGCCATTTAATGTAATCAAGGAGTTAACCATCTCCTTCATGTGTATGTTAACACATGCCACATTACTATGGACATTACTAAGCTTTAATTAATTTATCAAAAAATTCAAAAGCCTTCAATAGTACTTTATCGCGGCCTTTTGCGCGCTTTTCACATCTTTTTGGTATTTTACTATTGACAACTTCATCTATAACCATTTCATCGTCAGAAAAGTCGGGGCCTGGTTGTTCAGGGTCCGAATCTTGTACTGATTCCAATTCAGTACTCTCTTGGTTTAGTTGTCTCTTTTTTCTCTGCCTGAGTCTATTAGACAATTCCATCAAGGGTATGTCATCTTCACTTGATGATGAATCCCTTCGGGTTCTATACCTGTTTGCCATTTTGCTAAGTGGTATATTTTCATCAGACTCGTCAGAATGTGACTCAGATTTATCATCTGCATCACTTTCTTCAGGAGGTACTACATAATTAGTTCTCCTAAGCCGATTACCCATGTTATCTTTTGGTATTTCCCATTGATCTATTTTAGCCAAACGTAATTGTTCAGCATGTGCTTTTGTTGTAGTGCCATCAAGTTGACTTTTAATTATAAAACTAACTGGAGAAGTTTGTTCTATAATTCTATAATACGGTTTCCATCTGACATCAAATTTATTTTTTCTACTATGGTTTTTATAATAGACAGGGTCTCCTATTTGAAACTTGACTGATTTACTGTTTCTATCGGCATATTTAGCTTGAGCCTTTTTAGCTTTCTTTAAATTGCGATGCACTTCTAAAAATGATTTGTGCTGTATTTGTAACGCAATTTGATGTTGATCGTCACCGAAATATTTGCGTCGGGGTTTCAAAATATTGTCTAAGGGAAGAACCACGTCCTCTATTATAAAGTAGGAAAAAGGTAGAAAACTTGGTCGAATCACTGATGTTAAACCTTATAGCGGCTAAGGTTTGATTCAAGTATACGTCCCATACTGAAAGTTCATCCTTCAGATATTTTGACATAACATCGTGCAATGTTCGGTGAAAACGTTCGACTTTAGCATTCCCTTGGGGATGGTAATACGATGTTGTCACGTGATGAATATTCAAAGCTTCCAAAGTCTCTCTGACAGCTTTGTTTACATTTTCTGTACCATTGTCAGTAACCAACTGCAATAGTGAACCGTATCTGGGAAATATTTCATTAATGAGCAGATGCGTAATGTTATCTGCAGACTTGTCTTTTACGGCAAACGCTTCTGGGTACCCGGAATACAAATCAACAAATGCGATTATGTATTTGTTTCCAGATAAGGAAGTGGGATAAGGTCCTGAGAGATCCAACCCAACTTTAGCCCAGGGGTATGGTGGAATGTCCGTTTCCATAAGAGGAGGTTTTATCTTTGTCAAATTTCTAGTCTGACACGTTACGCAAGACTGAATATATTCTAACAAACCTTGATAGAGTTTTGGCCAGTAATATTTACTTTTATGTTATAAAAGGTGCCATCCACACCGAAATGACCTAACTCATCATGGTACTGTTTTATAACATTCATTCTCAAATGACTTGGTACATACAGTCTTAAGGTGGGGTTGTCATTGATATCAGAGATATAATACAATATATCTTTCACCATCATATGATGAGCTTGATTGACATTCGAAGCTTCACCATTTTTCAACTGATTTTTAAGTTTTAATATGTCCGAATCCTTCTCCTGTTCTTCAAGCATATTAAAACCTTCCAGATCATTCACATTCGGTAGTTTTAGTTCTTCATTCTGTACCTTGCAACTAGCATGGTCTCTAGGTTCGAATCTATTAGAGTTCAAAGCATTGACCTCTAGTGTGTTTCGGTGGATATCTGGTATATCACCAGTGTTTTCGTCCGACATATTGACAGTTTCCTGAGGACACCTTGATAACAAATCAGCACAAGTATTCTCTCGACCAGCTATGTATTCAATTTTGCAATTATAAGCCATTATATTCATTGCCCAGAGTTGAATCTTTTTATTTTCCATAGGGGCATCAAGAATATATTTAAGGGGCTTGTGGTCTGTTTTTATGACAAAACTACTATTGTGAAGGTAATGATCTAACTTCTGTAGCGCATAATGGATAGCATACGCCTCTTTTTCTATGGTAGACCAACGTGTTTGGGTATCACTGAGTTTGTGACTTAGGTAATAAATTGGTTTTTCATTTATTACGTTCGGAATTGCTTCATCAATGTCATCACAGGGTTGCGTCAAACATGCACCTACGCAAGTGTCGCTTGCATCCGTATATAACGTATAGGGCTTGTTTAAGTCCGGATATGATAAAAGGGGAACCACTGTGAGACTTTGCTTGAAACAGTCAAAAGCATTTTGACATTTTTCACACCACTGAAATCTTGCATATTTTTTAGTTAAAGCGATCAGTGGTTCAGCTATCTTTGAGAAATTAGGAATGAATCGCCTGTAATAGCTGCACATACCTATGAAACTACGAATTTCTTTTACCGTTTTGGGAGAGGGCAAGGTTCGAATCGCCTCTACCTTTTGTGGGTCGGGCTTGACTCCATCTTTGTTAATTACAAATCCCAAATAAGTGGTTTCTTCTTTAAAGAAAGTACATTTCTTTAGTTTCAACTTTAGGTCATGTTTTCTTAGCCTGTCAAAGACCTGTTGAATATGAGCTAGATGTTCTTCATGAGATTCTGACCAAATAATGACGTCATCAATATAAGCAGTGCTGAATTCCTCGCAACCTTCAAGGACTATGCTCATTAATTGTTGAAATACGCCAGGGGCATTACATAATCCAAAAGGCATTTTGTTGAATTCAAACAATCCTTTGTGACAAGCAAAAGCAGTTTTGTGTTTGTCTTTTGGGTCCATGGCTACTTGCCAATAACCAGATTTCAAATCTAAAGTGGTGAAATATTTAGCTTTTCCTAATTGTGCGATTATGTCGTCTATCAACGGGAGGGGATAAGATGTAGTTTTAGTAATTTGATTCAATTTGCGAAAATCTATGCACATTCTTGTGGTTTTATCCTTTTTTGCAACTAAAACAATGGGAAAACTCCAAGGTGACTGAGAGCGTGAAATAATTTTTGCATCTAACATTTCATCAATCGCACTGTCTACTGTTTTCCTATGATGTAAGGGAATTCTATAGGGTCTAAGTTTTATTGGTTCATGGTCACCTGTGTCAATTGTCATTTTCACAGTTTCCGTTTGTCCTAACTCTGTATCTTTAGCTGCGAATAAGTCTTGATTGTTCACAACTAATTGCCTAACACTTTCCAAGTGTTTGGGTTCGGTATCTAAATCTTTTAAATCTAGAGACGTTTTATTTGACAAAACTTCATTGATCGTTTTTGTTTTATCTGCAGCGGGTGCCTCTTTTTCATCTATCGTGAGATTAGTCACTTTTCCTATGATGCAACCACGTTTTAAATAAATAGTTTTGTTTGTATGATTACTTAAAGCAATGGGCACTATTTTATTTGATTTTACTATTGCATTATTAATTTCAAGACCAGGTTCAGAATCCACATATCCTTTTTCTACTGCACTTATTTCAACAAATTCAGTGTGATTCAACGGAGTTTTTATCCGTGCCGGAACAATGTTCATAGTGTTTGGTTTCACTTTTACACCTCTCTGTAATCTTACTAGGGCGTTTATGTGACAATCTTCTTCAAGCGGTACATAGGACCTTCCTATTTTCAAATATCCTAAGTCATAATAAAGTCTTACTCCATGAGTTGTTAGAAAATCTCTGCCTAAAATAATGTTTCTATTCATATCTGCTATTACATAAAATGGTTTGATTTACTGTAGTCCCTCCTAATTTAATTTCTAATTCCACATAACCGTCTATTTCTAATTTTCCGCCATTTACAGATTGGAGACTAATAAACTTCTTTACCAAATTTGGGGGTCTATTTAAAGATTGATAAATTCGTCTGTGTAACAAACTTACTTCAGCACCACTGTCAACTAATGCTCTAAATTTCTTTTTACCAATTTTCAAAAGGGACGAATTTGGACTACCAGCTAAATTTATTTTGTAAGACGGATAGTTTTCTGTTTTATTCTTAATTTTATTTTTGAATTTTCTTTTATTTCTGACTGTTCGTTTAAAACTCCCGGCGACGGTCCTGTTTCGGCGGGAGCCTACTAGTTTTCCTGATTCGTAGACTTCTTTAGAGACCAACAATTCCTACGAATGTGACCTTTCTTTCCACAATGAAAACATTTCATGTCTGCATGTTTACCACGCCGAGCCTGGGAATTTTGTCCTTCATTTGTCTTTTGTACATCATTAATTTGTTTTAAGCGACAACGATTTGTAGTGTGGTTAGTTCGATTACAAATAGCACATCGCTTACGGAGCCTATAATGGTCAACTTCCATCGGCGTCTCACCATTCTCATGCAGAAAATTGTGTGAACTATAGGTGGAGCTACCTGTCCTAAGACTAACACGTTTCCGAAATGATAATTCAGTTATAGCAATAGAGATTGCTCTCTGAAAATTCTCGGGATTTTCCCGCATTACTTTGATCTTCAAGTAATCGTAAGCCAACCCATCTATAAAGAAATTCACTAACTGTTTCTGAACTTCTGCTGTATTTAAATTATCAAAAGCTTGGTCTGCTAATTTTGACAATCTATGCGCGTACAGCGATACTTCTTCATCTCGTTTTTGCTTTTACTCTTTGTAGTAAGGACAGCGCGTGCTGTCGATCCGTTACGAGCGCGAACCTTATCGATAACTCTGCCTTAACTTGATTCCAATTAAATCCGGGGTGATCATCGTATAATCGTTCAATAAAGTCGCTAACGGCATCGTTACTCGTTCTGTAAGCAATTTCTTTTGTCTCATCTTCTGTTAAACCATTTAATTTAGCACATTTCTCAATGCTCTTGATCCATCTATCAAATTGATCTGGTTTTGTTCCGTCAAAAGATGGGACATCTAATTTTACCCCTTGTTTTGTTAAAATCCCACTTAATCTATCAACTTGCCTACCTAACCCTTGAAAAAGTAAAGGTACATCAATATTTTCAGCCATGACGATTTCAGAAAAGTAAAAATCAGACTTACCGACAGAGAATGATGGTTAAAATCCAAATCCAGTCTACGGCAACCAAATCACATGCACGTGTAGGGTAGTACTTCGCGTTGGGGTGGTGTGAGTTTGATTCACCAGAGTGCGTTGTGTTATGCGACAAAATTATGTCAGTAAGAAAGTTAATACTTTTAATAAAAATCTCTACAGCAATGTACAAGATAGCAAGTTGGCTTCGTGCGACGTGGAAAAGGGGGAGACCCAGCAGTTACGATGATCACAATGTTATATTTCACAATATAGTACCTTCAAGTTCTTTCTAAATCAAATAGGTCTGAATTCTATCAAGTATTTCCGAGGTCTGAACTCTATCAAGTATTTCCGAGGTCTACCTTATTAAGCCCCCAATTTCTTTTATATATTGAAGTACTATCCATTTCCTCAAGGAAATAAATTAGCCATAAATTGACCAGTCCAATTATAACAATTAAACTAATTTTCCACGTACCCCCCGAAGCCATCAATTCACAAATCTATAAGACTTCAAGATAAACAAACAAGATAAACTAGCCATTAACTGACCAATTCAATTATGATAATTACAAGTCTTTAAGATAAACAAACGTGAACTTTAGTGTCTTTAATTAAGTCATTCACAGGAAATATCGTCCAAGATATAATGTTCCTTGGTGGATCCATCGGTGGTGTTTCTTAAAACAATTTGTAGGTAGCGTGGTATGCCGCTACCTTACACTAATACAAAATTCTTTTTCACGATCCAGATATCTGATCTTTAGTGATGGTATCCACATTGCGCAATCTACTTGCAGAAATTGTAGGTAACGGCGACTTACATTATGCACATTATACTGAAGCCTACATCGCACAATATCGACTACTCTTGACCATATATTTGAAACAAGAAACATGTAGGACAATCACACTTAGTACAATCTGCACGTGTAACCTACATCTTCAGTCCTTACTGCCCGCTTTATGTTGTTTATTTATTAACTTACGCAAGGTATTTCGCGTGTACAGATGTTTGACCTTGAATCGCTTCTCTGCTGGAATAAACAATTCTCCTCGCGATGAACTTACGCAAGTTATTTCGCGTGTACAGATGTTTGACCTTGAATCGCCACTCTGCTGGAATAAACAATTCTCCTCGCGATGGCCTTTAGTAATGCCGCTTTCCCCAATATACAAAAGAAAGACTTGACAATGTCTCGTATTCCACAGGTAAAGCACTGTAACTGGCGATTAATTCACACACGTTTGAAGTTCTGTATAACAGCGGCGCAGTGCGAGGTATTAAGCAAGGCAAATTCACCGCGCTTCTCTAATGTGTAATGCCGACGCTCGGAGAAGATTTCTTTATAGCCTTGTTCAGCAGTAGCTCGTAGAATGTAAATTTGCTTTTTTTTTCTTTTTTTTTTTTTTTGTTTTTTTTTTTTGGGGGGGGGGGGGGGGGGGGGGGTTTTTTTTTTTTTTGGTTTTTTTTTTTGTTTAAGAATTCGAATGCATAATACTTTCTCAAACTCTATTTTATAGAAAGCACTTTAAATCGCGATTGAATTAATCGCGAGTTACTGCGCCTTGTCCATGGAAGAAGTCCTATATCACAGCGGTGTCGTGCAAGGTATTAAGCAAGGCAAATTGACCGCGCTTCTGAAGATATGTTTATTGCGTTGTTCATCAGTAGAGTGCCCAAAATTTGATTTTTGTTTAAGAAATCGAAATCAAAATGCTTTCTCAAACTCTTGTTTTTATAATTTGTTCATACGGACGAATAAAAAATACTTGAAAGTTACGCAAGTAAGATATTTTTATAAAAAAATCTTTAAATTGCTCACTTTCAAATACCGGGAAACATGTTTCATAGTAAAATCGTTACGGAAAATCGTTTCGTAATGTTTTGGAAACTAAAAGACTAAAAATAAGACAGTTTTGAACATTACGTAATTTTTAAAAAACTTTAAATTGAAATAGAGGCCAAACTAAAAGAGATAGATAATATCGGCCGATGAAAGTTCTAAAGCTATGAACCTAGAGAACATAACAGTGAAAATTTGAGAGATCTACCATTAAAACTAAAAGCTACATACGCGAAAATCGAAAAATATTAAATCTTACGTAATTCTCTTAAAACGTCGTATATTTCGAAAAATTTTTTCATTAAACGGGAGTATGTGTCTGTGAGAATGAATAGCCGAAAGATGAAATTTCAAAGTAAAGAGTCGGTAGATACCCTCATTCCCTATCATGCTACCAATTTTCACATCTCTACCTTCTTTAATAAGCGAGCTTTAGCTGAAACCATTTCATTAAACATTAATGAACTTTATGTGACGTTGAAAGCATCACTTTTAAAGGGGGTTGTCGTGTTTAAACCCAAATAACTCGAAAACGGTAAGAGTTAGCGAAAATTTGATGGCAATGTTATGCATATAAATTTTCGCGCAGAATCGATTGCAACAATCCCCGATTCGATAAGATGAAAATTAATGGAGTTATGACGTCATTTACAAAGTATGACGTCATTTTCAGGAATTTGGTACCATGCCAATTCCCTTTTGTCAGTCGGTAGATATTTGCATTCTCTTTTATGCTACCAAATTTCATACCTCTAGCTTTATCAATAAGCGAGACACGGGTACCTGAAGTTTTAAATTGTATTTTCAGGAAAGGCCAAACACTGAACTTTGACCGCAAATATCTCGAAAACGGTAAGAGATATCGAAATTCTGTTGCTGGTATTTACCATTTTACTTTTTCACGCAGAATCGATTCCAACCCTCCCCGCCTCGATCCGATGAAAAATAAGGGAGATATGACGTCATTTACAAAGTATGACGTCATTTTCAGGAATTTGGTACCATGCCAATTCCCTTTTGTCAGTCGGTAGATATTTGCATTCTCTTTTATGCTACCAAATTTCATACCTCTAGCTTTATCAATAAGCGAGACACAGGTACCTGAAGTTTTAAATTGTATTTTCAGGAAAGGCCAAACACTGAACTTTGACCGCAAATATCTCGAAAACGGTAAGAGATATCGAAATTCTGTTGCTGGTGTTTACCATTTTACTTTTTCACGCAGAAACGATTCCAACCCTCCCCGCCTCGATCCGATGAAAAATAAGGGAGATATGACGTCATTTACAAAGTATGACGTCATTTTCAGGAATTTGGTACCATGCCAATTCCCTTTTGTCAGTCGGTAGATATTTGCATTCTCTTTTATGCTACCAAATTTCATACCTCTAGCTTTATCAATAAGCGAGACACAGGTACCTGAAGTTTTAAATTGTATTTTCAGGAAAGGCCAAACACTGAACTTTGACCGCAAATATCTCGAAAACGGTAAGAGATATCGAAATTCTGTTGCTGGTGTTTACCATTTTACTTTTTCACGCAGAATCGATTCCAACCGTCCCGCCTCGATCCGATGAAAAATAAGGGAGATATGACGTCATTTACAAAGTATGACGTCATTTTCAGGAATTTGGTACCATGCCAATTCCCTTTTGTCAGTCGGTAGATATTTGCATTCTCTTTTATGCTACCAAATTTCATACCTCTAGCTTTATCAATAAGCGAGACACAGGTACCTGAAGTTTTAAATTGTATTTTCAGGAAAGGCCAAACACTGAACTTTGACCGCAAATATCTCGAAAACGGTAAGAGATATCGAAATTCTGTTGCTGGTGTTTACCATTTTACTTTTTCACGCAGAAACGATTCCAACCCTCCCCGCCTCGATCCGATGAAAAATAAGGGAGATATGACGTCATTTACAAAGTATGACGTCATTTTCAGGAATTTGGTACCATGCCAATTCCCTTTTGTCAGTCGGTAGATATTTGCATTCTCTTTTATGCTACCAAATTTCATACCTCTAGCTTTATCAATAAGCGAGACACAGGTACCTGAAGTTTTAAATTGTATTTTCAGGAAAGGCCAAACACTGAACTTTGACCGCAAATATCTCGAAAACGGTAAGAGATATCGAAAATCTGAGACCTGACTTTTCTTCTTTAACTACTTTTTCACGCAGAATCGATTGCAACAATCCCCGATTCGATACGATGAAAAATAAGGGAGTTATGACGTCATTTAGAAAAGTATGACGTCATTTTCAGGAATTTGGCACCTTGCCAATTCCCTTTTGTCAGTCGGTAGATATTTGCATTCTCTTTTATGCTACCAAATTTCATACCTCTAGCTTTATCAATAAGCGAGACACAGGTACCTGAAGTTTTAAATTGTATTTTCAGGAAAGGCCAAACACTGAACTTTGACCGCAAATATCTCGAAAACGGTAAGAGATATCGAAAATCTGAGACCAGACCTTTCTCCTTTAACTACTTTTTCACGCAGAATCGATTGCAACAATCCCCGATTCGATACGATGAAAAATAAGGGAGTTATGACGTCATTTAGAAAAGTATGACGTCATTTTCAGGAATTTGGCACCTTGCCAATTCCCTTTTGTCAGTCGGTAGATATTTGCATTCTCTTTTATGCTACCAAATTTCATACCTCTAGCTTTATCAATAAGCGAGACACAGGTACCTGAAGTTTTAAATTGTATTTTCAGGAAAGGCCAAACACTGAACTTTGACCGCAAATATCTCGAAAACGGTAAGAGATATCGAAATTCTGTTGCTGGTATTTACCATTTTACTTTTTCACGCAGAATCGATTCCAACCGTCCCCGCCTCGATCCGATGAAAAATAAGGGAGATATGACGTCATTTACAAAGTATGACGTCATTTTCAGGAATTTGGCTCCATGCCAAATTCCTCTTGTCAGTCGGTAGATATTCTCAATCTCTATCATGCTACCAAATTTCACACCTCTATCTTCCTCAATAAGCGAGCTATAGGCGAAAACATTTCATGAATAATTAATGAGTGTTGATGACGTCACAAACATCACTTTAAAGGGGGTTGTCGTGTTCAAACGCAAATAACTCGAGAACCGTAAGAGTTAGCGAAAATCTGAGAACACTTTACTGGTAGGTATTTGAACGCTCTATCGAATGGAAGAATTCCGATCAAAATCCGACTGCAAATAAAGTCGCTAGACCTTGCCAAAGATTTGATTCGAAAATTTTCAATAATTTCAAAAATATTGGCAGCATGCCATTTTCATTCTAGAGGTAGATTAAGAATGTGGAAACATGTTTAGATATAAAATTTCATGCCGATATCTCATTTAATAAGAGAGATATTAACGTATGAATATTTAATTAGCTTTGATGACGTCATAGCGAATTTTCCCACGCTCATTGTGACTTTATTTATGGTCCGATTTCAAAAATTTTTCATATTCCAAATCAGACCATTAAAATCTTTCATCCTACCGTCTAAAATCTAAGATTGAAATATTTTTTTTGAAATGAAAACAATCGGGTCAAGGTCAACTTTTTCGGGGTAGAGCTACGAAATTGACGCAGTGACATAAAATCTTGCATCTCCTTTTCTGAATCGAATGCTGAAAATTTCATTCCAATCGGACAAATAATAAGGAAGATATAGCGATTCAAAATTTTGGCGTCGTAGGTGGCGCTGCGCGCTTATAAGCGGTAATTTAGAAAATTAAAAAAATCAAATCTTGAAAATTTAATTTCGAATCGAACACTGAAAACAGAATAGTAATATCTTTAATAATGAGTGATTTCTGAGCCGTCACAAAAAAAAAAACGGATGAAGAATAATAATAATAACTAGAAACGAGCTCGTTGCTAAAGCAACGAGTAGGTTTCACAAGTTAAAGTCGAAGCAGCGAAGCTGAGATCTCCTACTCTAATACAAAATTCTTTTTCACGATCCAGATATCTGATCTTTAGTGATGGTATCCACATTGCGCAATCTACTTGCAGAAAATTGTAGGTAACGGCGACTTACATTATACACATTATACTGAAGCCTACATCGCACAATATCGACTACTCTTGACCATATATTTGAAACAAGAAACATGTAGGACAATCACACTTAGTACAATCTGCACGTGTAACCTAGATCTTCAGTCCTTACTGCCCGCTTTATGTTGTTTATTTATTAACTTACGCAAGGTATTTCGCGTGTACAGATGTTTGACCTTGAATCGCTTCTCTGCTGGAATAAACAATTCTCCTCGCGATGAACTTACGCAAGTTATTTCGCGTGTACAGATGTTTGACCTTGAATCGCCACTCTGCTGGAATAAACAATTCTCCTCGCGATGGCCTTTAGTAATGCCGCTTTCCCCAATATACAAAACAAAGACTTGACAATGTCTCGTATTCCACAGGTAAAGCACTGTAACTGGCGATTAATTCACACACGTTTGAAGTCCTGTATAACAGCGGCGCAGTGCGAGGTATTAAGCAAGGCAAATTCACCGCGCTTCTCTAATGTGTAATGCCGACGCTCGGAGAAGATTTCTTTATAGCCTTGTTCAGCAGTAGCTCGTAGAATGTAAATTTGCTTTTTTTTTTTCTTTTTTTTTTTTTTTTTTTTTTTTTTTTTTGGGGGGGGGGGGGGTGGGTTTTTTTTTTTTTTGGGGTTTTTTTTTGTTTAAGAATTCGAATGCATAATACTTTCTCAAACTCTATTTTATAGAAAGCACTTTAAATCGCGATTGAATTAATCGCGAGTTACTGCGCCTTGTCCATGGAAGAAGTCCTATATCACAGCGGTGTCGTGCAAGGTATTAAGCAAGGCAAATTGACCGCGCTTCTGAAGATATGTTTATTGCGTTGTTCATCAGTAGAGTGCCCAAAATTTGATTTTTGTTTAAGAAATCGAAACCAAAATGCTTTCTCAAACTCTTGTTTTTATAATTTGTTCATACGACGAATAAAAAATACTTGAAAGTTACGCAAGTAAGATATTTTTTATAAAAAAATCTTTAAATTGCTCACTTTCAAATACCGGGAAACATGTTTCATAGTAAAATCGTTACGGAAAAATCGTTTTCGTAATGTTTTGGAAACTAAAAGACTAAAAATAAGACAGTTTTGAACATTACGTAATTTTTAAAAAACTTTTAATTGAAATAGAGGCCAAACTAAAAGAGATAGATAATATCGGCCGATGAAAGTTCTAAAGATATGAACCTAGAGAACATAACAGTGAAAATTTGAGAGATCTACCATTAAAACTAAAAGCTACATACGCGAAAATCGAAAAATATTAAATCTTACGTAATTCTCTTAAAACGTCGTATATTTCGAAAAATTTTTTCATTAAACGGGAGTATGTGTCTGTGAGAATGAATAGCCGAAAGATGAAATTTCAAAGTAAAGAGTCGGTAGATACCCTCATTCCCTATCATGCTACCAATTTTCACATCTCTACCTTCTTTAATAAGCGAGCTTTAGCTGAAACCATTTCATTAAACATTAATGAACTTTATGTGACGTTGAAAGCATCACTTTAAAGGGGGTTGTCGTGTTTTAAACCTAAATAACTCGAAAACGGTAAGAGTTAGCGAAAATTTGATGGCAATGTTATGCATATAAATTTTCGCGCAGAATCGATTGCAACAATCCCCGATTCGATAAGATGAAAATTAATGGAGTTATGACGTCATTTACAAAGTATGACGTCATTTTCAGGAATTTTGTACCATGCCAATTCCCTTTTGTCAGTCGGTAGATATTTGCATTTTCTTTTATGCTACCAAATTTCATACCTCTAGCTTTATCAATAAGCGAGACACAGCTACCAGAAGTTATAAATTTTATTATCAGGAAAGGCCAAACACTGAACTTTGACCGCAAATATCTCGAAAACGGTAAGAGATATCGAAAATCTGAGACCAGACCTTTCTCCTTTAACTACTTTTTCACGCAGAATCGATTCCAACAATCCCCGATTCGATACGATGAAAAATAAGGGAGTTATGACGTCATTTAGAAAAGTATGACGTCATTTTCAGGAATTTGGCACCTTGCCAATTCCCTTTTGTCAGTCGGTAGATATTTGCATTCTCTTTTATGCTACCAAATTTCATACCTCTAGCTTTATCAATAAGCGAGACACAGGTACCTGAAGTTTTAAATTGTATTTTCAGGAAAGGCCAAACACTGAACTTTGACCGCAAATATCTCGAAAACGGTAAGAGATATCGAAATTCTGTTGCTGGTACTTACCATTTTACTTTTTCACGCAGAATCGATTCCAACCGTCCCCGCCTCGATCCGATGAAAAATAAGGGAGATATGACGTCATTTACAAAGTATGACGTCATTTTCAGGAATTTGGCTCCATGCCAAATTCCTCTTGTCAGTCGGTAGATATTCTCAATCTCTATCATGCTACCAAATTTCACACCTCTATCTTTCTCAATAAGCGAGCTATAGGCGAAAACATTTCATGAATAATTAATGAGTGTTGATGACGTCACAAACATCACTTTAAAGGGGGTTGTCGTGTTCAAACGCAAATAACTCGAGAACCGTAAGAGTTAGCGAAAAATCTGAGAACACTTTACTGGTAGGTATTTGAACGCTCTATCGAATGGAAGAAACCCGATCAAAATCCGACTGCAAATAAAGTCGCTAGACCTTGCCAAAGATTTGATTCGAAAATTTTCAATAATTTCAAAAATATTGGCAGCATGCCATTTTCATTCTAGAGGTAGATTAAGAATGTGGAAACATGTTTAGATATAAAATTTCATGCCGATATCTCATTTAATAAGAGAGATATTAACGTATGAATATTTAATTAGCTTTGATGACGTCATAGCGAATTTTCCCACGCTCATTGTGACTTTATTTATGGTCCGATTTCAAAAATTTTTCATATTCCAAATCAGACCATTAAAATCTTTCATCCTACTGTCTAAAATCTAAAATCTAAAAAGATTGAAATATTTTTTTTGAAATGAAAACAATCGGGTCAAGGTCAACTTTTTCGGGGTAGAGCTACGAAATTGACGCAGTGACATAAAATCTTGCATCTCCTTTTCTGAATCGAATGCTGAAAATTTCATTCCAATCGGACAAATAATAAGGAAGATATAGCGATTCAAAATTTTGGCGTCGTAGGTGGCGCTGCGCGCTTATAAGCGGTAATTTAGAAAATTAAAAAAATCAAATCTTGAAAATTTAATTTCGAATCGAACACTGAAAACAGAATAGTAATATCTTTAATAATGAGTGATTTCTGAGCCGTCACAAAAAAAAAAAACGGATGAAGAATAATAATAATAATAATAATAAGAAAAGACAGTAGAATAATAAAAGGTTTCACAAGTGAAACTTGTGAAACCTAATAATAAGAAAAGACAGTAGAATAATAAAAGGTTTCACAAGTGAAACTTGTGAAACCTAATAATAAGAAAAGACAGTAGAATAATAAAAGGTTTCACAAGTGAAACTTGTGAAACCTAATAATAAATAAGAAAAGACAGTAGAATAATAAAAGGTTTCACAAGTGAAACTTGTGAAACCTAATAATAAGAAAAGACAGTAGAATAATAAAAGGTTTCACAAGTGAAACTTGTGAAACCTAATAATAAATAAGAAAAGACAGTAGAATAATAAAAGGTTTCACAAGTGAAACTTGTGAAACCTAATAAATAAAGCAAGAAAAAAATAATCCGGCTCTGAAATTGGGCAAAAAAAAAAAAAAAAAACATTCAGGCCGGTGAAAGTCTTCCTGCCCCCGCCCCCATACAAATCAAATGGTTGCTCCCTACAGAAGTTTTCCCCTTTTGGTAGCACAACATTTTGACTCTTGAGATGATTCGTATTTAGTAGGACTAAAAGCGTCAAATAGCTTTATTTTGTACCAAATAGAATATTTTTGAAATAACCACACACATGTACACGTATGCATTCAAATAAGATGGGGTATATGCTTGTATCAGACAATATATAGAATTGAACAAAGCTCACACGTTAACAGACATTTACAAATGATGAAGGGGAATGAGGTGGGTAATCGTACTTCAGTGTTATTACAGTTTTACAAAGGTGGTAATTTCGGAAATTTTAAAACTGGACGTGTAAACCCCAGCTAATAGAACACACGAAATATGACCTTAAATTCATCGTCTATGTATTGATTCATAAATATTTGTCAGTATAACCTTCAACCTTTTATTTCTAACACCTGGGAGAAAACAACGAAAACACCGGGAACATAGACTAGTAAAATTATAATAACAACCCCCCCCCCCCCCACACACACACACACACACAATACACGACATAAGGTCAAACTCAACCCAAGCAGTGGCAGATTCAGCGGTGGGGTCAAGTGGACGAGAGAGAGAAGAAAGAGAGAGAGAGTGGGAGAGAGAGACACAGACGCCGCAGACTATTATTATCTGATAATCGTACTCGACTCTACTCGACTTCTCGAGAACTGCGGGTGTGAAGCGCAGGCAGGTGAAGAGGAGCTTGGGGAAGAGACCTAAGGAAAGGGAGAGGGCGAACCCTAACACCCCCTGCCCCTTCAATGTTGGTGTGGAGTCCACTTTTCACTTTTCAACAGGAAATGACCAGGTCACAAATCTCTTGGAGTAAAGTTCATTTTATTCAGTGTAAGGCTTACAGAAAAAAAGTACTTTAACTGTGCTTGTGTTCGTCTACATAATTCATTGTAAAAATATAAATGTTTATCCCTTTCTTTCAGTTTTATTAGCTCTACTGTCCAGAGATCAGCAGAACTTATGCGATATTACTCGTCATCCGTCCGTCCATCCGTGAACAATTGGTCTTTAGCACTATTCCTCTGGGATTTGATTAAGGGTTACTAGTATTCCCTATATGATCTAGTGCATGTGTATAATTTTGAACCTGAGCCCAGCCCTCGGGAGTGGGAAATAGGCGTGATCTCGAATCTTGTTATGGTTTCTGTTTGAATATAAATGTTTATCATTGTATACTCTAATATTAGAGTCTACTTGATTTTTTCCCTATATAGAAATTATCCGAGTGAAGAAAATCACTCAATAAGCTCCGCCTATCCGTTTAATGGAAAAAATACCGGTGATAAATCGGTAGTAAGTAAGCGGAGAGACAATCAGCGCTTTATGTATGCAAGATTTCTTACGTTTGAGTGACAAAATCACCACTGTTCCCGCAAAATGACGTAAGACACTATCAATACTATATAATGACGTCAGAGATTTTACGGTAAACGTAACTATTAGCCACTCAGAACATCAGTCCCGCAGTTTAATAACGTGAAAGGGTCTATAGCCTTGATGGTTCAACATATGCGTTGGTGAGGATTGAAGAAAAGGTTTTCACTGTAAAAAATGATTTATAATGATTTATCTGTATAATTTGTCCTAAGGAGGAGTCCTAGAGGTTCGACACCCCTTTCTGTTTCCGTGCATTTACAATATATTGGTCTAAGAAAAATTGTTGCCCCATGTTTACTCACAGCGATCTGGTCTACCCTGCACATGTACCCATTTCCGGAAACTAAATGCCGGTTATGATTTGGAAAATAGAAATACCCTACACTAAATATTGACCGAAAGCGACACATGGAAAGGAGGGGTTATTTGTTTGATTTCCTTGTATGACGTGTTAGCCGGTATAGAATTTTCTCACAACATTTTTGTAAGAATGGTAGGTAATTTTTTTTTATATCCTGGAAGAAATCACTCGTCAGACACGTTTAGGCCTTAGGGAAGTGTATGTGAAACTGGGGTTGTATTATCTATAAATAAATCTACAACCCAGACTTCAGTACACTACAATAATATTATACAGTACATGTATTGAGTTGTTCATTCATGTTCATTCCATTCACTTTTAGTAAGTTTGATTAATGGTATTCTATCGCATAGTTTTCTTTTATTCTCTTCAATTTACATATAGAGGGGACAGGAATAAATTTAATTGGTCTAGATTGAAATAAATCTGATGAAATAGTTATAGAATATATTAGGTTAAGTAAGGCTAAGAGAAATATCATTGTCAGCCTCAGGTATAAAGATGTGGGTATATAAATATGATAAGTGAAACCAAAAGTGGTGGTTGGACTCGAAATTTACTAGAAAAGGGGGTCATTTTGGTCACTGAAAGATTGCCCCCCCCCTTTCCTGGACAAAATGATTGACATAGCCAATAGAACCCAATGAATGAGGTGTTCAGCTTGTGACAGAAGTCTTGGGTTTGACTCCTGCCATGGGCATACCTGGTAACTTGTCTTTCACTGATGAGACAGTGAAACCAATTAGTCCTGTGATTGTATGGTATACAAATATGGCACTTTAAAGATCTCTCACTACTTAAATTTGAGTTGGAATGTTGCAAAGGTGTCCATACATATATGAAATTCTATGCAATACTACTGGCAGATGCTGTAAGCATATATATTAAATAGTCATGGAGTGACTAAAACATCAATTAATCAATTGACAGAATGATCGACATCCTCCCTTTTTTCTATTACATAAATTACTAGATCCATCTACTGGATAATATTGTGATGATTGTGTTGTCATAAGTGTTAAATGTCTTAATAAAAATAGGCCACATGGAAAACATATTTTCAAGAAATTACACTGAAAGTTTGGCATTATTGATAAAGGGAAGAAAATTCTTATCTGTAAACAACTTTCACAGTTCTGTTTGCCCTTTAAACTTTGCTACTAGATAACACTTGTTTGTTTATGTCAAATGTGATATACAGTTTATTGTAAAGGAGCAGTAACATAATTTATACTCGTACAATGTCCTCTCATTCAAAGATGTTTAGAATATTTTATATGACGTTTCTGTAACAATGTTGTTAGTTTACGGTATGTGGCACTAAACTCTAATTTTATCTGACAAGAGGCTCTGTTACAGTATTACCATATATGGTAGAGTCGAGATGTTCTGGATAAATGGCACAAAACACAGTGAGAAAAACACCCAAAATCACAGTGGGAATCCAGGTGGAAATTTACTTGTGCTCATTAACACCTTTGTAAAATACATGTAGTGTATTGTGTAATTCTTGAATTTACACCTGGATATGGCCCACTGTGACAGGTGGAAAAATTGCAAAACACCAGGACTGTACTGTATGATAGCTTAGTTAATTCTATTTGTTGAGACCCAATTAAATCATGAGATATCTCATTGTCAGACAATAACGAATGGTTTGTAAGTATGCTATTATACCTTAAAGTTGTTTTAGGGGGTTGGAAGAGGGTTTTATAGAAATCATCCTGTCTATTTGTCCATTCACCGGAGCATGGTTAGTCCACAAAATCTATATAATTATATGCTTGTTTTGATCTGGTTGCTATTGGACACAATTGTTACCCTTGATTTAAGGGTACTTCACGATCTTAACCCATGCTTTTACTTTCAAGGTCACAGTAAACCTGTGATTGAATAGGAGTCTGGTAGAAAAAAAAAACCCCAGCAGTAATATTTAATTCCTTAATGCTTCATGGAATTTTTACCCATGACACTAGCTGTGCCATGTTTTTAATTCAAGGTCATACAAATGTACCTCCAAAGTCACAATAAATCTTTATCAAAATTGTATCACTGTCAGGTCCATAACACTTTAGCAATAACATACATCTGCTTCATTCTTCATGCTAGTATTACTTACTCATGTCTTAAGGGCATTTTATAACCTTGTCCAAAGTTCTTACTTTCAATGTAAGAATCACAATGAGCACCTAGACACAGCTGTTGTCTTGTCTGTGAAACTTAAGCAATAACAGATATGGACACAAAATCTGAGCCTCAGGTGTGTGATATATTCTTGATCTAAGTCACACCTCAAAGGTCAGTGCCACTTTATGCTTCATATGTGACATACATGTATTGTTTCCCATAACAATGTCAGGTGTGACCCTATGTCAAAATGGTATTCATTTCATAAACTTTAACAGTAGCTTAGACATGCTTTATACAGTTGTAACAGCAACTATGGTTTAAGCCTCTGTTATGTTTCCATCAAGGTCAAGGTCACAGAAACCCTTTATCTGTGACCACAATTTTTGCTCAATCATAAAACCTTAGTAACACAAATGTAACATAGATCTGTTTATACTATACTCTTTTGTTGCTTATGTTATGACATGGCCTTGATTTCAAGATTGTCTTCAAGGTCAAAATCCTGATATATATACTCTGAAAAAATATCGAAATAAATTTCTTCATAAAGTATCAGTGTACTACTTTGGGGGCATTTGTCTTTTTAGAATCGTTCTAGGCTTATATATTAAACATGTATCTCTCTCTCAATATGTTGATATCACTTTGATGAACTAAAAAATAATCTACTGATTATGTTAGGTGCCCTCACATAATAATTCAATATGTTGCCAAGGTGGCCATTTTGAAAGTCACTAAATGGTGCAGTTTTTAACAGTTTTCAATACTGATTTTGATGATACTTTCCAAAAATTATACTGGTAGTTTATACACAGTGATAGACTTTGTCCAAAGACTTAGTTAGTATGTTGTAACTTTGTGAGACACACAATCCAAATTCACTTAGATGAAATCATTCAAGGGTGAAGAATTTTGGGGTTCAAGATGCAATAAGCCAATGGTTACCATACATGTAGCAGAATTTTGACTCTGTTTCTTGTTGTCATAGATACAGGAACTGAGTCAGCAAACAGAATGATAATACATTGTTTTTGTGACCATCAGACCTCCCACATTTATCACCAATAGAACACATTTTTTATGTTCTTGAATGGCCATTAACAGAACTTCTACAAACATTACTTGATAAAGAAGTTTCAAGTATATATTATTGCACAATATACACATTTCATGCTTTAAAGTTGCAACACAATGGTTAGGGCAGATGAAAGTCTTGAATTGTCATACCCAATAATAAGACCCAATCATGCTTTGGCCTGATATTTCAGATTACATGTAGGTAGATGTAGATGGGAGCCTTAAAAACTCTCCATGCATAGAGTTGATGATTGAGCATTGGAAATATACCCTTTGTACATTCCAGTACATGTATTTCAATTTCTTATTTCTGTTTAATAATTGTTTTGAAATGAATTTTAAACCCTTTAATGTTTGATAGATAAGTAGGTAATGATATGTCACCATCTATTTATTTTGAGATAGAAATATTGTATATACATGTAGTGATGTACTATAGGAAATCTTCTCAATCTTTTATTTATTTTAAAGCCAGTGTTGTTCAGTGGATGAAGTGTTTGGCTGGTGATTGAGAGGTCACAGGTTCAACTCCCACTGTATGAACATTGGTGTTCTGTCTTTCGGATGAGACAGTAAAACCTGAGGTCCAGTGTCATGGTAAGCGTGGCACTTAGAAGGTCCATCACTGCTTTGAGTGGGTCCGTTGTAGAGGTATAAATTTCTATGCAATGCATCAGGCAGACTTTATCACCCTCTATTTAACTTATAAATGAAATAATTGTGGAGTGACGTAAAACACTAAACAATCAAAGACATTTTGTTTTGCTGAGTAAATTTTCAGGAGATGCCAGTATATTTTTCATAAATAATGTACATTATTATGATTTTAGAATGGATATGATGACAACCCTCTGTATGATCCAAAACTCTTGGAAGACCTAAGTTTTAACGAGGAGAAGAATGCCACTTACAATCCTGTTATCACCCCCCAGAATCCGGGAGAAAATCTAATTCTCAGACCTTTACAGAAAACTGACTTCGACAGAGGTATACCTTTTAACAGGGTTGCTGTTTTTCAAGGAGGGGGTTTGATTAATCTGTCAATCTTTTAACTTTTTGTTGAAGTTTCACACTGTAGCAAAATTTTTAATATTGGAAGTAATACCAGTATTACCATATTTTGCATGTAGAAGGACATTATTTTAATGTAGGATACATATACATGTACCATGTCGTTGTGACCTACTTTTCATGCTTAAGTGGTCTAGGTTGACTTCATGCATTTGCAGTGCAGTCATACAATCTATAGTGGTGTGCTATTGGAATACTGGGTATGTTCATCAAATCTTGATTAAGATCTCAAAATCTCACCTTGTTTACAACTTTCACAACTGTATTGATGAAAAATTTCAACAGGGTTGACACTGATTTTTCTTTTGTGCACTGTTCCAGATGGACTTTCTAGTCTTCAAATTTTATCAGTCTGTAGACTTCTGGCATTTTTTCAATGTAATCAACATGACAACGTAGAGCCAAATCCAATAGTAATTATGGACGCAGAAATTATATGCAATATATCCATAAAGGGAACAATAAGCACTTCTTTATATATTTCATTATTTTACTATATTGACTGTCATAACATGAAACTTAATAGTGCAAAGCATAAAACAAAGAGGCTCAATTTTGTGTTCATTGAGTATTACTACAAAGTTCTTTTTCATATTTATTTATCAAAGTAAAATAGCCCTGGTAGCTATGGTAGCATTTGAATTAATTGATGGCAAAAAGGGGTAAAATTTATGGACATTCAGAGGTTAAATTTAATATAAAGTAGGTTATAGTATGGATTTTCTATGGATTTTTGCAATGCACCCTACATTTCACTATGTTGGGCGTTGTGATTCCACTACTCTGTTGTGTGTAGAGTAGTGGGATCACAACGCCTGACGTAATGAGGATGTGTACCTAACTATTGTTGCTAGAAGATGGACTGATAAGTTTGAAATTTATTTAGTGCGCTGACAAGATTAGTTTATGATTTACGGACAAAGGCTAACGTCAAAACCAGAATTCATTTGTACAAACAGAATGAACTTTACTACATTTTGTATTCAACAGGATATATGGATCTTCTCTCTCAACTAACTAAAGTTGGGGAAGTGTCCAGGGAGGAATTTGAAGGTAGGAAAATTTTTCTCTCATTGTGTCAAATATTTTACATGAATAGACTTTATTTTTCTTGTAAGGAAAAATTTAATTGTTTTTTGTCAGTTTTGACTGACTTATGGGTAGCTCTTTCCAGAAAAATCAAATGAAAAACTCCCTTAAACAAACAAAAACTTTTTTTTTTTGTAGTAAGTATATTTTTTAGGTCAATAGGTGAACTAAGATATTTCTTCCTTTGGCAAGCATTTCAGGATTCTTTTCGTAAAATGTCCTTAGAATCTTACGACCGTCAACTATTATCCTTTTGGATGTAGTTCAAGGTATAACTCACCATCTTAACTCGAAAGGCAGATTTTAGATAAAATCGATAGATTAATTTGAAACTTTAAATGTACATGTATTTTAATATAATAGCACCCATTAATAAATACATACTTTTTTTTCTGTTGATCATTTCAGCACGTTTTGCTTCAATGGAGAGTTGCCCAGATACATACTACATTACAGTTTTACAGGATACAGTGACTGGACGAGTGATTGGTTCTGCCTCTCTCGTTAAAGAGTTCAAGTTTATACGACAGTGTTCTGCTGTAAGATCATTCATATAAAAAACTATTTCATATGTTACGAGAAGAGTTCCATTTTGAGCTAGCATAGCACAATTGTTAAAATGTCTGGTTTGTGATCCAAAGGTCATTGGACATAAGGGAAATGATCACTTTACAGAAGAATATTCACATATATACATGTAATTTAAAATGTGAACTATTTGTGAATCAATAATTCACTTATCTTCATGGCATTATTTGTGGTCTTTAAATGAATATATGTAAGGTGAGTTTGGTAAATAACACTTTTATGGATGTGTGTTTTGCTAGATGTTTGTATTTTGTTTAATATCCCAGTGGAAGAAGCTGAAGTATTTGGAGAAATTCTCTAAGCCTAGGCAGATGTTATATATATATGTATAAGTTATATATATATATATATATATATATGTGTGTGTGTGTATATATATATATATATATATATATATATGTGTGTGTATATATATATACAGTCAAACCTGTCTATTAAGGTCAGCAAAGGGAAGAGTCAAAAGTGGCCTTTATAGACAGGTGACCTTTATACAGAGGTCTATTATCTAGGAAAACATAGATATTAGGAATTTAAAATGTGACCTTTATAGACAGGTGACCTCTTAATAGAGGTGACCACTAAGACAAGTTTTACTGTATATGTGTGTGTGTGTATATATATATATATATATATATATATATATATATATATATATATATATATATATATATATATATATATATATATATATGTTATACAAAAGGCATTAAAGCAGAATTAACTTTCTATGGATGTACATCTCAGTAGTAACTCAAAGTCATTTCAGAGTCAGCATAGTTTTAGCTATTTCATTTAGCATTACATTCCTCACCATGATTATTTGGATCCACACACTCTATTTACTTTCCTACCACAGCAAAATAAAATAAAGTTGGCAGATGTTTCCACTTGCCCTAAATGGGATTCGAACCCTCCTTTGATAGAGGAGTGGCTCCAATGCTACAGCACAGGACAAGCACAAAAAAGTACAGAAGCTGTATTCTTAGTCATTATACTGTGTGTTATTATTAGAATCATATTTTGTAGAGAGGTAGGGTGGAAGATGTCGTAGTTGATGATGCATGCAGTAGTAACTCAAAGTCATTTCAGAGTCAGCATAGTTTTAGCTATTTCATTTAGCATTACATTCCTCACCATGATTATTTGGATCCACACACTCTGTTTACTTTCCTACCACAGCAAAATAAAATCACTTCTAATGTTACAAATTACTAAAGTAAATTGTATTTGCTCTAATAATTTGTAATGTAAACTCTGTACTAATGTTTCAAATTATAAGAGAAAATTGAATTTACTCTTATGATTTATAATGTTAGAAAGGATTCGATTCTAAGCTTATTTTTGATATCGTTGATTTTATTTGAAAAAAGCCATGGCTATGAATAGAGTGTACAGTGCTTTTGTGTACAGTCCTTTCATTTTTAATCAATTTCCTTTCCCCTTTTGTTCTGCAGATTAGTTGGCAGATGTTTCCACTTGCCCTAAATGGGATTCGAACCCTCCTTTGATAGAGGAGTGGCTCCAATGCTACAGCACAGGACAAGCACAAAAAAGTACAGAAGCTGTATTCTTAGTCATTATACTGTGTGTTATTATTAGAATCATATTTTGTAGAGAGGTAGGGTGGAAGATGTCGTAGTTGATGATGCATATCGTGGGAGGCAGCTTGGAAAATTGTAAGTCTATCAGTGAATTTTATTTACCAATGAGAAATTTTTATGTGTATGAGTCTTACTGCTTTACTTTTTTATTACCTGCTTGTTGATTAAGTATTTGATATGTACATTCATAATACAATTTATTATCTCCCTCTTTCATTGAAACAGGAAATTTGGTCCTGTCATTTTGTCCTTTAAAATGGGTTAATCTTCAGTAACTTCAGTTTGCTTTGAAACATTTAAGTGAAATTTTTTTCGGATGATACCTTGCAAGGAAGGGATGTTGGGATTGTTTATTAGCAAATTTTGATAAAAGTCAAGATCACTTACTTAAATTTGTATTATGCCCCCCTTTTCATTTTGTATAACATTTGTTAGTAATGAGTTTGGTGTTAATGATCTTTGATTATTGATTCCTCATCAACAATTTGCTTGTTGATTAAAATTCATATGAACATGCAGCTGTCATATAGTATGAAAAACAAGGCAAACTCAACTTTCTATGGATGTAAATCAGTAGTGACTCAAAGTAATTTCTGAGTCAATATATTTTTAGCTTATTTATTCACCATGATTATTTGGCACATGTGATGGTAGTTAGTGTTTTATGGTAGAGGAAACTAGAGTTCCTATTAAAAACACTGACTTTCTATAGATATTGACAGACCTTCCCATATGTCAGTCTTAGATTTGAATTTGGACCTGATTGAAATATGAGACAATGTGAGAAGGTGGACAAGTACATTATCCTACTTGAGGACAAAAGGCAAAAATCGCTCGCCTCTTTTGAATGTGTATACATGTCTAAGCACTTACACATATTTATAGTGATGCAAGAAAGCCTGGTCCCTGTGTTTGACCACTGAGGCACTCTATCAGAAATGAGTCCATAGTGAATTTATATACTGTACGTTACACCACTCCATTACTGAAGAGTTCTTCAGGAGTGTGAGATTACAGTGGGTTCCAGTGCATTCTGTTACTGAGACATTTCATCAGAAGTACACCATTCTATTACTGAGACATTTCATCAGAAGTGCACCTTTCTGTTACTGAGACATTTCATGAGAAGTGCACCATTCTGTTACTGAGACATTTCATCAGAAATACACCATTCTGTTACTGAGGCATCTTATCAGAAGTGTACCTTTCTGTTACTGAGACATTTCATCATAAGTGCACCATTCTGTTACTGAGGCATTTCATCAGAAGTGCACTTTTCTGTTACTGAGGCATTTCATCAGAAGTGCACCAATCTCTTACTGAGACATTTCATCAGAAGTGCACCATTCTCTTACTGAGGCATTTCATCAGAAGTGCACCTTTCTGTTACTGAGGCATTTCATCAGAAGTGCACCATTCTGTTTTTGAGACATTTCATCAGTAGTACACATCTCAGTTACTGAGACATTTCATCAGAAGTGCACCATTCTGTACTGATGCATTTCATCAGAAGTACACCTTTCTGTTACATAGACATTTCATTGGAAATGCACCATTCTGCCACTGACATTTCATCAATGGTACAACTGTCTGTTAGTGGGGCATTTCATCAGAAGTACACCTTTCTGTTACTGAGGCATTTCATTAGAAGTGCACCTTTCTGTTACTTAGACATTTCAGCTACTGACATTTCATCAGTGGTACAACTCTCTGTTACTGGGGCATTTCACCAGAAGTGCTCCTTTCTGTTACTGAAACATTTCGTCAGAAGTGTTAGGTTATAGTGAGTTACAGTGCAGCACTTTATCCATCCCTGTAACTGTGACTTCACCATGATAACATCAGCATTAAGAGACATTAACTTACACTGTATGATATGTTTCAGGTTACTGGATGTTTTAACCATTCTGGCCAAGAAAGTGAACTGTTACAAAATTTCCCTAGAGTGCCTAGATAAAGTGAAACCGTTTTATGAAACCTTCGGTTATGTAAAAGAAGAAGGTCAAAACTATATGTGTCGGCGATACCAACCAAAGTAAACCATAACCAACTGGCAACAGCAAATCTGTGATGCACTTAACCCTTTAATTGCTATGCATATCATAATATCTCAATTTGATTGCCAGAAATACTTGATTGTGTCATAACAGTTTTGGTTATAATTTATAAAAATGATCTGATATTGGTGTAAGTGTTTCAAGAGTTATCTGATAATGTTTCCAGCATAATCTCATTGTTTAAATTAAGGTGCAATGGAGTGTAGTGCAAATTTTTTTTCACTCTTAACAAGTGAAGCTTATTTGTATCGTAAAGCATAAATACTGACTTTTCTAACATACAGGAAATTCTATATGTGTACTTATTTATCTCGATTCATATATCTTTGGAGTTCAACCTGCTCTTTCTGCCCATAGACATGAATTTGGTAATAGAATATATCTCATACATTCTACTTTCGACAATTACAGGAGAGGAGGTGTAGATTGAAGTTACATATGTCGTGAAATAGTTATTGGGTTATACTTTTACTGAATCTTTGTTTTACAAGACATCATAAATCCTCAATATGTGCTTTTTCATTTACAAACTTGAGTTTTGAATTGAGCCGTACTTCTTACATCAAGGGTTTTCCTGTGAAATTTTATTGTTAGTAAGAATCTTACAACTACCTGATTTTCATGTGTATGTCTTTTGTGTACCTTTGTCCTGTACCTTTTTTGTACCATATTTTTGAGATATATTATGTCTTAAAATAATTAATGGGAATAAACATACTTATTTGAATAAGTTTATTGGATGTTTAACCAAGGATGCATCATGTACTTTTTATTTGGTGGGATTGTTTTGTTTTTATTTCATTTGCATCGGAATGCTTTTATAGTTATAAAATGAACAGGTAGTATCATCATACTGTTTGAAACACTGAACTTCTACAAAAATTGCAATGAACTTTTAGTATTTTATGAAGTTAATTTATGAAAAAAGAGGGATATCAATCTCACTATCATATGTTACGCTGGATAATTTTCCAGCGTATGTGTTGCATAATGCTTCATTATTGATTTTACAGCTCATTTTGAAATCTTTTATCCATAAAAATCTCAGTTATGTGTCTTTTTTTACCAAGTGTTATTATACACTTATCAGGATGATGTGTGGTTGTGACACTTCCCATTCAATGTTTGTCCACATTCATCATGCCTTTGCAGTGTTAAATTAATTTTGTATCGTATGTTTTGGGCATTTATGGCAGATGGGGCAGCCCAACAGGAGACACTTGCTTCATCTGATTAAAACCATGTCTATATTCCAGTTCTCTATTTGCCTATTGCATACAAAGATCTGGTGAAACCTTGTTCTGGTGAACCTGTATGACGTTCCAGTCACTGAAACTGCTATTTCCCATAGCCAATCTGTGACTCTGCTAGGCACGTGCAAGTGATACAATATGTAGAAAACACTGTTCAAAAACTACCTTGTAGGACATACTTACACTGAATTGAAACATGTGAACGTTGGGGATGTTAATTTCATTCCTAGGAATTTATAGCTTATCCACTGATTGACTGAAAATTAGAGTTCACCAGAAATGACCCCTTACGAGGTTTTGCCAGATCTTTATCCGCAATAGGACAAATAGATAAGCAGAAGATATGGTTTTAATCAGATTGTCACTTATTCTTCCCAGACACCTGGTGTACTGTAAAGTATAAACCATGGTACAATGTTAGTGGTACATTAACGTTGCATAAATTACTTTTGTATTTAGCTTTATTGATTGCATGCACTAGTGTTTTGATACTTCCTTTAGGAATGTATCACTGTGGTCATAATGAATTGCATTCACAAGGTTTTTATTTTTCTTTGTTGATTGTTATTTTCGTAACCAAAGATTCCACCTTTTATCCATCATTAACTTGAGAAGGATGTCTCAAACTGTAGGAGATTTCTTGTATCAAGTGGTTTATTTTTTGTCGTTTAGTATGGTATTATTAGTAATATTGTTTTGCAAATATCTTGCATATATATGATATTGGGCTTTGTTTGATGAAAAAAAAAATTGGCGTTGAAATGAAATATGAGGTTTTGTAAATACTGTGGGAACTTACTTTAACTTTGTTGACTCTGATACATTAAAGGAATCTCACTAAATGTGTGTTTGTTAATCTGAAACTTAATCTATATTTGGCTGTCAGTCTAATTTAGGTGTTTGTAATTAATACCTCTATTACAGACTCTTCAGTGTACTTTATAACTTTTTATCACACATTTTTCATTGGACAGATTATTTATTTTGTGGTTTCAAGCAAAATCATATTACTCTTTTTTCACTTACCACTGTTTATGAAAGTTTTGATTTAATTTGGGTTTTTTGTACTGAGCTTTATTTGTATTTATAAAATCAGAAGGTAACTTATTTTCACCGCTTTAAATTTTGCATAAAGATTTTCTTGGGATTTTGAATCCCTTTACGTTAAAATATGTAGTGCAAAACTTACTGATTGTAATGACCTAATTTAAGGTTAGACATTTGATAACGATGTCACAAGGAAAACTGTGGAAGGTCTGCTAAACAGATTTAACAGTTAGTCTTTTCACTGACTTGAAAGCTTTAAAGGTTTATGAATCCACATTAATCTCTGTCAGTTTTAAGTTTATAGATCGCTCTGCTTATAAAGATAACTGTAGACTGTTAAATTAAACAGTGAAATACAGTTTAAACTATGAAAAATTCAAAATTAGCAAGAGTTCTGTATGAATTTATCAGCGATTATTAATAAACAGATGTTGAAAATTTCAAATAAGACATATTATTCAGGAATATAGATTCTCTGTTTCATAGTCTCTATCATATATTTCATCCAATATTTACATATACACAATATTTATTATTCAAGGTATTTAAGAATTTTTTATAATAAAACCGATTATTTCTTTTCTTAAAACTTTATGTATACAAAACTTATTTATCTGTTAATTTATTAAATGGTTGAAAAGCTGATGGATTTATTCTAATATACAATGTACATGTATCAGCCAGGACCAAGTTATATGAAAGAAAATGAATACAGACATAGACTTGTGCAAAAACTTGTGATTATTTTGTTTTATTAAATGTACTTACTGAAATGTATATTCGGTCTTTTTGTTATACTGAGTTATTTCCCATATGAACTGGTATCTGACATCAAACCATTGTGACGTCATACAATTTCTATATGATTTACCGTAATTTTACACCAGTTTCCATAGAACTAATTGACATCACAGTGCTTTGACATCGGATACCTGCTCTTATGGGAAATAACTCTGTATAATGAAAAGACTCAATATAGATTCATGTGTGCATCCAAACAGTGGTATATTTCATTGTTAAATTCTACATCTTTCTCTACATTTACGATCTATAGAAAAACTCAGCTCTGATCGGCTGTTGAGAATTTAGAAAGTCAACATCACTTCATATAAATTGAAATTACACAAAGTGTTGTTCTTAACTCCATTAGTAGAAGCCAGTCTGTCAGCAGGTTGGTTTTAATGTCACTTTCAACAATTTTTCAGTCAACTAACCTCTTATACACAGTGGTGCAATTAAGGAATTAGCCCTGTATAGCTTGCACCTAATCTATAGTCTCACGTTGTTGGGTATGTGGTTCATTTGCATGTGTGATTTGTATTATGGACAAAAAAGTTCACTGTAACTTTGACCTTGACACAGCAAGAATTTATGTCTGGGCCATAACACCTTCCTATTACGTTACAGGGAGATTATATTTTACACAATTGTTGTCCATGACCCAGGAGTGTGTCATGACCTTGAACCAGTCATATCTACAAGGTTAAGGTCACAGTGCACACTTAGCTAGAATTCTAGTCCAGTTCATAACTGCTTCCTATTAACTTGGAAGGAAATAATATTTCATACAATCGTAGTCCATGCCTCAAGGGTGTGTCATAACCTTCAATCAAGGTCATATCTACAAGGTCAAGGTTACAGTGTACACATTGCCAAAATTGTGATGTGGGCTATAAATTCTTTATGCTACGTCATGGACATAATGTGAGGATTTTCTTGAAGGGAGATAATTCCATTCTTAGAATTTTTTACAGAGTTAAAATCCTTTCAATTTGTTGTTATTCAACTCTGTTGAAGGTATTTGTCCCATTAGGACAGTTCTAGTTATGTACTGATTTTATCAAAACTTCAGAATTAATGTACTGGGATACTTGATGAACAGACTTTTTGTAGCAATTTTGATGAAACTCTACAGAAATGATATATTCATGTTACCTGATTAAGATACGTGAAAACATCGGTGTCCAGTCCAATATGACTGCCATCTTTCCATTTTAGAATGAATTTTCTCCTTCAGTTTTGTAGCAATTTGATGAAACATTACAGGAATTATCTATTCCAGATACCTGATGAACCTATGTGAAAAGAGGCTCAGATTGACCTATATTGCTCATCTGAGCATTGTCAGTGCAACTATCCCCACCTAACTAAACTAAATATGCAAAATAATATCTGAAATCTCACAATTTGGAATTTGTTAAACAATAATATTAATTTCCTACTTATAAAATGCTCAAAATTGATGCAATATAATTTACATTAAAAAACAAAATGTGTTTGTGAAACATGAATGCCCCTGGTGACAACAAAGTCCAAATAAGGCAAATTTTGAAATGCAAGTCAAAGTTTATGTTCAAGGTCATGAAATCAATGACCTTGGTGTTATTTGAATGATTGATTATTGTTTTACGTCACTCCACGGTTATTCACATATATGGTGACGGCATCTGCCTGATGCATTGCATAGAAATTTCTACCTTTGCAATGGACCCACCCAAAGCAGTGAAGGATCTTTTTCTTGCCACGCCTGCCATGACGCAGGACCTTTGCTTTTATTGTCTCATCGGAAAGACAGACCAGTGTGCCCAAGAACCTCTAGATCACAAGCCGAGCAGCTCATCCACTAGGCCACATGGGCTTGGTGTTATTTGAAAGGTCTTTATTAGTGGTGTATGCATGCCAAATATGAAGCCTCTATCTCTCACGATTCAAAAAGAATGGCAAATAAGGCAAATTTTAAAATGTAGGTTAAAGGTCATGGTCAAGTGGTCAATGATCTTGGTGTAATTTGAAAGGGCTTTATTAGCGTAGTATACATGCCAAATATGAAGTCTCTCAAAAGTTATGGCGGAAGTTAAAGTTGACAACTGACAGACTTACTTTTATGGTAGAAGAGCTAAAGCTCATTTGAAAAAGTTGAATCTGTTTGTCCATGTGCTCCAACATCAACGGTACCGCGGAGGGTATTAAACAAGCTCTCAAGGACATTCGTTCCCGTAAGCTAAAAAATATCTGTACTCCCCTGAGAACTAGTGTTTGAAATACAAGTGCACAACTCTAAGTGATACCATTTGTTGATTCACCATTAGTTTATTTGTATCTCTAACGATTTATCAGATCATTAATATCTAAAAAGAGGAGAAACACAGACAATTATTTCATGCTCATTTGACAGATGGTCCGACAGTCAGACATGTGGGATCACTCTATACCCTGTGTTTTGAGGTGGGAGTTTAATAAGGTGTCAAACTTTAATTTTATCTATCTAAGCCATTGTGGCCTAGTGGTATTACGCTCGCCTCCTGATCAGGAGGCCGGGGTTCGAGTCCCGCTCTGGTCAAGCCGGTGTCCTGTCTTTCGGATGAGACAGTAAAAACCTAGGCCCCATGTTGTGGTATGCATGGCACGTTAAAGATCCCTAACTGCTTCCGGTGGGTCCGTTGCATAGGTCAAAATTTGTATGCCCCGCATCAGGCAGATGCAGTCACCATATATGTGAAATATTCATGGTGTGACGTTGAACAAAAATCAATCAATAAATCAATTTTACTTTGCTGTCACAATAACATTTCTACACAATGATTGGGAGATATGGATTAAAAAATACCTAGATCATCATAATGATACAAAATCAGGCTTAAACCCGAGAGATCTGATTATCACAGTGAACATCTCTTTATTTTCTATAATAAGAAAAATATACCTGCCAATTTCAAAACACTCTCTTTGTTAATGGAAATTTATTAACTATACATTTCATAATAGCATTTCTCTGTCCCAGTTGTTTCATCTCTCACGAGTGCGATATAGTCTATCTCAAGCTGGAAGGGTCCAGATACGTCATCCATAATGCTAATAAATACAGATTTCACATTCTTCGCCTTGAAGGCCTGCTGATAATCTTGAAGTCTACCATGTGTAGTAAAAAAGAATTTTGTAAAAGGAATCTGAAAAAAAAATGTATAATTATGTATGTATGAATTACAAAAAGTACATTTTGATGAAATTTTTTTCCTACTTTTCTATAAAATGGATCAAACGACTCATCTCTATAGATGAGATTCAAATAAAAGTTCTTAAATTTTCAAATTTTGAATAATGTCTTTATTTGAAAGGAAAGTACCTTTACTTGAAGTTAATAACAATTTACATTGAATTTTTTTTACTGAGTTTGATAAAGTTTTGCACCACAAGGAATATCTGCACATTGAGTTCTTTGCCATACATGAAGCAACCTTTTTAATAAAATATCTCCATTAATTTCAGCATTAATAGTACCTATATACATTTATCTGAATAGTACTGTGTATGGGACACTTTAAAAGTAAATGATCAGGGGCCAGTTGTTCGAAATTTTAACCACTGGTTAAGCTAACCAATGGTTAAATTTCATTAGACTGTATCTTTGAAATGAAAAGACTTTAAGTCATAGTCTGTGTACTGATTTGTAACATATGAAACATGCTTTATAAAGTAACTTAGATTTTTATACAGAAATTTTATAAATTAAAGTAATTGTCTCTCAAATTTTAATCCACTGGTTAGGTTAACCAATGGTTAAAGTTTCAAACAACTGGTCCGAGAAGTCCCTGGCATTCCACACACACATTTATCATTGTAAAAAATATTTGTCTATGAGCTTGTGAAGAGATAAAGTGAATCCAACAGACCTCCTTCAACTTTGTTAGTGACAATATCATGCACACTCACATACACAAATATACATTTATATAATCTCTTTGCTCTTTTGCTCATAATGGCTGAACTGAGTTACTGAAATGGTGCATTGCCAGTTGTTTCTGGCACATGACATTTATAACATAGGGGGTATGGTGTTAGATCCAGCGGCAGATCATGATTTCATGACCTTTGTGAGAAATCTATACAGTATCAGAATTCTTTTTATAAAGTTTAGTTAAAAATTTCACTAAAAATAAAAACCATATCATTCTAAAGTACTCTCATATATTTTGATAATCAAAGAAGAAACCTGAAAATATGCAATAATGTCTGATGTCCAAAAAGATGTAAAAGAATGTATAAAAATTTCATTTTGGAATGGAATAAAAAACAACATGTCTTAGGACACCTTTGAAGTTACTAGATAATTCACCGGTTAGGGGACCTAAAGTACTCCATCCCTACTGAGTTTTGCTATCAGTTCTGACAAAGAAGTCTGTCAAAGCTTATTATTACATACAGGCAAGTTAAAAATATTTCTACCCCATCCAGTGGTTTGGCTTGACTCATCAAATGCAAAAATTCTAAATACACGTAATTCATATAAAAGATATTCTGTGTCGTCCCTTGCTTTATTACCTTTACAATTTGCCAGTATGGCCCTCCTCTAGTAAACAAAGGATAATTATAAACGTCGGTCAATGCACTGTCAGCTTTACTAAGGTATCCATGATCTGCCGAGATACCGAGGTAGTATGGTCTGCCGTCACCTCGGCATCGTATGACAAGGTGAGTGTATCCATTCCAGTTATAGTACCTTCTCCTAAGAAGTGGTATACCTGACTGGAAAAAATCAATTATAGTCATGCTTTATGACATTGCAACTTATGTATCTAAATCATTGTATGTCACTATTTTCTTTTTATTTTTCTAACTTGTTTTAATTATGAACAGAACACTTTGTATCATGCTTTTTATTACTTTATACTTGTATTATGTTATTGCATACTTATATTATATACATGTATATGTAGCATCACATATTATGTGTAAAAGGCCTCAGGGAAGAGAAGTTATTGTACTAATTGCATGTTTCAACTTTGTTGCCAAGGGGGGGTGGGTGGGTTGTATTTGTCCCATTAGGACCGCCCTAGTTTTCTTTGACAAGAAATTACTACAGGGTATAAGGTTGGATAGTAAAGTACTGATAGTACAAATTGATAAAATAAGCAATCTTAATTCTATTAATTTCACTGAATAATTTTGTTCATTTCAGGAAAATCAAATATTTAATATGGGAATGATATACATGTTGTAGGATGTTATATCTGATAGCTATTTTTCATATCAGAGCTCATAAATCAAACTAAATGCAACATTCAGAAAGTAGATTAAAATCCTCCAAAAAGGGAAGTCTGTGACATAAATAGCAAAAAGCACTCAAATTTCACATATTTTTGGTCACTTGGCCTTTATCAAAGTACAATCAATGTTAGGAAGCAGAAACATTTGGCATAAATATGAGTTCTTTATGCTTAATGTTTCTACTAGTTAGCAAGGATTGTACTTAGATTTAGTTTACCATTAAAAGGTCAGGTGGCCGAAAAACTGTGGAAATTCAGTGCTTCTTGTTATAAATGCAACAAATTAGTCAAATTGTTAACATAAGCCAAAGAGACCTATGGAATCATGGACCTATGGAGTACATTTCAATCATTCATAGAACAGTTTTGCTATGAGTTACTGCCACAAAGGGTCACTTTCATTTTCGAGTGATCTCTAAAGTACTTCACTCACATTAATCAAACAAGAAACTGTCAAAGATGGTATGACTGGATTGCAAAGCATAACATTATAGCCTACCTGTAGAATCTTATCCAGAAACATGCCTCTTTAAGTTTGAAGAGGTTTCCAGAAGTTTGAAGTTGGTATCATTAATGGTATGCAAACGATCAAGCTAAACGCAAAATCAGAATGTGTTCAATGAAGCATAAAATCAGGGTCAAGGTCACCAAATTTTGTGTTGGGAAGAACTCATCAATGTCTACGCTGAAGTGTAAAATTGAGGCCAAGGTCAACAAAGTTTGTATAGGTCGGGAAGAACTCATCAATGTTTACAATCTGACCAAGTTTGAAGTTGGTATAACTAACAGTATTCAAGAGATCAATCTAAACACAAAATCAGACTGTTTTCACTGAAGCCTAAAATTGAGGCCAAGGTCATCAAATTTTGTGTCTGTCAGGAAGAACTCATCAATGTCTACAAACTACCCAAGTTTGAAGTTGGTATCATTAAAGGTATGCTAGAAATAAAGCTAAATGCAAATTGTTGACACTGGACAGACAGAAAGACATTTCAAATTCATAGACTGGACATGACTTGCAATCCAGTCAAAAATTTCAATTATTTTGAGTCTTACTTCATTTTTAGGACTTCGTATACTGCAATAACCTGTTCGCTTCAAATCTCCATCTTGTGGTACAGTGGTGTCAAGATTTCCAAAAAACAGGGCTTTCTTGTTCTTACTAAGCTTTAAATAAGCTTTACTCATTCCCTCTTCATTGTCTCTGTCTGCTGTAACTATCCAGTTCTTAAAGCTTTCCTCTGAATCAAATTTCCAAAAATAATCATATGCACCATGGAATGGAACTGATACAGGAGGTTCTTCAAATAAACGTGTCTTGCTTATTTCCGCTGTATATCCCAATCTTGACCACGCAGCTCTTGCCATTGCTTTAACGTCAAATGCAAGTATAGATCTCCGAAATTCATATATATATCCTCTGCTGGACCTGTTATAGTAAATATCACTTCCTCGAAAAAACTTTTTGACTTTAGCCCCTCTTGCTTGCTGTATGGAAGGAGTTTGCCTTTTAATTAATTCCTTTAATAAACATCCTCTGAAATTCTGCATAATGGATGATCGTCACATGGATTTGCTAAGTAACTGTACATCTACAAAGAAACTGGAATCAAATAATTTTTTTTGTATGATTCTTGTTTTACATCACACTGAGTTTATGTTGCTTAGGTAGAAACCATTTGATATTTAGGGGGGGGGGGGGGAAAGACTTTGCAAAAAAATAAAATTCTGACTTACAATATAGGATAAATAAAAAGGGCCAGAAAAGAAAATAATTTCGGACTGTGGGTGGGGGGGATGGGGGAGGTCAGTGAAAATGGAGGTGTAGTATATATGGTAGTGGCCCGAAGGGTTGCTGGAAATTTGGAGTATATATATGTACATATAGTGTGTAACTTGTTTGCAGCCCAAAGCGCCGCAAATTTTTTTTCGTACTTCTAAGCCCCTGTCTACGAACGCTAAATTCCACTGATAAGTGTGATAAAAAAAAGATGATAATCTGGCTCTGAATATTGGCAAAAATAAAAAAAATTCTGGCTCTGAAAATAGGCAAAAAAATTTTTCCCAGCTCACAAAAACCTTCCTGCCACCCCCCCCCCTCTCCATAAAAATTAAATGATTCCTCTCTTACACCTTAATTATACAGATACAACTACAAACCTGCCTGATACATTGCACAGAAACTTTGACCGTTGCAATGGAACTACTCAGATAAGTGAGGAAGTGAATTTACCACTCAAATGTCTACTGTGACACCAGGCCTGTTTTCCTGTCTCACCTTATACTTAAAGACAAGCACCAACAAATATACCACTAATTCCACATGATGCAAGTGTCCTGTAATGCCTGATGGAATATTTTTCACTGTTGGTAAGCTAGTGTGGCCTAGTGGATAAGGTGGTTGGATCGTGATCGAGAGGTCCCAGGTTCGACTCCCGCCCTGGACACACCGGTGTTCTGTCTTTCGGATGAGACAGTAAAAACTGAGGTCCTGTTTCGTGGCACTTAAAAGATCCCTCACTGCTTCGGTTAGGTTGTTGCAAAGGTACAAATTTCTATGCAATGCATCAGACAGATGCCATCAACATGTATGTAAAATAATCATGGAGTGACGTAAAACAGTGATCATGCAATCAATCTATCTATCAATCACTGTTGGTTTGTTGGTTGATTGGTGTTTTATGTCCCTTTCAATAATTTTTCAGTTATATCGAGACATAGAAGCAGGAGGTAACCAACCACTTAAACATTGTGGTGCAACCCAGGAATCGAACCTGAATCATTGGCGCCGCAAGCTAGGCACTTAACTACTACATCAAGCTTGCCCATATTTTTTAATGGATTTTCTTTATGATGCTATTACTGGATTGTGACGTCACAGTAAATTTAAGCGGTAAACATCATGCAATGCCCTTAATATCATGAAAAATTGGAGGAAGTTTGATTACCAGGTAGACTTGAACCTGGTTAACTTTTCAGCCGCATCTACAGGCATTACATCATGGCTAAAGAGTAACGAGATGTGCATGCGGATTCAGAGATGATATGTGACAAAGCGTCTTTTACCTAGCCAAGTTACAATGTGACTGAGATTTGGTGGTTTAGATATAAATATATACTGATCTACATTTGAATTCATCTCACAGACACCCCCCCCCCCCCCTTCCACACACACACCTTTTTCCATACACACAGTCATTCACGCCTACTGTAATCTAAGTATAATTTATAGCATACAAATTATTTTTTATCTAACTTAAACTTAAAGACATACATACATATGTTACATTAGCCTGGTTTAACTCTCTCAAAGATCCTCTGTCTGTGACTAGATCACAGATGTATACTAACTTCTATGGGACCATCTCGATCACCCACGCGTTTAGAATCTGGAAAATCTTCGAAACGCTTGATCTGAAAATCCAGACAAAGCTCGAAAGGTCAACAAATATCTCTGACCATGGGGAGTCGAGCATCTATACAACTGCGAGAAAATGAATTGAATGAGATACAAACTGAAACAGGCTGTAAGGAATTATCTACTTAAAATTCTTGTTTAGAATTTCCTCTGACCAATAAAAATTCTGTTTTACAAAATACCAAGCTTCATCAAAATCCATTGGTTCTGAAAAAGAAGTGGAGATGTGGAAAGTCTATAGACAACGGAAAAATGTATCGGCTGTTTTTGTTAGAACTGAGAAATCTTTTGACAGTGTTGGTGATATTAAGTGATTAATCATTAACTGATTAAGTCTTCGAAATTGATAAATATAATTTCACTGTGAGAGAGAGATGAGAATTGTCAAGACCACAAAGAGGCTTGCTTTGTCATGGACAAGCAAAATTTTGTACTTGAGGGTAGAGAATTCTCCATCCCTCCCTCACGATTAATGTTACTGTTTTCTTCCTTGTCTTTTTGACAAATAAGTAAGAGAGACTTTTCCATGTATTTCTAGAAAATCAGTTGTTTTGTTTGTTATATGATGTACATATTTAATACAAATTATACAAACAATGTCATACCAAAGAAATTCCTTCCGTCATTTAGAAAGTTATGAAAATATTTTGAATTTCAGTATCAAGTTTTTAAAATACATGTAGCAGGAAGGTTGAAAAATCATTGGCCAGACCGGGACTCGAACCCAGGACCTTCCGCTAACAAGGCCGATGCTCTACCAATTGAGCTATCTGGGCCGATGTCCCAGTCTGCCACACACCTCCCCTGCCAATCTGAGTTTTCCCCGAAACCTCACACCAAGTCCTCCTCTCACAGTGGCATACCACCTCTGCCAACTGATGAGAGTTGGTGGAACCTCCAAACTGTAGCAGGAAGGTTGAAAAATCATTGGCCAGACCGGGACTCGAACTCAGGACCTTCCGCTAACACGGCGGATGCTCTACCAATTGAGCTATCTGGGCCGATGTCCCAGTCTGCCACACACCTCCCCTGCCAATTTGAGGTTTCCCCGAAACCTCACACCAAGTCCTCCTCTCACAGTGGCATACCCCCTCTGCCATCTGATGAGAGTTGGTGGAACCTCCAAACTGTAGCAGGAAGGTTGAAAAATCATTGGCCAGACCGGGACTCGAACCCAGGACCTTCCGCTAACAAGGGGGATGCTCTACCAACTGAGCTATCTGGGCCGATGTCCCAGTCTGCCACATACAACTTGTATCTACAGGTACATTTATTGAAGTCTGTTGTCATATAGCACTGTATCATTACACAAGTTAACACAGTGCAAACAATAAATTTTAAAACAGCATGGTGTGGTGACCCGTGTTCAGTTAATTGATTGAATAATGACTATTTTTAACTGGTCACCTTTGTGCCTGTATTTTATTTAAATGCTGATGGAAGTTTATTTGTATGGTTCCCCCACTTTAATATGTTGGCAACATAAATCTTGATGGAAGTGTTTTCAGTGATGAAAAGTCTGGATTTGCTATATGTGAGTGGTAGCAAACACTAATATTGCAAGAGTACTAGCGCAAGGTGTTATTGTAATTACTCACCCTAAGGAAAACTGAGAGTTCTGAGTCTCAAGTGAAGAAAATGTTTTGTACATTGTAGGTAAAAAAAGAGCAAACTACACGCCCAAGGCAGCTATTGTGTGCTAAACTTACTTGGGCTTTACAAATACATGAGAAATGTCTGGTAAAGCCTCATATTTCATTGGAATAGTAGTGAATTTTAAGCTTTACTAGACAGAATCAATTTTCACAGAAATTTGAGTCTGTTAGGTGAATTTTGCAAAATCCTGTCAAGTTCTGCTCCTCAAAATGGGCTTTTGCTCAGTGTATCTTTAATCAAATAAAACAAACCTTCAAAATGAGATACTAATTATATATGTTTTTTTGTAGTTTCACACAATCAGATTGTTCGTTTGTACAGTCGTTTTACCAGCTTGGACAAAGGAGCAAATGGATTTTTAAGGTGACTTGTTAAATTCATCACCATATTTTGATTTTTATCTTATACTTTATCTTCATCAAATTTTCCATCTTCAAGAAAGTTTTGCAATATGTGATTGATCAATATAACTTTTATTTCAGTCGAGAAGATTTTTTGAGAATCCCTGAGCTTGCTATAAATCCATTAGGAGACCGTATAGTACATGCATTTTTCACTGAAAGGTAATTTTTATTATACAGTCAGGTCATGACAACTCCAACACTTATAATTATATAGTCAGCTCATGACAGGGCTTGTCTTTTGAAAAACCCAGGCGAGTGAAAAATAATGCACCTTAATATGCTTAGGGCGAGTGATTTTCAGGGATGAAAGTGTTCAGATATTCTCTTAATGTTAATAATAAACATCACATAGACATATCTAAAATTATCCTGATATTCGGACACTATGGATGTGTGTCTATGTTTTCAAACCTTGATTATTAATATTACAGACTTGGACTTCACATAATTATTTAATTGACGAAAAAATATTTTCAAAAATATTTTCTGGTGTCATTTGACTGACAGAACTTTTTATTCAGTTTATATTTTGCTATAACATTGGCAAGAGTCGTTGTAGTAACAGCGTTAATTGATGGTTAAAATAATTTTGTTTCACAAGTTTTATTTTCTTTGAGAATTCTAACTAACTCCAGATTGGGAAAACTACAAAGTGTCTTTTTAGTGTGCTTCCCATTTGAGATAGGCCTACAACCCGTCAGAATTTCAGATCGTCGGACGTCTGCGGTCTCAATGTATTCTAAAACACATTTTAGTGAAAGAAATTATGACTCAGTAGTAACTTTATGCTTTGTTTTAAAAGACTGGCCATGGATAAATGATACAGGAAATATGATTAGGAAATATCAACCTTATATTAGACGTGTGTAAATGCACATTCAAGATGAACTGGATCACAGTAGAGTAGAGGGAGTAACATAGACAAGGACAACATACTTCGACAACCATCTTCACTCCATTGCATATTTTCGTTCTGGGAATTATGCCCTTTTCCCTTACATTCCATTTAAGGAATGTTGAAAACTGCACTCGATTTCCCCCAGTGCCCGTGCTTTCGTCAGAATCTGACTCCGTCATGATGATTATAGTTTACAGTGTAGCATCCCTTGACAACATGATAGACGCATTTTCATTGGTTAGTATAATGATAATATGCGATGCAGTAACTGGAATTGTCCAATGAAAACACGCTCGCTAGCAATCTTACAAAACAATATGCGATTTCATTACATTGTAAGGGCCTAAAAATAAACATCGGAATTGCAAAGGCATGGTTTGAAAATGACAGACTGAGGCGAGCGACAGAATAGAATTTGGTGAGTGGTTTATAGCGCAGGTATTTCAGATTTTTGGCGCGAGTGGTGTGCGAGAGGGATCGCTCGCCTTAAAAGACAAGCCCTGCATGACAACTCAAATGCTTATAATTATACAGTCAACTCAGGACAACTGAAACTCTTACAATTATACTGTCAGCTCATGAAAACTCAAACTCGTATAATTATACCATCAGCTCATACCAACTCAAACGTCTATAATTTTAGTTAGCTCATGATAACTCAAACTCCTTTAATTATACAGTCAGCTCATGACAACTCAAACTCCTTTAATTATACAGTCAGCTCATGACAACTCAAACTCCTATAATTATACAGTCAGCTCATGACAACTCAAACTCCTATAATTATACAGTCGTCTCATGACAACTCAAACTCCTATAATTATACAGTCAGCTCATGATAACTCAAACTCCTATAATTATACAGTCGTCTCATGACAACTCAAACTCCTATAATTATACAGTCGTCTCATGACAACTCTAACTCCTATAATTATACAGTCGTCTCATGACAACTCTAACTCCTATAATTATACAGTCGTCTCATGACAACTCTAACTCCTATAATTATACAGTAGTCTCATGACAACTCCAACTCCTATAATTATACAGTAGTCTCATGACAACTCAAACTCTTATAATGTGTCTGTAACTGAACATTGTAAACCATCAGAAAGTCACAGGTTTGGTTCTGTTGGGTTCATACATCACATATTTATAACTGAAGTGTAATGAGAGGAAGATCCTTAATGATTTTGAAGTTAAAAGGTCAGAGGTTAGGATCACTAGAGGTCATCATAGAAAAACCTTGTAGACACTCTAGAAACCACAATTTTAATCTTAGGTTCATACTTCACATCTGACTTTAAGATTTTGCAAGGAAGATCCCTATTGATTTTGAAGTCAAAAGGTCAATGTCCATTTAGTACCATGAATTTTGCTGCCATGTGAGGGGCTGCCACGCTTGGCATTGATCTTGTTAATGTACCATTTGCTTCTGTTAGAACTTTGATTTTCAGTATCTTCCGTATCTATATTTTTTGTATCTTTTAAGTACTCATATCTCTGAGAAACGTTAAAACATTCATATTATCTATGTAATGAAATTTTACTTTGAGATACAAAAATCTGTGGTGCTAAAATTTTTCATGACATTTACTGTATAAGTCCTGCTGATGTAAATGGTAGATCAAACAAACCAGTAAATTTGACTTGCTAGACAAGAAATGTACATGTATGATAATGTTCTAATGACAGATCAGGGATAAGTTATTATTGCAGACTGCTTGCTGTCTTCTCTGAATAAAAAATAGGTAAATAGAAATGTTATTGTAGTTTTGTTGGGTAAAAAGGTGTAGTGATTACATATATTTTTTGTTTGATTCTTGTTTTGCGTGAAAACAAGATTATTTGCATTTAAATGGTGGTTGCATCTGCTTGATGCAATATACAGAAATTTAGGCCTTCACATCAGATTCCCCCAAAGCAGCGTGAGATCTTTTACTTGCTCATCTACTCTGAACTGAACCTCAGATTTGACTGTCTCCTCTGAAAGACAGGAGTGCACTGATGAGCCACCAGTGGGATTTATTACCTAATAGACTATATAAATTAATATTACGTATTTTATGCTGTTTCACAATAAATACGCTTTTTTCTATGTAAATGGGTAACAGTCTGGGCAAGAGGGTAACAGTAAAACCGTTTCCCGATCACGTGACGAACTGTTACCCAAAGCGAAAGCGTTTTCATGATAAAGCGCTCAAGGGACGTTGCAAAAGTAAGTTGGCATTGAAAAAGTTTAAAGTCACTTACTAAGTCATTTGTCTGTGAATCAGTCTGTCATAACTGTGTTTATATCCACAGAAAAAGACACTCAGGTTTCTGTATACCTTGCTCTTGCTATTTTCCTGTCTGTCCACCTGTCACACTGTGGTCAAAGCTTCACCGATGGAAAAATCGTTATAAAAATCTGTTCATCATTACTAAGGAGGCAACACAGATGGTGTCATAACGCTATACTAATTATTAACCACACAATGAATTAAGTAATAAAACAGTTATTTCATGGCTACTTGGGGAACAGTCAAACTATTGTCCCTCGGTAGTGGAGAAGACCTGGGAAACTGTTACCCGAGGCCGACAGTTTCCCAGGTCTTCTCCACTACTGAGGGACAATAGCTTGACTTTTCCCAAAGTAGCCATGAAATAACTGTATATTGAACCTAAGACATCTAAGTTACAAGTAAAGGAATTCACAGCTACTCTGTCTTATGTGATCATACATATATATAGATCTGCCCATGTGATGTCACACTACTAGCATTAGCAGCCATGTTGGAGTATAACTCTCGGACTTTTTCTATTACTACCATGTAAACTTCAGTAAATTTTTGAGAAATTTACTAATTAGCAGGGCAGATTTTGTGACTTCATTCTCGATTGATCAATAGATATAATCAATGAGTTGAAAATTTCAATGAAACATTTAGATATACAATGTGATTATATTACATAACAAAGTTAAATCAAGCAGTTTTGTATGAGCAGTGATGGATAAAGTGTGAGAGTTTTGCTCCAATGAGGGAGTTAACTCTAGCGAATTTGTGGAAAACGGGGTTGTATGGGAACACTCTATAGATAATAGTTTTAAAGATTTGGGGAGCCATAAAAATGCATGCATGATCTACAATACAAGGAGTGAGATCTATAGCATAACTGCAGACTTCCCTTGAATCTTATTTGTACTCGGAACAATTATTGTTTTGACTCTAAACTAAAGAAGCTGACCGGCTTTTAATGTTTTACAGTAATGACGAAACGGTGAACTTTCGCCAGTTTATGAGAGTTTTAGCAAGATTTCGTCCAACCAAGACAAATATCAACAAAAATAAGCTGAATACACGCGAGGAAAAACTGAAATGTAAGTAAATGTATTTAAAAATGTGATAGTATAGTCATGCAAAGGAAGGCCAGCAATACCTAGTAAGCCCCTTTTCAATAAGCGCTCTATTTATGTAAACAGTTAATGTTTTGTGCATAAAAATTAAGTTTGTAATAAACGAAAGTTATCGGTCTTGAATACTTGTTTTACTTTGCTTTGCACAGGAGTTGCTTATTGTTGTCAGTATTGTTTTATAAATTCTTAAGATTTTGAACTTTGCCATATAATAATCTGTTTAAATGTAGTGCATGATGCAGACATTATGAAACGATATATTGGTGGCAGATTTTTTAGTTTCGATTGTTCACTTTAAAGAAATAGCTTTGTTCACTTTAAAGAAATAGCTTTGTTCACTTTAAAGAAATAGCTTTGTTCACTTTAAGGAAATAGCTTATAATTCAATAAATGAATGATATGTAAATAACTATAGTATTTTAAATGAGTGTAACTGTCAGTATTAAGCAAGTACAATTTGATATGTCTACAATAGAACAATTTATCAAAGGAATATAGCTTTTGACTAAGAAGTGCACGCTTAGGTATAGTTTGTTTATCTTAAAGTTTCAAACAGCCTGTGTAACTCCGTTATAAGTGTGTTTGGATCAGAGTCAAGAGGTTTTGGGTTTGAAACCAACTGACTCGGGGGTATCCTGTCTTTCGAATCATGATCCTATGTCACGGTAATGTTGGCTCGTAAACGATCCCTTACTGTTTCAGATGGGTCAGGTGCATAGGTTGAACTTTCTGAGCAATGTGTCAGGTAGATGCCATCACTACATGAGTAAATGACCTTGACATGACAAACAAACAATCAAAACTCTGCTATCATAATACACAAAATAATGCACAATTGATCGAATGATAGGACTGTCAGTATCATGTGAGAGGTCTCAATAGTCGGTTGTTTTTTTTGTTGAGTACTGGTACCTAAAGTAGCATCTCATTTCAGTGAAGTCTGAATTCAACCTTGATCAGGGTAAGTGAGAAGGTCTGTCGGAACCAGTTGAAGGTCGATGGTTTCTGTAGGTACTCTGGTTTCATCCACCAATAAACACTATCTACCATAACGTTGGTGATATAGAAATGTTGTACTCGTACATTATAAACCATTATGATAATCTGGATTGTTTTCAGTTGCATTTAAGATGTACGATCTTGATGGTGACGACAGGATTTCTCGTGATGAACTGCTGGCAGTGCTACACATGATGGTTGGGGCTAATATATCAGAGGACCAGGTAAGGTGGCTTCATTACCTCATCTTTAAATTAACAATCTTACATAATGCAGGAGCCAGTATATCTCTCTCCGTTAGGTGCTTGGACTGCTTGTGACTGAAAGGCCATGGGTTAAACTCCTAGTGGTGGTTTGTCATTTACCTGTGACTGATGAAATCGAAAAAAAGAAGTTCCATGTCACGGTAGACATGACACATAATCTGTTACTGCTTCAGGTGTGTCTGGTACATAATTTTTAATTTCTGTGCCTTAATATCAGGCAGATGCCACCAAAGATATTTATAATTTCTAACTTCTAAATTTCAGCTGGGTAGTATTGCTGACCGAACCATACATGAAGCCGATAAAGATGGGGACGAACAAATCTCCTTTGAAGAGTTTGTCATGGTAACTATCTTATCTATTACAGTTCAGAGATCTTTCACTAATCTGTATATGCTATTAACATGTCATTTTCACATATAGTGTCTATCATCAATTTGGCATTTGAACAGAGACCTTTGTTAAGGGCTTGCTTGAGGACTTATACCTCTAAGATATGTGATACATATTTGTGTCCTTTGTTATCCCCTTGCAACATTGTTGCAAAGGAGAGATATAATAACAATACTGTTCATGTTTGGGTGTGTGTATGCATGCGTATGTCTGTAAGAAAACCTTGTAGGTACTCTAGTAGTCCCAGTTTTTGCCGTCTTAGGTTCATACTTCAGAGATGGCTTTAGTATTACGAGAGAAAGATCCCTATTGATTTTGGGGTCAAAAAGTAAAAGGTTAAGGTCATTTTAAGTACCATGGATTTTGCTCCAGTGCGAGATGCCATACTTGACATTGCTCTTGTTAAGTGTAATGACACTTACGGATCACTGCGTCCATTGTTAATTTGAGAATTTAACAATTTCAGAAACAGGACTATCTTTGGGGAAAATATGCTAGTTTCTGTTGATCATGACATTTTAATATAAATATATTGATTAATTGAAAAAGACTTTTTTCCAATTGATCTTATATTTCACTCCATGCCAGACATACCATTTGACTCTGATGTCACTATACTAGCATTAACATCATAATGAAAATCCTGGCAAAAAGTAGCAGGTCTAGCATAAGGCCCCTCACATCATGTTTAATAGACTATTTCTGAGTCATATCCAAACTAAGGACATTGCATACTTTGGCGATATTTTATTTATAACGTAATAATCTTATCTTTGGATACATAACGTCAGTGCTTCTACCAAGTATGATGTCACAATCAGTTGTCTGGAGTCTGGTGTGTTAAATTTAGGTTTTTAACTGTCTTTTCAAGTTACTTGAAAATAGCCTATTGGAAAAACATCTATTAGCATAGGTCTAAATCTTGTTATGATGTAGGATGAGAAACAAATGAAAAAAAAAATCAATTTTCAGGCAATGGATAGAGTTGATGTGGAACAGAAGATGAGTATTCGATTTCTTCATTGAACCAGGAATACCAACAATTAACCAAAAACAGAAGGAATGTGTGCCACAAGAGAGTAAAGAGAAAACCAAAACAGCTGATTTTTCTTGTTAGATCTTGTTGATTAATGCTAAAGAAGTTATCATTGAAGACTTGTTAAGTTTGATTGTTAAACTGTACTGTATTAGAAGTCAAGTTTAAGATTTTATTTTTAATAGACTTTGCTTTGTTTCCTCTAGGAAAGTTGAGTTTACATAGGAATTTAAGGTGCTATCTAAATTGTGTTTTGTTGTCTTAGTTGAGTTTTGAATAGTTGATAAGGTAGGAAATTAACTTTAATTTATTCAACATAGTGTGCCATAAGGATTTCTGAAATTTGATTTTATACAAAACCCAGAAAATGGTACAAAAGTGCTATCTGAAAGAAAGAATTCGTCATTATTATTACAAAAAAATGTACCTGAAAACTAAACATCAAATGCAGAGTGAAAAAAGGGAGTTCTTGAAGTGTCCAGGCATGCAAAAATACCTTAAAAAACAAAACTGATTACAAAATCTTTAAGGCCATTTGCAACATACTTTTAATGTAATTTACAAAGCATACCCAAACTTACAGATCACTTTGCTAGTGTGACCTATACATCTTTGTTTTATATATCTTCACAGACAAACTGCATGTCTCTTGGAACAATATATCCTAGTTTTATAGTCCATTGTTTGCACAATTGTAATTGTGTATATTTTGCTGCTGCAGTACTACTTGTTTACATATACATTTATAAAGTTGTATACCTTTTTGTATGTATTTTGCAATATCAGTATGAATAAAGTGGAATTTTTTTTTCAATTTAAGTACTGTTTTTGCGTGTATATTTATTTTCGCAGTTCGCTTAATTTAAGCATGACAACAGTTTAATTTCTAGAGAAATTATGCAAATAAGCTTCAAAATTCCTGTTGTATAAAGAAAAAGCCAATGTCTTTTTTTCTCAGTTTTCTCCTGAGGAAGTGATATTTTGATTGACAAAAATGACCATCCCACCAAGATTGTATTATCAAAAAGTATACTCTGTATTACTGAAGAGGGTAAAAAAATGATAAAATAGACCATAAGCAGCTCTTGTTGATAAGTGCTACACAAAACGGAAAGTGGAATGCTTATTTAGTTTGTGCTTATTTCTATACATGTAACTATAGATTCTAGTCAGTGTACATTGTTTACATAGTTTTGATTTAAATAGATTGTTGAATGTCTTACACATATAGGCATTAACAAAACTAGAATGATGATTGTAGTCATAGATAGGATTTTTTTCATGCTTGAGAGTTTTATCCTCGAGCATTTTCTTTACATAAAGTATAATTGCTTATTCCTTGATACTCTATGTCTAGTTTCTACAATTGTGATAACTCTTTAGAAAGAAATCAAGACAAAAAATTCAGCTGTCAATAGAATTGATTTCTCAGGTAACAAAACATTCCATTGCAAAACATTCTTTAAATGAAGATCATTAAATGTAACATTTCCTTAGTTTTAAGTTTGATTATTTTCCGAGACTAATAGTTTTAACAGCTATAGCAAATTAATTTGATAATCTCAAATTTCTAGTAAATGCATGGAGTTTATTAATGCGATACTACATATTAAGTATTTCAATTTATGATATTATTTCTGAAAAAATTTGCAATATATTGTTCATGTTAGATTTCTCTTGCTATTGCTTGCTGCTTTTTCATGTTTTTGATCATGTTTTCTTTGTCAGTTTTTATTGACAATTCTGTTATTTATGTAGCCTGCATTTATATCAGTATGTACCGATCATGACTTCTTAACAGAACTTTTTAAAATAATTATATGCGAAATTACGAATACTAAATTCTTGGCAATATAGTATTATTATATTTGTACTTGTCATATTATTAGTATATTATCATATATAACGAGGAGTTAACTTGGTACAGTTTTGAAGTGTCTAGGTTCCTGGCCATGATCCAAGTTTGATCCTGGGATTGTGCCACCATGTTGAAGAGGTTGGTTACCCCTCAACATTTTTGTCACCATGACAGAAAAATATCTGATGTGGCACAACACCAACAATCTGAATATTTTGTGCCAAGGAAAATAATTTTGACATCTTTGATTGTTACCCACATCGAAGTAGATGTATGTATATGTATTTTGTTAACATACTTTTAGTTTAATTTATGAATTGAATCCAAAAGAAATCCATTGAAGCTTTGTTAGTGTGATCGTATTAACAGAGATTATTAGATATCGTTTGATGTACTGTTGCAGATTTTTTCATATTCCAGAGACACAAATTTTATATACATGTAAATAAATATACCTATCTCAATAGTCATAAGAGATTTATTTATCTTTTCATTAGAATTCTATTTCATAAAGATAGAATAGTTACCTATCCCCTTTTTGAATTTTTCTAAACCTTGATGCTGCTCACCACCAGATAGTTCAGACAATCTGATTAAAACCCTATCTTTATTCCACTTCTGTTTGTCCCATTGCGCATAAAGATCTGGCAAAGCCCATACGTGTCATGCTCTGGTGAACTCCGATTTTCAGCCGATCAGTGAATCAGCTATAAATTCCTAGGAATAAAATTAACACCCCCGGTGTTCGTGACCTACAAGGTAGTTTTTGAACAGTGTTTGTTACATATTGCATCATTTGCGCATGCCAAGCTGAGTCATGGATTGGCTATGGGAAATAATGGTTTTGGTGACTGAAACGTCATCAGAGTTCACCGGAACATGATCCCTTATGGGATTTTGCCAGATCTTTATCCACAATCGGACAATTAAAGAAGCGAAGTATAGATAGGGTTTTAATCAGATTGATAGTTCAGAGAGACTAGTAATACTATGATCCAGCATAACGCATATTGTAATATGGAAGTAGAGTAGGCGTTTTTACAGAGTGTTAGTGTATTTTTTGTTTATAAGTCAGAGTTGGTGTATCTGAGTAGCATACTTGACATTGGGCAAGTTCTAGGGATCAAGCCCCAGTGGGGACTTAGCGGGATCTTGTCTCTTAGATAAGAAAGTATAACTGATGTCCCATGTTAAAGTAGATGTTGGCACATTACAGATACCTCAATGTTTTTGGTTGATGATGTTACACCCAAGACCTCATAAGTGAAATGATCTGGATGCAGCTTTAAATGAAGTTGACTCCGGGTCTGGCGCCATAAACTGAGAAAATACTAAAGTCAATTTTTCATTTCATTTTATTCCATTATCAAACGTTCAAATAAATTGTAATGCAGAATGGTTTAATTCTATTTATCGATAGAATAAAACTCAATAAAATCCAAATCCCAGTTATTTATTCATTGTTGAAGAGAAGAATATGAAATTATGACTTGAGCATTTTCTCAGTTCATGGTGCCGGGCCCAGGTTCAGTTAAAGGTCTATGTTTGAAAAATTCGTAACTGGGGGGAGTGTCCTGTTTGGCATGTTCTAGTTTGAATTTTACTTTTCACATATTGCTGTCAAGTAGATTGGCCATCTAATTTTAGAAAAGTGAAAGAGGATTTCGTATTTTCAATGAATTTATATTCATAAATCAATAATGCATCAAAAAAGAAATTGCATCAATAACCATACAACAAATATTTTTCATAAATAATAAGATTCATTCATTCATCGTCATGTAAACCTATCATTCCAAAAACAACATCAGTATCTCATATTAGTGGAAAAATAGTCTACTAAATTGTCTTGAAATACTGTATTGTGATTTGTACAAATGGTTCTCTAGATATCATGGGGCTCTCCAATAATGGGACATTCACTCTCCACAACAAATCAATGTACAAGCATACATAAACACAACTTAAAACATCCTAAAACATGCATTGGTGTTGCTTAAAATCGTTAAACACATTGTTAATTTGGTATCACTTGAATACATGTAGGTGAATGGATTACACTACAAAAGTATGAAGCTGTCTGCAGGAGACTGTGAAATGTATTACAACTCTAGAAGTCCTCTAAGATTAACTTCTCTTGTTCTAAAGAAGGCTTTTCACTGGATTCAGTCTCTGAATATAGTCTTTGAGGCAGAATCCTGCGTCCTAAGTTGTTGTGAGCAGTCATCATGAAGAACTTGACACTGCTAACTTCTTAAGGTGATCCATAAAGACTTGTAAACTGACGTCATCAGTCAATACAGCTGCTCCACTGCCATCCTGCAATCAATACAGATTATATGTTATAAAATGAGAATATGACAAAAATCCCAAAACCTCGGACCATCAGTAGGTTCTCGGATTGTTGAAAGTGACATTAAACTTCAATCTGACAAAGCCATCAACCACTTTTTCCTCTGTATGGATTAAATGCTGAAACTACATCTAGTCAAGCCTGACCAGTCAGAAGCTGAAAGGGTTTTTGATTGGATCTCCGAACAGACTGGTCGGACTTCATATTACTATGCATGCACTACAAGTTTTGACTTGCTGCTTTTTGACATATTGTGTCACCAATAGCAACAAGGTTCTTTCTTGACATCTTGCTGCTATTGGTGACACAATATGTCATGTTTCAAGATCTGACACGAGTGTGGGTTTTAAACTCTCTGGTCATGGATTCCTTGTGTAGATACACTTCCTTTAATTGTAGGAGGTTGGATTACATTGAGTTCAAATTATAAATGTACTATAAGTCATATTGTATTTGCAAGGATTTAAAACATGTGAGTATGGTTCCACAAAAACAGGGTCCTCTCCAAGAATAAATCATCATTTACTTTATTATCCAAAAATAAAATCATATTGCTTCTATGAAAGTTCTTCTTCATGAACATTGAGGAAATGCTATCCTTGTAAAAATAAAGTCTCATCAAATGGAGATGAGTAACGTTTGACATGAAAGAGTATACAGCAAATCCAAATGGATTTGGGGATTTGGAAAAATTCTTCCTTAGATAACAAAATTTCTCATTAGCACCACTTTTGCATACATTAATGGCACAAATTACCTCGTAAAAATAACCTTAATGGACCTCTACATCTAACACGGAGACAGATATGTACCTATGATTATATTATAATATTTTCATCTATTACAATAATTTATCAATATATAAATGGCAAAAGATCTTTATGTGTTAGAAAATCAGCATTGGTATAATTTATTTGTTTATGAACATGAAATTTGACATGGGAAATACAAAGCAAAGGTCATATTATACTGGAAATCAACATAAATACTTCCATATTTTGGAAAATGTTTGGGCATGCCACATCATTTTGACCGTACACATCATGCATACACGTAACATGCAGCCAGATCATGCAAAATGAAAAGGATCAAATAACTTCATGTACATATTTCCTATGGATCAAATAATTTCATGTAGGGATTTCCTTTGGATCAAATAACTTCCCGTATGTATTTCATATGGATCAAATAATTTCCTGTAGGTATTTCAAGTTTTAATTCTTAATAACGACAGACCATGAGAAAATAATTATCCTGACTTGTAAGTACATGATAGATGCCTTAAAGTTAAACAGTTCCCTTTATTTACTTAACATTACCCTAAACTCCAAATATATACATGGGTTTAATTCAAGACGAATTGCTCATAATGTTGAAAAACTCATGATTGTGTTTCTCTTCTTAACTTATTTTTCTCTCTGATATTTTCAAAATTTCACTGAAAATAAAATTCATTCATTCTACTGCATAGGAGTCTGGAAAATCATATAAACAGCATCTGATAACCAAAATAAAATTGATAAATTAATCAATGAAGTATATCTAGCTAAACCTGCCCCTTAAAGCTTCATGCCCCAAATCCTATATACTTTAATACTTATTAGTAGAAAGGATACCTGGTTAGTGTCACCGCCACTTGTTATGATCTAAAGTGTTAATAAATGTAAGAAATTGACATCAATCTGCTGCTTGTTTTAATAATATCACTCAAAATTTAATGAAAAATAAAAAAAACAATTTTAAGCTGGCAGTGCGAAAATAAAGATTGCTGAAGATAAAATGTAATGAAAAAAAATTAGGACTAAATAATGACACAATATTTTACAGAAATAACAAATCTTACATTTGATAAGAATCAAATTAAACGTAAAATTATTTTTTTTTAAGACAAAAGGTGTATGTAGGATTGCCTATCATAAATCTTAGCATAAAACTCATTTATCAACCGAATGAAAATACATGTATAAGAGACGTATTACCAAACAATACTACGTAAAGAGGGAGACATATAAACTACATGCTTTTTGTTAAATGTTAACAGATTTCATTTGCCTATTCCCCTCCAATACCAAGATTTAACACCGAAATCTCTAATGATTTCAAATGAATATATGTTTATTCAAACTTTCAAATTGTTCCAAGTATTGAACAGTTCAGACCGGATTTAGAATTTGTTTTAGTAAAGAAAATATCTATTCCCTTAAAACCACTACATAAAATGATACACACCGCTGTAGATGCCTTGTAAAAGATAAGTAATGCAAACATTAGTAAGTAAGCATAAAAATATAATCGAAAAAGATCATACATTGTGGAAGATAATTCTCAAAAATAACAGATAAAAGTTTTCAAGCTATTAGTATATAAAAATATGTCAAATAATGAAAAATTAGAAAGTCATTTTGAATATGCAAACAACAACTCTTTATTATTAATGTTATGATGATATATATATATATATATATGTGTATATATATATATAATGGTAGGTAACAAATGATATTTACCTGTCCCCATCCGTACATGTTGTTGTGAGTTTGTGATGGATTCACCCGAGACAGAAGATATCTAGCCTAGAAAATAAATGAAAATTATAGGAACGTGTACATAAAGACAGAAAATATACATACTATAAGCCATTTCAATAAGTTGAGTTGTATGCCCTTGATAAGAACTCGTTCACTTTCAGCATATCACAATGAGATGTATGGAGGCGACTGCTACAGGATTGACCATAACTTCCCATGGTCTATACAGACAAGACAAATACATTGAATAAGCAGTCATTGTACAACTTTTATACAGCTCCTTTTCAACTTCTGCCATCTATCTAAATAGCCCTGAACTGATAACTCATCAAAATGGCATATTCTTTTAGTGCTTGTTTTAACAGAGTTAGCACTGTTCTATGGGTGCAACTTCATGACTACAGTTCTACAATACTACACTAAAATATTGTATATCTAAACTTTCATCAATTTTCATTAAAATTTGGTAGTGCTGAAAAAAGACTTACAGTATACAAATAGAGGAAATATTGATTGATTAATTTTTGTTTAACGTCACACCACGAATATTTACTGTACATTGTGATGACATCTACCTGATGCTGGGCATACAAATTTTGACCTTTGCATTGGACCCACCCGAAGCAGTGAGGGATCTTTAAAGTGTCATGCATACCATGACACGTGGCCTCTGTTTTTACTGTCTCATCCGAAAGACAGAACCCCGGCCTCCCGATCAGGAGTCCAGCACGATACCACTAGGCCACTCCGGCTTTGTAGAGGAAATAAGGAAAGTAATGGGGGACCAGCTGGTTTATTTATATTACATCCATCGACTGCCTAGTCATTAGCTGTTTAACAGTGATTACACAATTCATTCATTGTTTGACAGGTAGCTTATTTTGTATGTAATATCAGCATCTGTCAACCAGCCATTTGTGTGAAACTGTTTACAGAAATATATATCCATATTCGATAAGCTATTTAAGGATATCCATAAACTGCAAGCCTGCCTTGTGACTGTTTTAACACAATAACTTACTTGTGATCCTTCATGCTTTGTGTCTATATAACGCGGCATAGGGAATCTCGTCTGTAAAATTTCCTGTGCATCATCAACAGGGGCTTGTAGTAACTGTTTGAAATTTTCATATTCTGGTTGTTCCTGATATCCTTGCTCTCTCCACAGGGCTATAGTCTGGATAGTAAAAAAACATAGCCAATAGTTAAGTATACTTTATATGTATCTGGCAGATGCTATTACCATAAACGTGAAATAATTGTGTTGTGAAGTAAAATAATAAACAATAAATCAATATAGTATGATACATGTATATATGATATATAGTTTTATTTATAAGTAAGTCATCCCTATTTCATTCTTGTTTTATGGAACAATATATAAATATTTTTAAAACCAGATCAATTTTGCATAAGATGCAAGTCAAGCTCAGCACCTGAAACAACTCATATATTTGTCATCCAAAACACAACAGATAAAAGCTGGACTTTGCAGCAGTTGCGTTACGTTAAGAAGGAACTTTTAATATATTTTACCTGATGGACAAACATTCAAATATACCCCCATAACAAATATAATCTCAAAACCTAGTTTGCTGAGGTTGTAGGGGAGGGAATTCTTAAAAATCCAATTACATGTACTATACTATTTGAAAATTTAACTTTCCATTGTATAAGACAATCCAAGATTGCTATGATAATCTCCAAATATTTTAATGTATGAAAGTAAGTACCTCTCCATGATATAAAACAATATGGAAGAAGGTATCCATGAGTAGGATTCTATCTGGTTGTATACTGCTAGTATCCAATAAAACAGGCTCTGGTGTACCATTGAAGGAGTAGGCGTAGAGAATGGGCTGGATCATAATCAGCGACTGGGTCAGATCTTCTACATTTAACATGTGCCTACAAAGTGGTGCAACAATAAATACAAGTTTCAGCATTTGTGCATTCATGATACAGTTACTCCTGGAATCCTTTCTTCAAAGTAGTCTTAATATGCAATATATGTTGTGTTGCTGCTCAAATATAAGTCATGATGTTGTGATGTCACAATCCAAATGTCAGAATGAAAATCCCGGGAAAAAGCAGTTTTCGGAGATTAGGCCACTTAAGTAATGTAAAGTATGAATTTTGTCTATTAAATATTATACTAGTTACAGGGAAATGTTCTCTGCATTTTATTTTTGAAAAAAAAAAAGAAATAAAACAAAGATGTGTTTGTGAAACTTGAATCCCACAACAAAGTCCAAATAAAGCAAATTTTTAAATGTAGGTCAAAAGTCACAGTCTAGGTCACAAGGTCAAAGACCTTGATGTAATTAGAAAGGGCATTAGTGGAGTATGCATGCCAAATAATGAAATTTCTGTCTCTCATGGTTCAGAAGTTATGGCAAAGGTTGAAATTGACAACAAACAAATAAACACACAACAAAAAAGCTCAAAAACAATATGTCCTATCTATCGATACCGGGGCATAAAAAATTGTCCTTATGAATCTCATGAAAGAGAAGCATTCTTGAAAAAAAAGATGTCTAACAATCGTTTCATTACATTTGTGTTAAATTGAACATGAAGTAAATTATATCGAACTACAGATTTCGTATCTTTTGTACATACACCTACCTATAGTGAGAGGTTTTGTACATACACCTACCTATAGTAAGAGGTTTTGTACATACACCTACCTATAGTAAGAGGTTTTATACATACACCTACCTATAGTAAGAGGTTTTGTACATACACCTACCTATAGTAAGAGGTTTTGTACATACATCTACCTATAGTAAGAGGTTTTGTACATACACCTACCTATAGTAAGAGGTTTTGTACATACACCTACCTATAGTGAGAGGTTTTGTACATACACCTACCTATAGTAAGAGGTTTTGTACATACACCTACCTATAGTAAGAGGTTTCATCAGGACTGTTGTTAAAGACTTGTAAAAATTGTGATCTACGTAAATGGAACATGAATTGTGGGTAAAGAGAGAAGTTTTCTGAGAATCTGAAAGAGTTGGGGTCATCTTTGTGGTAGTCTCCAAACTTCTGACACTGTGAAAAAAGAACTTTGAATGAATATATGTGAATGTGATATTTCGGGATAATTACTAATATATATACATGTAATTTGGAAACAAGGATTAAATCTGTAATAAACATGTATTATTTAAGAAATAACAACAACCTAGCTGTGGTTTATTGTTGTTGCTTGCTGATAATTTGATTGGTTCATGTGACAAGGGGAATTACTGGATAATATGCCATTGCAAGGTACATATTATTTTTAATATGTTTTTGCAGACAACAAGTACTGTTACGTAAAAATCAGTAATTCAATTTTCAGAAAATGAAATGTGCGAAGCATTAAGAACTGTGGTTGTATAGTAGGCATGGCGTATCTGTTGGAGAATAATCACTAGGTGAGCTCTATGGAACATATAGTGAGAAAATTTCAAGTCATATCAGAATCATCTAAAATCACTGTGATTTTCTGTAAATTCTTGTACTTGCATTAATATTTAAAATGAATTAAAGTTATCTCCTATCAGATCAAACAGAGCCTTTGCATTTTCTTCAAACACTCGAATTCATCCTGTTATTTCTGATTGGTTTGTTTGTTTTTAGGTTAATACCAAACCAAGCTGAATTCACTTATATGAAGGTGACACCTGTTTGACGTATGTCTTATTAATTTTGTTCTATGTAACAAACTTAACAAAAGCACAAACATTCTATTTGCCAATAAATACTGTTGCACTTTGGGTTTTAACGTCTCTTTCAAAGGACAGACAGGGAGGTCGAAGATGAAAATTTCTTTTTGGCACCTTGAATTATAAGTCATTGGCTATATTCCAAGCTATACAGCAAACTGAATTCAATTAAATACATAGAACTTTACTTCATCATGGCAATACTAAGGAGTTATTAAACTAATAATACTAATGCAGAATTGTAAAAATACAATTACATGAAAGTCTGACTTACCAGTCTTATAAGCATTCTATCCAGCCATCGTAGTACGTCAGGCCCATCATCTGTCTCAGCTCTAAACACCGCTAACCTAGCCATTAATACTGCTGCAGCCTCTTGGTCAAACCCTGCTGCTATATGCTGAATATTTGTGCTGGCATCTGCCCAACTGAATAGGAATAAATTTATTCTTCGATTAAAATCAAATCTACATAAAACAATGAACAACTTCAGGTATAACACTTCTGATGTTCAATATCTGTTTGATAATACTTTTAAAATACAATGTCTAAGAATATTCTAAATCATAAGGGGAAAACTTTACAAGATCCCTGTGAAATTTTCACAAATTTATTTGAATACTTTGGTAATGTACGTGGGTATGGTTTTGTATGGATTCTGTGTGTAGCTCAACTTACTTTCTGGCTAGTGTTGTCACCCGGACCCTTCGTTGCCCGCTAGAATGCTGATACTGCGTTATAAATTGTAGATATCCCCGGCCTCCTTGTGGTATAGGTGCGTTGTGCTAAAAAAATTAAACATATATTACTTACTTTAATAACATGTACCTTAATTAGACGTAAATAATTTCAGTTGAAACTTGTTATGTTGAAGTCAGGTGAAAACAAGCCAATACTTAAAAAATACTTAAAACTGGAATTTGATATGAATATTAGCTCCATTCACACAATCAATATCAACTGATCTTATCTAAATCCCTGATGTGTTATTATAAATAATGTATTTGTTGATGAAATCATATCTATAGACCCTTTCACTTTTACCGCGGAACTGACGTTCTGGTTGGCAAAATCATAGCTGTACCCACGAAATGACGTTAGAGACAAACAGGTTTTTATTATGACGTCAAAAATTTTACAGGATATCATTTGCCAACCAAAATGTCAGTATCACAGTAAGAAAGGGCCTATCCATATACAATTAACTCAAATAACACTGAAGAGTCCATATTTAACAGTGCGAGTTAAGTAGAGTACCAGTTAGCCACCTTTATTGTTATATAGATAACACAATCAGGACTATTATAATTAGTAGAGGCTTACTGGATATTCGAGTTACACAAGTTTGAGTAAATGAGAGCGGACTGCACTGAATTTTGTTATACTAATTTTTGTATGCAATAAAAGTATGCATGAAACAAGGCTTCATTGATGTTTTCTAGTGAAAATTATGTCTTAAAGTTAAATTTACCTGACTAACAACTTCAAAGAAAAATCCTAACGTTGAGTTAGGATAGAGTCCACACATCTTCCATTGGCAGGTGCCCCCTAACCCCATCTCTGTATCGGATACGCTGGATCCCTTCACACCTAATGATACGCAGGGACCTATAGCTCCTGACACCTTCAATTCTCGTGATGTCTGTAAATGGATAAATACAAATAATGGCTTCAGATGCAACTACCTTTGGGTGTGTGTGTGTGTATATATATATATATATATATATATATATATATATATATATATATATATATATATATATATATATATATAATATAATATAAACAGATAATCTAGTACAAATACAATTAAAATGTATTTTGTAATGGCCATATTCTAATCATTTTTTTATTTTGTAATTATTGTGAAAAACACAGAAGGATTAAATGAATGGTAAGACTCAAATCTATGACTTTCCAGTTCAATACTGAGATGGTTCTCTCAACTTGGATGAATATGAAATAATTCAAGCAGGTCCATCTCTCCCACTTACCTTTACTTCACAAGAAGCCCCAAAAGCCATTCTGAATTCTCCTTTGGCATCTTTTGAGAAAACTCTCTGGAAGGTCTGTTTGAAAAGAGACGTATTGAAGGAATCACCCATTACCATGTGACCTCTGAAATAAACGCATCACAATATATTATCATCTGGTTTGTGAAATAAAAGTATCAACATGAATTATCAGGTGGTTATAGAATAACTAGACTACAGCATATACAAATGTAACCATACCTACACTGAAATAAACGCACAATTAAAATTACCATGGGGTTAGTATTGTAAACTTTGAAAAAAATATTTTAAGGCCAATTAAAATGTATCTATTGAGAGGACAACATAACAATTTATATCAAATTTCATAAAGGAATGAAGTTTTAGGTTTGTGTCTAGGAATTTGCATATTAAGGAAATTAAAAATAAAGCATACCCAGTGTATCTGGAGACAAACTTCATCTCGTGTAATCCTGTCTGATCCAAGGCACAAGAGTATATATCGACCACATGACCGTTATTGGCTGCTCGATTGGCTAAAGCTTCATAGTGCTGAAAAAATACATATGTTGTCTAGCATAAGTATTGGACAAAGTTATCAAAGAGGGACAATGAATAGGAATAAGACAAATGATTTTGTTTTGCTATCTAATGGTGACAGTAAATATTTTTCAAAGTTGGACAAAACTGGAGAGTCCGCAGAAAACTATAAAATATTGGTAGGTACACCTGTAGGCCTTTCCACTTACATCAATTGAAATTCCAACAGAGGTTAAAAGAAGTAAGACAATATATTTAGCTTGTTCCAATACAATTTTTATCCCACTAGGCCAATTCAAAGGTACTGGTAGTATTGTAAATCTAAACAATCAAAAAGTTTTACATAACATGTGCAGGAAATTACACCCTACATCTGTAACTTTTTTTGCTTTTTGCTTCAAATGAATTTCAAACATAATGCCATATCTCCCACTGATATAAACTACTTTTCATCAATATTCATAAGAAAAAAAAAATTCATTTTACTCAATTATCATAATTTTCTTTAAATGATGATAAATGATGGCATAATATTTTGCTAGGTACCGTATTCACTCGTGTATAATACGCACTTTTTTTCATAAAATCTGACTTCGATTTTCCAGGTGCGTATTATACACAAGATCTAAAACAAGAACCTTTTTTCCAGACATAAAAATTCTTATTTCCGTAGCGATATTGCCGTAAATGTCCGCTGACAACGATCAGAACATGACCATTAGAGTTTGGGAACCCCCATTTGACCACTGAAATGGATTTTAGACACTTGATAAAGAGATTATCATTTCAGTTTTACCTCCTTGCATTGAACACTTTACAATATACGCTGAAATGAAGATGTTTTTTTACAAATCAGAATAGCATATTTTAAAATAACAAGTGCCGATGCAATCCAATTATAATATCATCGTCAATCAAGGTGAAATGGCTTCACGGTCAAACAATCAGCCATCGCCGTACACCTCGCTGGGATGATTGGTTGTTCGCATTTCTTCTACCTTTACTGCCGTGTTAATCAACTTATTTTGTACAAAGATTGACACTTCAGGACAACGAGAGTAAAATATATAGAAAATGACGGCTTTGCTTCATTATCAGTATTTTATCAAGAGTACTAACAGGGATGTATATATAACACATATATACATGTCCCTGATACTAATTACAATTTTATTAACCATTCTTTAGTTTTCTTAGTTTAGTTATCAACACAGTTATTTGATCACAAATTAATTTTATTACGGAAGTTGGGTTTATTCCATTCATTGAATATCCTAAGGTTCAGACGCGTAACCAATTGTGTTTTCCATAAAGAGAAATCTGTAATATAGAGATTGTTTCTAGGTAAACTCGAGGTTCTTGATCACTTGCTTATCCGGCAATTTACCTGCGTATTATACACGAGATGTAGACTTTTTCTCTAATTATTTTCCAAAAGTTGGGGGTGCGTATTATACACGGATGCGTACTATACACGAGTGAATACGGTATTATATTGTTAATTTGGATAATTGAGAGATGAAATCTGAAAAAATATCTATGTTGCTAACTGCAGTTAAGTTTCAGTAAATACATACAATGTATAATAATTACTTTCATTTCAAGTATTTATCATGACATTATCATACCTTCATGGCTTTCTTCATGAATTTACAGTTGTCTTTTTCAATATCATGATGCTTTCTGATGGGATTTTTCAGGTCATCATCTACCACCATACCTGGTCCTTGGGTACAAGGTCCACCAGCAAACAACATGATTCTCGACCCTGTGTTTGGGAAAGTGCACTGAAAGTAAAGTAAAAATGCATTATATGACAACTGAGTAACATTTTGTGATGGAACCGATAAAGCTCAGTTGGAAGTGCGCTGGGATGTGGATTGAGAGATCTTGGACTCAAATCCCATCGGCAACTTGTCAGTGTCTGTTCTCCAGATGAAATAGTAAAGGTCAATGTCAAATGTCAAAATTGACTATGGCATTTAAAGTATCTTTCACTGTTCTGGGTCCTTTAAAGGCTTCACATAGGTAAAATACATGTACCTATGCATTAGACACACACTATACATGTATCTGTATATTAAGAGATTGATTGATTGATTTTTGTTTTACGTCACGCCAGGAATATTTCACGTATATGGTGACGGCATCTGCCTGATGCGAGGCATACAAGTTTTGACCTTTGCAACAGACCCACCCGAAGCAGTGAGGGATCTTTAACGTGCCATGCATACCACGACACAGGGCCTCGGTTTTTACTGTCTCATCTGAAAGACAGAACACCAGCATGACCAGAGCGGGACTCGAACCCCGGCCTCCCGATCAGGAGTCTGACGCGATACCACTAGGCCATGCCGGCTTTATATTAAGAGATATATGTTGATGTAGAGTATATTACACAGTACAGTCCAGATGTTTTTTACTTTTTTCACCCGCCACAGTGGGCCACATCCAGGTGAAATTTCAAGAATTAGACAATACACAGTGTAATGAACAAAGATGTGAATAAGCACAGATAAATTTCCAACTGGGTTCCCACTGTGATTTCACATCTTTTTCCCACTGTGTTTTGTGCAGTTTCTCCAAAACATCTGGACTGTACCGTATTTTTAGGAATGGGTTTGCTTCTACTTCTGACCTACCTCGAGTAGACCTACTGCTATTGATAATGCTACACCAGTGGACCGTAACGGTCTCTTCCCCTGTGATACTGGCCAAGGATCTCGCTGTAACTCCCCTAATAAATCTGTCAAACTCATATCACATTTGTGTACAGGCTGCAGAAATCTGGAAACAAAAGATGAAAGATCAAAACAAAATAGAAGTGAGGTGGGACAAAATCACAGACAGATGACTGTTTCTCAAATGTTGCTTTGTTTTACAAATGATATATATAAACAAAACATGTAGTAGGGGTGAGCGGTTTTATCGCCAAACTGGTATATTGCACTTTTCTGCTTCCTGATACGTACTGTGGTATTTTTTTCCAAAACCAGTTCAAGATTGATATTTCTAATATTCATACTTTGTTTTGTTTACTTGCTAGATGGCGAATGAACAAGAGTTTGTTTGTAATGAAACAGGCCAAATATGGAATAAAAGTATTGTTTTAACGGTATAGAAAGGGGGTCAACTGACTTGAAAATGTTGCCTGTTATTGTCTTAGCATTCCTGTTTTCTTTTGTTGAAGTTGAATTAAAAATTCACTTATAGTAAAATGATTTTAACGAAGAATTTTGTCATCATATAGATATTGCAATTTATTGCAATATTTGTTTGAGTATTGCAATTTATTGCAAACACATTTTTACTCACATTACTCATCCCTAACATGTAGTACACAAGCGTAATTGCAATATGAACAAGGTTTTTTCCATTTTTACAAGAATTAAGATTAAGCCGGTGTGGCCTAGTGGATAAGGTGCTCGGCTCGTGATCGAGAGGTCGCGGGTTCGACTCCCGCCCGGGGCACACTGGTGTTCTGTCTTTCGGATGAGACAGTAAAAACCGAGGTCCCCTGTCACGGTAGGCGTGGCACGTAAAAGATCCCTCACTGCTTCGGGTGGGTCCGTTGCAAAGGTCCAAATTTGTATGCAATGCATCAGGCAGATGCCGTCACCATATACGTGAAATATTCGTGGAGTGACGTAAAACAATAATCAAACAAACAAACAAGAATTAAGATTGAAATATGGCTATTCTTCCGATAAATATCAGATAGTTGTAAATTCTATGACGCTATCGTTTAAATATATTGTTGTTTACCTATTAGATGGTAGATTGTGTTGTTGGGGGCCCTGTGGTCCACCTCGTGGCTGCTGTGTCTGAGGGCCTTTACCTATACCTAACATCTCCTGAAATTGAAGTCAATAGTAATGTTTTCATACATTTTATTATTCATATTAAAACTATTCAATGACTACGGTATGCATTAAATATACTAATAAAATTTTATCATGCTTTTCTAAAAATTGTTTATTTAAAAATCAAACAATGGAAATAAACAATGTTTGAAAAATTTAGTATCTAAATGACGTACCTGTATTTGTTTGGCATTCAAATCCTTTGTTCCTCTGAAGACATAACTTTTTGAACAACCCTCACAACCTAATTCATGGACCTGCACCATCTTGCCATATGTAATGAGGCCTATCAAGGCATTCGGTGGCAACAAACTTAATGACATTTGTAATGACTCCTAAAAACAAAAAAAACCAAAAATTACGTCAAACTCCATGGCCGAGGTATCAATTTTAGTACTGACACAAAGGTCTTCTAACATGTGAATTATGACAGCCTTATCATTTACCATTCAAAAGATATACCAAATGTTAAAAGTTTTTGAAATGTAAGTCAAAGGTCATGAGGTCAAAAATATTTTTACTGACGGAAAGGTCTTGTCACAAGAAATACGCATGTGAAATATGAAAGCCCTAACTCTTATGATTCAAAAGTTATAACCAATGTTAAAGTTTTCTGCTAAAGACAATCGTTATACTGTTGAATACCACATTAAGATTATTTCACATATAATGTAATAATCAGTATTTAGTGATGAAGCACATGAAGAGAGCCACAAAAAACATTAGTTGGATCTTCCAAATTGCCCCTGACCAGAAAGGTTTGCTGATGTGATGTCACAATGAAAAAAATGTATGACAGACTATCATTTATTAAGTCATAATGAACTAGAAAACTGACAAAGTTAGAAGGACCCTGCAGGATGCCCATCACCATGACCTTGACCTTAATATAGTATCAGCTGAAAGGTCTTGTCATATGGAACACACATGACAAATATGAAAGCCCTACTTCTAACGGTTCAATAGTTATGGTCAATGTTAAAGTTTTTCAATTGCAGGTCAAAGGTCACCGTCGAGATACATGATAAAAATTTTTGGTACCAATAGAAAGGTCTTGATATATTAAGGAATACACATGTTAAATATGAAAGCTCTACCTGTGATAGTGTATTAAATATTGCCAATGTTAAAGATTTTGCTGATGGACAGACAGATGGACAGAGTGATTACTATAGGACACCCACTTATGAAGCGGGGTCCTAAAAAGTGTACCAAAAAGTGAAATGTGTGACATTTGGTGATCAGTCGATTGTCTTGACTATGATATGGACCTAGACAGCATACTTGACAGTGAAACTTTACACTTGTAAGGACTAAGATATGTTTCAAGACAGAGGTAGGTGACAATCTGATTAAAATCATATCTTTATTCCGCTTCTCTATTTATCCCATTGTGGATAAAGATCTGGCGAAACTCCATAACGTGTCATGTTCTGATGAACTCTGATTTTCAGCCAATCAGTGGATTGGTTACAAATTCCTAAGAATGAAATTAACATCCGCAGCGTGTGTGACCTACAAGGTAGTCTTTGAACAGTGTTTGTTACATACTGCGTCACTATCACGTGCTTAGCTGAGTCTGTGACTGAAGCGTCATCAGAGTTCACCAGGTCATGACCCTTTACGAGGTTTCGCCAGATCTTTATCCGCAATGGGACAAATAGAGAATAAATAGAGAAGCAGAATAAAGATATGGTTTTAATCAGATTGAGGTAGGTGACAACAATAAGTTTTAGTCTGTTTGCAAAACACACCTTCTTCAACTGATAGTATTCATTTCTTATTTGAGCCAATTAAATTCTGACAGATGCTTATACCTTAACAGCCTGCAAATCTTCCTCATCCATACAGGTATCCAGTACAATCAGGTATACAGGAGGATGACATGTAGCTCTCTATAATGAAAACAACAATTCAGTCAGGAATACAAAAGGATGACAAATACATGTAGCTCTCTACAATACAAATTACAACAATACAATTAAAAGGGTTAATCATAACGGCCCTGCGTGAAATGGTGACAGTGAGTAAAGTAGTATTATTGGTATAGCAGTATGATTACACACAATAACATATTATCAGTAATATTACTATCTATTTCAAATGTATCAAATACTTGATGACAATGCAGTCCTGGTATTTCAGAGTAAATATAGTTGTATACCAGTATAGATCACCCCAAAACACAAATTTGGAATTCATGTGTAATATTAAATAAAACATAAATACATAAAAAATACCATAAATGGTTTAAACCTATGAATATAAAATCAGTGTTTTATGCCATCTCTGAATTTTCACCTTGAATGGGTCAAAATACCAGTGGACAAATTCTATAACTCTATACCACCTGGACTGCTCTGTTAATTCATACTTGCATGGAACAGATGGTACAGTCATATATATTCCAGAACAGAGAATACTTAAAGACTCTTCATATTACAAGTCAGAAAATGCTTAGAGTGAATGTATATTCCAGAATAGAGAATACTTAAAGACTTGGTACATGTATATTACAAGTCATAAAATGCTTAGAGTGAATGTACATGTATATTCCAGAGTAGAGAATACTTAAAGACTTGGCATATTACAAGTCAGAAAATGCTTAGAGTGAATGTATATTCCAGAATAGAGAATACTTAGAGACCTCACATATTACAAGTCAGTAAATGCTTACAGTGATTGTATATTCCAGAGTAGAGAATACTTAGAGTCTTGGCATATTACAAGTCAGAAAATGCTTAGAGTGATTGTATACTCCGGGGTAGAGAATACTTAGTCTTGGCATATTACAGATCAGAAAATGCTTACAGTGATTGTATACTCCAGGGTAGAGAACTGTGGTATGAGCTCTGCTGGCTGATGCTGTTCTGATATTGCTGCATATTGAGGTGGGAACTGTTTTAACAAAACAGAAATTGTTACCAAAATAAAATTAAATTTGTAGTGATTATGATCATATTTATAATTACAATGTATGCACCACTTTTTTAATAATAAACACATGTACAGACAATAGGGTGTGAATAGGCCTGATATAATACAAAATAAATGTGTATGATAGAGGAGTAACAAATATCTTTAAAAACAGAAACTTTATGTATTCTTTAAAAACTGTTTTTTCAAATTGCTACAATGTACTTACAGGGTTTCTTTGATAGCAGAAATTACATCCCCATACTTTAGCCCTATAATCCACTTGACAAAATGGATTCAGTATAGCTCTACAGGTGGGTCTAGTACACAAAATGGGATCATACTGCACTGGGGGTAAGTCTGGCCTGTCCTTCAAGGGGGTAAATAAACAGCCAAGTGGTACAACCATACGAGTAGCCTCTATTCTACTTGAGGGCCACACATTCCAACTAAATCTCACACCGTCTCTGTCTTCATTTTGCTGTATAAATTCTTGATAAGTAGCCATTTTGGCCCTGCGAAAAAAAAAATTTATTTATCAACAGTGTAATGAATTTAATCCATGTACAATGTATCATGTTCACAGAACACTTTGGAGGTGAAAGCCATCACTGATGAATGTTCTGGGCTCATTAGTATACCAAATCAACTGCCTATAATGCATATTATACGTTAGTCTATGGATCTCTTCATTTTAAGGGTAACACTCCCTTCAAATCAATCAGAATCATGTCAAATGTCTTGGATTTGGAGGGGACATCAACATAACATCCAATGTTTCTGTACAAAAATTAACAAGAAGCCACCAAAGACGGTATGGCGAGATTGCAAAGCAAATTCCAAACAAGGTCAAGGTCACAAGGTAAAAAGTCATGGTATCAATTGAAAGAGCCTACAATGTATGTGTGAACTGAAGTATCAATGAAGTATTGATTCAAAAGACATAGTAAATATTAAATTTTTAAGAAGTAGGTCAAAATCCAATGTCAAGGTCAAAAGTCATGGCAAAATCGGAAAGCTCTGGTCATATGGAACCTACATGTATGTTTGAAGTATTAAGTTTATACTCCTCTTAGTTGCTGAGATTTTGTTTCAACAAAAACATTTACCATTTTGCTTCAGTCACAAACTTAATCAAAATGTTCATGCGCAGTCAGATGGACGGACATCACCAATCTTTTGATCAGAATTGCTTTGCAATTTGGCTAATAAATTTTTATTGGTGAAACATATTTCAAATTGTGAATGATCATTGCCAAATTATTTACAAATATGGCACAGCAATAGTTCAATATAAAAAAAGCAAAATATAATCATTCATATTGTATAAATTTAATAATGAAAAAATAACACTCATCTTTCAAATCTTGACAACAGTTACATGTGTGACGGACCGGTATCGACCAGGATAGCTCAATAGTGGGAGCCTCCACCTTCATAGTGGATTGTTCTGGGCAAGATTCCCTGGTCTGGCCACATTTTTTTCTCCTGCTTTTTATTCTTGGTGCTGTGGCCAGCCCTCATGAGTTGCATGTTGGTTTGTGCACATGCACTGTAAGGGTTACGATACTGGGTTGTTGAATGTTTTTGTTTCCATGGTTGAAAACCTCTGGCAGAAGAGGAGTGTGATGGACGGCCTACATAGCTCAATGTTAAGAGCGTCTGTTTTGATAGCAGAAGGTTCTGGGCTCGATTCCCGGGTCCTCACACTTCTTTTTCTCCTGGCAGTCCTGCCTGTAAGGCCTACACATGCAAACAAATTGCAATCTGGGATGAAATCTAGAAATTAACGAATTTCCACATGTTTCAAACCCCTACAGACTAAAATTCTTACCCATCTTGAGCTACATTAATCCTCATTTTAAGAATAATATTGTTATATCGCAATAAAATACGTAAGTCTGAGTAATTTCGGACTAATTCTGACACAGAAACGAATGACTGATAAAGTAAACTCAAAATATAAACAACCTCAATACAAAACAATATATATATATATTTACCTCCAACTGAATTTGTATTACGTGTAATTTTCCAGTCTGTCAGAGACCCACGACAGCAAACGCCACGTCAAAATACAATGTTTGACGTCATCGGGGATTTCCCTTCCGGTTTCAATTCATTTGACCTAGTTTTGAAAGAGAAAGTAAGATTGATGATGTCCGATTTTGTCATTGTGGTACACGCGGGTAATTATCTTTTCAGTGATATTTAGGTACCAGGGCCTTTGGCTTTGTCTACCCATTGAGATTACCTTTTGTTCGTCATGTATCGTAAGAAATAACATTTTCCCACAGTGCGAAATATCCAATGAATATGAATATGCACATGATACATACACCTTACATCTGTACATACCTCCAAATTCCAATACTGATATCACATCTGTATATCGAATATTTTGCCTGTGCATTTTCCAAATTCTGATCTCAAACAAAAAAAAAAATGCAAGGGGTACTGTATAAAACAACTTACAAGTGTTGTGATTTTTTTTTTACTGCTAGATGTGTTTTCGAAAAATGATCTTTCAAAAATGGAGTGTTCTATGACTATGTATTTTACTGTATACTGTATACAAAAAAAATTGATGTAAACTATTGAATATTTTTGGGACTACTCTAATCTGAGTGACAATCACTCAAATGACATGTACCGATCTCTTTTCTCAGTAATCAATTTCAGTTGTAACGTGTATTGACGACAGAGCTTGACCCAAGGGTCTGAAGCCAAACGCACTTGACAGCATTCCTGATAAAGCTAACCTGCTGGGGAGGCAATTCAAGTATAACTTATATATCTAAGCTATCACACAATGTTAATCCCAAGCTAAAAATGGAAGTTTTGAATTCTTGATTTGAAACACAAAGTACACATCCTTAGAATGTACTGAATTATGGTTCAGAAGAAGTTGACAGTTTTACTATTGCCCTACTGTTTTGAAGTTTATAGATGCATGCACAAATGTTTCAGCTAAAAATTGAAAACTATGCTTAGTATTTTATAGAGGTGTGCCTATTCAAGGTTGGAATCAAAATTCCATTTTTTTTTAATTTTAGAACTAATTAGAACATGTTACTTCTTAAATTCTCTGTCCTTGTTATTGATTACAGAAAAAAGAGATTGTTATGCATCAGAGTGATTGTCTCTCTGATGAGAGTTTGTCCCTAGTCTGTTGAAATTACAGCTTTGTGATATATTAGATTTGATTGATTATATTGTTTTGAGTCACTCAATGATAATTTCATGTATATAGTGGTGGCATCTCATTCTGTGCATTGCATGGACATTTATACCTTTGCAATGGACCCACCTGAAGCAGTGAGGGATTTTTTTTACATTTCAAGCCTATCATGACATGGAACCTTGGGTTTTACTGTCTCATCTGAAAAACAGAACACTAGTGTGTCCATGGCAGAATCAAACCCAGGATCTTTCATTCACTAGTCAAGCACCTCATACACTGAACCACACCAGCTTCATGATTTAGTAGTATAGCCATGAATGAGTGTGAAATCTGACAGTACTTTATCAATAATAGGGTAGTCATGAATCAGTCACAAGTGTGTATTACTCCAATAAAATATGAATTCTGCTGAAATAAGTTTATATACAATAACTTTTTTTAAGACAGTATCCCTACATTTCATAGAATAGGTTCCATGATACACGGCAGGCTGGACTTGTGGCAGGCTTAGTAAAATTAAATAAATTCTATAATTTTTAAAGTTATCAAATTACTTTTTTTTTACACAGGAGCAGGGTATCACTCTGTGAATAAAGAGAAAGATTACAGAAAGATCTGTATCCAAGCATGTTTACAGGTAAGGCTAATATATATATATACACAATTAGGTAGTTTAGCAAAGGAAAAAAAAGGGTTTGTAGGTCAGAAATTTGGTACTATTAAAAAAAAAATTAGATATTTTAAGAAATTTAGAAAAGAATTCATGGTAGATGCCAAAAATGTATCCATGACTTAATCTGAACTATCAGACCAAATCACATGATAAGACTTGTGCTTGGATCTGACATTTCGGACAAGCCATGACTGTAAATACTTCATCTAATACAAACATGATAAATTTTCTTAGTCTTATACATATATGGTTGATTTTTTAGATTAAGTTGAGAACAAGCAGGGAGTCTGTTAATGGAAGTAAAAGCTGGAATGCAGTATTTTAAATAGAATTTGACCTAGAGTTTAAGATTTATTGTGAAGAATAATAATGACATTTTCTTCATCATAGGCTGCAGAGTTACTTAAACAAGGGAAATCAGCATTGGCTGGGGCAGAATGTGCAGTAAAGTGTCTTGAGGTGAACAGATTTCATAAAAGTTAAATTTCTGGTTAATTGATTGATTATTGTTTTACGTCATTCCATGATTATTTTACATATATAATGACAGCATCTGCCTGATGCATTGCATAGAAATTTATACTTTTGCAATTGACCAACCGGAAGCAATGAGGGACCTTTTATGTGTACACCAACCAGTGGCGGATTTAGAGGGGGGCCCAAGGGGTATGCCCCCCTCCCTTTTCGCCACAAGTATGAGTAAACTTCAGATCTGGCATCTAAAATAGCTGAGTATTTTGGCTAATACTCAAGACTTTCACTTGTGGGTCCCCCTCTTCGGACATCCTGGATCTGCCTCTGCCAACCTTGACATAGGACCTCGGTTTTCACTGTCTCATTATATGATGTTAAAAAGTCGAAAGTAAGAAATCAAGAGAAATAATTTGAGTTAAATCAGTAGAATTGGATAGGGACTTCAGATATCAGTTCGATTTAACAGATAGTTTGTCTTATCAGTGTTTTTGTAAACAAGAACTGACTGATTGATTTACAAATGTAGCTACAAACTTAAAACATGAACTGTGATATATTTTGTTCAAGATATGAGTTGACAATATCAAGCATACATAATGATATTTCAGGATTCCCCATTGACCAATGCAGGAACAGGTTCAAATCTGACACTAGAGGGCAGTGTAGAATGTGATGCTAGTATTATGGATGGAGAAAAACTTCTATATGGGGCTGTTGGCTGTTTATCAGGTTAACGAAGGATTTGATATGTAAATTCAAAGAGTGAGATACATTTTACACTTTCTGTTCCCTGTTATATCTTTGCAAAGATATCTTAGCTTTCTATACTGGTAGTTTTTTTTTAGTGAATGACTAAGAATTATATTCTTAATCACACAGTTGGTAGATATATCAGTTCTAGGTTTCACATAATTTAATTTCAATTTGATTTAATTTTAATTAAGTAATCAGAGATTCAGGGCATATCATTTTTGTCCTATCTCGCTGTCTGTTTGTTTGTATGGGCTGAAACTTTAATATCATCCGTAACTTTTAAATAGTTTTAGTTAGGGTATTGATCATTTACATGTCTAATCTTTGAGACCTTCCAAATGTCACTAAACTCTTTTACATGGTGACCTTTACTATGACATATCCAAAATATTTCTAGATAATGCTGTCATCCAGGGTGTTAGTATTGTATTGTGTTTTATCTTTGTGATTCATTTTCATTTTAAAACAAATATGATACAATATTTTAAAAATCTGATCTTGGCAAAAATTGCTCAATTCATATGTAAGTGACAATATTAGTCTTAATTTGTGCTGTTTGTTTGACAATAGAACTGTGGAGTTTTCTTATCACGTAACTGTAAGTTATGTTTAGGTCTTCTTCAAACTTGGTAGGTGGTATGATGTTTGCTTCTCTTTTTTTGTGGTTAAGTGCTAGGCTAGAAGTGAAGGTTATCTGAGTTCAGTTTCTGTACTGCACAACTATGTTTAAAAAGTTTGTTATATCCTACTTCTTAGTCGTTATATGACTGAAAAATTGTTAATTGCAATGTAAAATCCCTGTCAAGCATCTTTCTTTTGGTTGAGTAGAAGACACAAGAGAATTTATTTACTCTACTATGTCACATAATTGTATTATTATCAGCTATAGCATTATTTACCAAAAATGTTTTTTCATGTAAAAGGTGTGAAGAATCCTATTACTTTGGCACACATGTTGTTGGAGAACCAAGCTCAAGGAAAACTGTCCCTGGGTAGAATTCCTCCAAGGTTAGTGAACCAAGAAAACCTCATGTCAAAATATGAAAGAAAAGTATTTAAAATATTTGCCAATATGTGAATTATGTGTCTTCAATTGTAAGACTTTGTTTTACGTCATACAGAGATTATTTCATCTCCATGGTAACGGTATCCGTCAGAAGTATTTCACAGAAATTCAACCTTATGCAACAGACCTAGCCAAAGAAGTGAGGGATGTTTTACTGTCATATCTGAAGGACACCAGTGGGACTCAAACATGGGACCTTGTGGTCTTGAGGCCAGCACCTCATAAATTGAACTGAGCTGGCTCAAAAAAAAAGTTTAAAAAAAGCAATGCTTGTAGGCTAGCCCCACCTACTTGATGCATTTCATATAAATTTAACCCATGCAACAGTCTCTCCCTAGGCAAATCTACCTTGATCAGATGAAAAGACAGGACCTCTTGGCTATGAGCCAACACCTCTCCCACTGAATTGTGCATTATGTGTCAAAACATACAAAGTCATACATGTAATAGAATAGTGTGAAGTATTTATCCTGATATGACTTTGTGAGTAGATCATTGTAACTACCTCATTTTATTCATTGTTTCATGATAAAGAGATGATTATGGATTTGAAAATAGTTTTTACACTACATCTAAGGTATAAAACCATTTTGTAGTGTATCACTTTTTATTTGTGTTTTGATAAGGGAGATTTTACATGTATTCTTTTAGTCAAAAGGAGAGATATTTCAGAATGTGGGATAATGCTTACCGCTAATATTGTTGTAAAAGGCTTCTTAAGAAATACCCATAGGATTTTGGACAAACTATCTCAAAAGTGAAGTACTCAGAGGAAATCGTTTTTGGATTATCTTATTACTTAGTTCACTTAATTTACTTATGGGCCTTTTGGGCTACTAGTCATACTGAGATTGACAAACAATTTGATATAGAGGTAACTGGTACCTAACGTCAGTATATAGAAAGTGATGTGTTTGGTTGCTTTCGACACTTTTTATTTTACCAGTACATTGCTTCGACTTATAGAATCCTGGAATGAATTTTTACAGCATCATAATTACTGATAATGATAAAATTGCTGCAATAATAACAGCTTATTTGTATCTCACTTGCTATGAATTATGGTAAGAATGTCTTCACTATCTTAAGCCGGTGTGGCCCAGTGGATGAGGTGCTTGGCTTGTGACTGAAATGCCTCGGGCTCCATTCCCGCCATGGGCACACCGGTGTTCTGTCTTTCGAATGAGACAGTGAAAACCGGTGTCCCGTGTCCCGAAGGGGGGGGCCCTGTTGCAAAGGTAAAAATTTCTTTGCGATGCATCAAGCAGATGCCGTCACCATATATGTGAAATAATTGTGGAGTGACATAAAACAATAATCAATCAATCAATCTTCACCATTTTAAGGCTAGCTTCTCTCAGTACCTTCAGTACTTTGATGTCCATTCGCCATATTCATTCACACTTTTGTCATAGCTTTCTTTGTAGTGCACATGTTCATTAGAACACTACATTCTATACTGTGTATTGGAAGTAAATCAAATGACACTGTAACATTTCCAATCAAAAATAACACATGTCGATATTATTTTGTAGAATGTGGTATTCAGTAATTCTTTTCATGATTCAGACATTTTAATGTTAAATGATCGTATATTGAGATACGTCATATATTTATTTAATGATTTAGCATACTGGTAGGGAAAGGTGCATTGAAGTGGGCAAGTAAACATGGACTATCTCAAATGGAGCCTGCTGACCTCATAACAGGTAATTATATGTGAAACATTTAAATACATTTTGGGAAGAGGGGAAGCTGTTTGCCCAGAGAAGATGTTGTCGTGTACATAGGAATCAAACGCTATGTCCATTTTTGTTCATCAATTTGTCTGCTCTATTTATACATGTCTGGACAATGTATTTATGAACTTTGATTAAACTTGGCAGATATGTTATCCTGCATGAAGCAGTCATTTATGTAATGTATGGCACATTCTCTTTTACCCATACCAATAAGAAACGACGTTGCTGTCGGTTTTGTTCTTGGCTCAGGGCCGAGAGGGAGCATTTTTAACTCTACCAGTAACTCATTGGTTTCCTCTCTTTTGGATGAGACATTTCAAACCAAGCTCCAATGTCAGGGTAGACATTATGAAAAGCAGTGTTTATTGGTTTTTTTATAAAGATGCCTGTACCTTTTCATTTGGGAATTTTTTGTCGCATTTGCATAATGCCAAAAGATCAATTTTGAGGGAAAATTTAGACAAATTCTGGGAAAAAATGAATGAAATTTCCATTGGGAGGGTCCTTATAATGGACCTGATTTGAAGAAAAGAAAAAAAATTCTGAAAAGCATCCTCCCTTCTTTTGGTTGGGTCTTTGTGTAGGTCAAAGTTCTTGGCAGTACGGTACATTAGCCTGGTATTGTCACTTTATAAGTAAAGTTATTTGATTTGGCTCATTTTACATTCCTTATATCCTTTTTTTCTCTATTTTTTTGACTGATGCATAACTTCAAATAAACAAATATAAACATTTCATACCAAAGGTCATTGTATGTTGGATTAAGTGAAAATTTCTCACGACATATTGATATACCACAAATTTTTTTTCTGTTCTGAAATAGACACTTCTCTTAGTACATATAGAAGTCATAAAAGGAAGCTAGAACTTCACACTGATCGATTGAGCAGAAAACGACAGAAGAGAAAACTATCAAATGGGATCAAGGTAAAAAACAGAACTTTATATGTATAGTACTTACCACCTTTTATCTATTTTTAGAATATTGTAGAATGGAACAAAGATTAAAATGATTTTTCCTATCCATGACATATTTTTATGACTTGCCATTGAAATATCTATAGTATTTAATTTTCTATTCATAAATTTTCCTATCTACAGTACATGTATTGAGTTTTATGCACTTAAATTTCCCTATCTGTAATATTGATATTTATATACATAAATTTTTTTTATCTATATGGATTTTTCTATAAATAGATTTTCCAATCTATAGTATATATTTTTCTATACATAAATATTCCAATCTATAGTATTTATTTTTCTCTAGATTGAAATTCCTATCTATAGTATTTATTTTTCAGGATTCCAATCATAGTAGCACAAAGCATGACACAGACTACAGTTCATCAGAACCATGTTCAAATTCCCATAATGCTCGTCTCCAGGTTGTCGACTCAAAAGTTTCTAACAGTATTCAGGACACTGTAGGAGCGATTGCTGTCGATTACCATGGTAACTTGGCAGCTGCTGTATCTAGTGGTGGTATCTCACTCAAACAACCTGGCAGGATTGGACCGGTACACATTTATGATATGTTTTCTTTAACAAGTACTATAATGAATATAATATAAAAGTTGAAATTCATACTAGTAAATAAAATTTGCTTATAGTAGACTTTTAATCTACTGTACTGTTTGATCAGGGAAATACATCAAATATTGTAGTTGTTTAACATGTCTTCTATGATTCTTCTATAGATATTGTAATAGTGATTACCATATTATTATTGTACTTAATTTTACTAAATAATTATTACATGTATTTCAATTGAAGAATCAGATTCAAATCATGTATTCCATTAAGGCAGTTATCAAGTAGGTTTTTGAAAACACAAATTAAGGGCAGGTAACTCTTTGAAAGACTTCTTTATTTTAAGACTGCTCAAATTACATTCTTAAAATATTTCATACCTCAGTGTATTATAATTGCATAATAGACAATAAATTATATATGATAGATCACTACATATTACTGCAAAATGCTAGATAACAATGTTGGTATAGATAAAATACCAATACAGTCGAACTTCGATAACTCAAGTGCGCGGGACCTACGAAATTACTTCGAGTTTTGGTAGGTTCGAGTTGTGGAAGTTGCGGAAATTTGTGGGAAATTAGAAAGGGAAAGATTGAACATTATTACCTATGTAAATTTTGTACTACTGTAATACTAAAAATAGCATAAAGACCGTATGATATTCTCAAGGTGAAATTAAGTACAATTACTTTGAGTTTGCGGGGGTATTTGAATATCCGAAGTTTGAGTTTGAGAAGGCAAATAACATTAAAATATTTGAAATATTCTCGGAACCATAGGATGACTTCGAGTTTCCTAGGGTTTTTGAGTTTTCGACGTTCGACTTATCGAAGTTCGACTGTATATTATAATATCGTAGACAACCAAATATTATAGCATTATACATATAACATACCTATAATAGACAACATAACATAACATCAGAATGTTACAGTCAACAATAACTGAAATGAACATTGTGACAGAAGTATACATTAATAGTAAAGACACTATAATGTTTTCATATTACATGTACTCTGTATACATATTTTAATATTTTTTGTGGTATACATCTCATATAGATGATTTCACTGATATAGAGACAGCATCTACTTGATAAATTACATAGATTTCAGCCTCCGCAATAGATAGTTTTCACTGAGTCTAAATTCATTGGAGTTACCTCTCGTACCCAGCCATATTTCATAGTTTTCATAGTTTTACCAATTATAAGACCTTTGTTTGGAGAGGGTTTTCATAATTTTGCATCAAAATTAACAGATTCAAAATAAGTTATATATTGATATTTATTGGTTTATAAACAATTTATGTTTTCAAAGATGATTTAAAAAAAATTGAGTCTGTATTTTTGTTGATTAAAGCACAAATCTTCAGATTTTGACCCTACAAAATGGCTTACAATGGGAGATAACTCCTGTGAATTTTTGCACAGCGAAAACTATCTACAGACCTATCTGGAACAGTGAAGGATATATTATGTGTGAACATCGACCGTCATAGGAGACCTCCTTTTTCATAATCTTGTCCTACAGACAGGACTTTGATGAGTCACAAGCCAGACTCAAACTTCGGATATTAAGTTTTGCAGACTCATTAGAATAATATAACCTTATAGACGCCAATTCATTACATGTATATATAAATGGCATTTAAATGACTATGCAAGCAGCAGGGTTAGTTTATTGTATTGGATCTTTTCTATATACAGAGTTATTTCCCCCTATGAAAATGTATCTGATGTTAGACCATTATGACGTCATACAATTTTTATATCATTTCCCGTAAATTTGAACCAGTATCCATAGAACTAGTTGACATCACGACGGGTAGACGTCAGATGCCTTTATAGGGGAAATAACTCTGCATAATGAAAAGACCCCAGTTATACAAAGAGATTCATTATTGTCTAATTGCAAGTAATTTCAAATACTGCAGGCTGCAACATATGGTGCCGGGTGCTGGGCATATAACTGGAGAACAGACGAGAAACCTGGTGTTGCAGTAGCAACATCAGGCAGTGGTGAGCAGTTGATGCATACATTATTAGCCAGAGAATGTGCTAGATGTCTTCAACAACAGGAGGACCCTTGTGCAGGATTAACACAGGCTCTAAAGCAAGGTTTTCTTGGTAATCAGAAAAATTTTGATCTGTTTTCTTACTTTTTAAATTATAAATGAGATATTGAAATCAAATTTGCGTTTTCGTAAACTTATCATGTCATTAAGGATGTAAAATCAAGGATTTAAAAGGGCATATAAATTTCTCCATCAAAGGGCACTTTATGATACAGTATTGGGGGTTGTGTAGTGGCATTAAAATTGAGTTTAGAATTGCATGATTTCGTTGTTTCCTTAGTTGGTTGGTTGGTTGGTTGGTGTTTTACGTCGCTTTCAACAATATTTCAGTTATATCGCGACATGGAAGCAGGAGGTTACCAACCTCTTTAACATAGTGGCGCAACCCGGGAATCGAACCCGGATCGTCAGCGCCGCAAGCCAAGCGCTTAACCACTACACCAAGCCTGCCCCTATGTTGTTTCCTTAGTGTAGATCATATCAAAATGTATATAACAGTAATCATTCCATGTATTGCTGTGCTAGTGGTAGCATAAATTGTTCAATAGCCATTTGGCTAATGCAAGCACAAATTAATTAGCCAAATGTGTAAGTCATTAGCCATGTATACAAAGACAAAACAACTTATAATTAGAATTTTTAGAAAATTTAATTTAAAAAAAAAATAACTAAATTTAATATTAGAAAAGAACTGATAACACAACTGACAATAAAATTCATAATTTTTTTCTATTAACCATCCAAACTCCGTAAACCAAAATGATTTGTTACGTTTGTTAGCATTTTTTCTTTTTATTAATCAGTGGTTCATCTTATTCATCTGTTCAGGTATCAATGTTTGTTGACACGCATCTTATTACCTCATAAGGTAGTATGATGCATGTCAACAAACATCAATACCTGAACCCTGTATCTGTTGTCACAGATTCTAATGATGGGGTGCTACTCAGCGATTGTATAAACCCTTGAAATAATGTCAAGGAACTTTATTTAGCCATGTTCACTGTTAAGAAAGTTTAGAAATGGTTTACATTGAGATCGCTGTGAAGTTTGATAAAGTTGATGTCAATAGTAACTAAATTAAAGTGTTATGATGACCATGATTTATGCTAACCATGTAAACAAAATAAAATTGAGAAAAAAACGGACTATTTTTACTTATAAAATGTATTCGCCACCTTTATACTCATGTATTAAAAATGTTTAGCCATTTCAATTTTGAGTTCGCATTTGGCGAATTGGCAATCAGGTAGCGCTCTCACAGTATTAATACCCTTCACTGCTTCAATTAAAGATTAAGATTCCCACATTCTCTTACGAACCTATTCCTTAAAAATGATTGGAATAAATAAGGGCATGATGTGCAGAAACAAGGGCATGGTGGTGTATAAAATGGGCATGGTCGTGTATAAAATGAGCATGGGACTGTATAAGATGGGCATAGAACTGTATGAAATGGGCATAATGCTGTATAAAATGGGCATGGTACTGTATAAAATTGGCACGGCTGATGTATAAAATGGGCACGGTGCTGTCTAAAATGGGCATGGTACTGTATAAAATGGGCATGGTGCTGTATAAAATGGGCACGGTGCTGTATAAAATGGGCACAGTGCTGTATAAAATGGGCATGGTGCTGTATAAAATGGGCATTGTACTGTATAAAATGGGCATGGTACTGTATAAAGTGGGCATGGTACTGTATAAAGTGGGCATTGTACTGTATAAAATGGGCATGGTACTGTATAAAATGGGCATGGTGCTGTATAAAATGGGCATGGTTTTTTTAATGGGCACAGTGCTGTATAAAAAGGGCATGGTGCTGTATAAAATGGGCATGGTACTATATAAAATGAGCATGATGCTGTATAAAATGCGCATGTTGCTGTATAAAATGAGCATGGTGTTGTATGAAATGGGCACGGTACTGTATAAAGTGGGAAGGGTGCTGTATTAAATGGGCACGGTACTGTATAAAATGGGCAGGGTGCTATATAAAATGGGCATGGTGCTGTATTAAATGGGAATGTTACTGTATGAAATGGGCATGGTACTGTATAAAATGGGCATGTTTTTTTTAATGGGCATGGTGCTGTATAAAATGGAATTGGTGTTGTATAAAATGGGCATGGTGCTGTATAAAATGGGCATGGTGCTGAATAAAATGGGCATGGTGCTGTATCATGCTTGCTTGCTTTAGATTATTCCATAGCTCTGAATAATTTTAATGTCATGTGCAATACAAAACATTTATTAATGTTATGCTTATCTGAAAGAAGATGCAAAACCATGAAAGAGAAAAAAAACCAACATATTTTCAATGGTGATAAAATTCTATTATTGATGGTGCACATTTTCTTCTGAGATACACATCTTTTAAGAGTTTTACATCTCTCTGAAAGGTGATACACATTTTTGAAAGGTGATATATATTTTTTTTAAAGTGATACACATCTGTTTAAGGGAATATATATCTGTTTTAGGGTAAATATGAAAAAGCAGGAGAATATATAAATATTAAACAATAGTATTTCACTAAATTACAACTCATTGTATCAATAAGACCTACATATATATGATATATGTATACTATTTAAAAGTGAATTAAAAGCAGCTTTTGTAAATCAGCTGCACTTCTTATCAACACACAGTAAGTATCTTTGCCAAGTTATACTGGAACTTTTAAATAAATGCATTTAATGTTAGATTTTGCAGGTAATATAAAAATAATGTATTATTCAATTAATGCATTTATTGCTATTCTTAATGAACAGAATTTTATTTTCACAGATTCAGAATATTTAGAAAACAGAAAGGAAAAATTAGCAGGAGTTATTGCCCTCAAACAAGAGCAAATTGAAATGTCATTCACTAGTAAGTTTCATTTGTGTTTTATGGACATACATATAGTATTATTTTATTTTTGTGGTATCTATATACACAATGGAACTTTGATGTTTTGAAATCTAAAGGATCTTCAAAATTACTTCAAGTTTCGGCAGGTTTCGGATTTTGAAGTTTCCACACAATTAATAAAATGAATAGAAATGTTTTCAGGACCACATGATTATTTTGAGCTTCCATGGGTTTTATAGTTGTCAATGTTAGAGTTATCTAAGTTTGACAGTTTGTCTTAAAAATTGTATGTTACCTCAGTTCTTGAGTGATAAACAGGATTTGGGTCTCTCATTCTCTTAATTCCTGGCTGATGTCACATCGCCCTTATGACCAGTGGTAGCTTGTTAAGGAAGAGAACTTACTGAGGTTATCTCACCATTATAGCGGTCACCTATCACCATGTACACAGGGTTGCCACAAGGAAGTATTCTTTACATTCATTCTCCAGAAAACCATATTTGCATTATGTTAACATCATATATATGATATCCTTATTATATGTAAGAGCTTGTATTGGTCAAGGATAGAATAGTAAGAATATAGTATGTTTTACTTTGAAGACTGTACAATGTTATGTACATGTTTTACTTAGAAAATGTTACGACATTATGTACGTGTTTCACTTTCAATTGAGAATAATTTTAATTATTCTCTCAAGTGAATCAACAGTCCCAGTTAATATCATTATAATGAAATAAAAGGTCTGATTTAATGATAGACACCTAAACCATATCTGGTGTCATCCCACAATGGAGAATGATTTAAAAAAATAAATATCTAAAAACACATGGTATCTACAAAATTCAATTATTTGAGCATCATAATGAAAGAAGCTAGTAGTGTGATTTCAGATAAGCATGCTAGACCATTTTGAACTTTTGTTTATTTGTAGTTGAGCTGTTATGGGGTCATACTACAGACAGCATGTGTATAGGATTCATGTCATCGAAGCATTCAAAACCTCAGGTAAAGCCACATGAGTTATCTCCCTCCCCCATCCCCAGTCAGATGAATGTATACAATTAAGAGTATACCATCAATATTCATTGTGATGAATGTTAGAAAAGATTCTGTAATTAATTGACATCTTTTACCAAATTTATCCAAACTTTAATTCTAGTTTCATAAATTTATGTCTGCTCGGCCTTTTATCAAGTGAAAATTACAATGTCGAGATAAAAGCTACGTAAGTAGTATGTCATTAAGAATGATTGATTTTCACTTGATAAAGGCCAATTTGCTAAGAACTTGGAAAATGAGGATAAATATACACAGGTATCATTTTTGTTTTTACAAATTACCTTATTTGTTTGAACATGTGTGTGTTATTGTACCATGTTCTGATGTTGTACTTCTGTGATGCTCTCTGTATAATGATTAATTTCCTATGTACAGGATTTACATATGTTTGTGTCATCTGTATGTTGTGGACAGTTGTGGTGGATGTAACAGTCCAGCCGGAGTTGCTAATTGACTCTCACTGTGTATGGGTCTACAAATGTCTACCACGATAAACTTTTGGCTCTTAGTACTTCCCTATCTTACGTTGTGCTAAAATTAATGTTTATGTATATGTCACAGTGCAGAATCTTCTTGGTTACTGAAATTTCTTACTGTGATTTTAGGTGAAAACTGTAAAAAAAACTCCCCATCATTTATCTCAATACCCTTTTCTCCATATCGATATCTTTAGTAATAAAATCACCCCAGTGAATTATAATGACATTTTTCCATTTTATCCTTAACTTTTGTGAGAGCTTCTGTGATATAGCACTAATTAATTCCCTTTGTTCTAAAATTCATGTTTATGTATATATCACAGTGGGGAAGCTACTTGGAAACCAAAATTACCTGTAAATTATAATGATAATTTGATGAATAAATTAAAAGTATTTCCCAGTTTATCTTTTAATGATAGAGTGGAGTTACTCAAAATTTATATGAAATTTCAGGTAATAATATCTAGACTTGAGGAAAATTGTGAGGCAGGAAAATCATTCAAGATTGAAGGACGTCATATTTTGTAATGATATATCAGAAGTTTCACCTTCTGCATCAAAACGTCTTTGTCCTCTTTGTGTTGTCACATAGGAATCACTTTGTCCAGCTGCACACCTTTGAAAAATAGAAAGTTGGAGACATATGTACTTTTAAAGATACAGTATAAGTTATCAACATTTTATTGTATTAATTTTGTTTTCAATAAATCAATAAATCAAAAATGCTTTGATGTTGTATATTGGTTCACTAAAAAAGAAATACAAGTAAGATTTTTATGTTCCCCAATGGGAGAGCATATAGTTGCGGTTTTGTCTGTCCGTCTGTCTGTCTGTCATAATTTTGTCCGAAGCATAACACAAAACCTATAAGAGGTTTCAATATAAAACTTCATAGGTAGATAAATCTCTTAACTGACTAAGCTATTTTTAGCTGGCTCTCTTCATTGTGATGTAAGAAAGAACCTTATTTCAAAGTCAAATGTCAAGGTAACATGAGGAAATGGCTGAGGTACTTGTGCATGCTTGGCATGCTTTTGCTTCCAATGCAGGTTCAAGGTTATGAACTTAAATGTTCTTACTAAAACAAAACTTTACTTTTAGTCATAACATATGCAGTATGAAATATTTATATTTTCACTAACTAACGGAACATATGGTATGGTGATGTCCGTTTGTGTGTCCATCCATCCGTCCGTCACCTTATCCGGCTGATTATTTCTTCATTTCTTATCGGATCTCAACAAAACTTGTTTACTCGCATTAAGTTCTTAGAAGTAGTTTAAAGGTCTTGGAAATCCACTTTCTTCATATTTCATAACAGATCAACGTATCTTTCTTAGGGAAATCATTTGTTCATGACGGACGCATTATGTACTATTTACGATACCCTTATTTGTCGTTAAAACTTATCTTTTTAATATGCTACGATTCGTTTTCACTTTAGGAATTAGAAGGAAGAAGTTTCTTGATCCTTATTTTTTCAACCACATTTACTAGTAACTATTTTGTAATATAAATTATTAAAATCACCTATAGTTTTTTTCAACTCAGTATATCATTCCACTACTGATTTCTATAGTAGAAGATCTAATACTGTTTGGTGTCTTAATCTGTTTTGATGGGTATATCAAGCTTAAGTTGAAATACTAGAATCTTATGCTATCCAAAGGGCTGTATGCATTCTGTAGCATAGATATCTGCTTTCTATAATAAAGATATCTACATGTATATATAATCGTAAACTAATAGGTCAACAGATGACTGACATACACCTTATACTGCTTGTATTTGTAGCAAATCTGAAAGGCATGTATATTATTGTCCTATCAGCCGACTCTGGTCCGCTTTGAATGTCATTTTCGCTTATCTTTGCATAGGATGGAAGCCAGAGTGGCCTAGTGGTATCGAACTGGACTCCTGATCGGGAGGCCGGGGTTCGAGTCCCGCTCTGGTCATGCCGGTGTCCTGTCTTTCGGATCAGACAGTAAAAACCGAGGCCCCGTGTCGTGGTATGCATAGCACGTTAAAGATCCCTCACTGCTTTGGGTGGGTCCGTTGCAAAGGTCAAGATTTGTATGCCCCGCATCAGGCAGATGCCGTCACCATATACGTGAAATATTCGTGGTGTGACGTTAAACAAAAATCAATCAATCAATCAATCAGTTGCTTAGGATGGTTTTTTAGGACATCATCTCTGAAATGTGACACCTCCACCTCTTAGCTGTTGTAGGATCGCATACCTAACTCATCTGCTAGAAGGTGACATACTCGGCTCATCTCAGCTGAAAGGTGACAGTCCCAACTCTTTTTTTAATCGGAGTGCGACACCCCAGGTCCTCTCTGCTGGAGGGTGGCACCACAACTCTGCTGGAGAGTGGTACCTAACCCTTCTCTGCTGGAGGGTGGCGACCAACTCCTTCTGAACTTTAACATTACATCTCATCTCTGCTGAAGGGTGACATATTCACCTCATGCATGCTGTACGGTGACAAGCTCACCTCTTATCTGCTGTCGATAACCATTCAACACAATGTCATTTCTGCTGGAAGGTTACTCCACAAGTCACCTGTACTGGAGGGGGAAACGGCATCTCGCCTCTGCAGGAGAATGATGACGCAACTTATCTACGATAGAGGGTGACACTTCAACTGCCATCTGCTGGAGAGTGGTACCCAACTCTTCTCTGCTGGGGAGTGGTACCTACCTCCTCTCTGCTTGAGGGTGGCACCACAACTCTGCTAGAGAGTGGTACCCAACTCTTCTCTGCTGGAGAGTGGTACCCACCTCCTCTCTGCTGGAGGGTGGCACCACAACTCTGCTGGAGAGTGGTACCTAACCTTCTCTGCTGGAGAGTGGTACCCACCTCCTCTCTGTTGGAGGGTGGCACCCAACTCCTGTCTGCGGAAGGGTGGCATCACAATTCATATTTGCTGGAGGGTGACATCCCACTTTATCTTTGCTTGAGGATGACATCCCATTTTATATTTACTGAAGAGTGATACCCATGTCCTCCGAGCTGAGAGAGGACACCACAATGTATCACTACTTGAGGACGTCACCCCAACGTATATTTACTGGAGGATGACACTCCAACTTCTGTCTGCTGGAGGGTGGCACCACACCTCATTTTTGCTGGAGGGTGACTGCCAAATGTTCTTTTTGTTCATAAATTTTATCACCAAAAGTGACAGAAACTCGGTGATCTATTTAAATATTGATTATATTGATTTCTGCAGTCTATTCGATTTTTTCTCGGAATTTCTGAAGTTATACTTATTTTCGAGACTAATGAACTAATTCAATACTCAGAACTTTATTTCCCCAGTCATGAAATAAATTGTTTATTGTTGAAAACAAATTCACCAGAAATTTCCAAGCTCTGAATGTACAACTTTGCTATTCTAACTGGCGACAAGACACAATCCTTTGCATAATTCATAAGGTAAATTTTATGACATATATGATAAATTTTAGACTCCAAATTTTCATACTTAATGTTTTTATACACCACACTGCAATATAAACAGTCTATCATAAATAGAATTAAATTTTATCATTTCCATTATTGTATACAAGAAATATACCTTTCAATGTAAGATTATATGGAAAGTACATGTAAATCTTACCTAGTGTGACCTTTTTGATAATCAATATATAATGTAATGCTACTATAAATAACATTTTCCCTATGTCATATATATATGTGTTGTAATAATTTGTAGTATGCATAAGGCTTAGTAAGATGTGGAATTTTAAAGGTAACCTGTAACTGATAAGGAAAAGATACGTCCAGACAGGGACTTGAATGCAGGACATTCCGCCACCCGAAAAAGCCCACCAGGAGGGTCCATTTATGGAAAATGAAACTTTCATGTGATATCCCCACAGATAATAACATACTCTAAAATCTCTCCCCTTCTAATTTCAAATAAGAAGTATTCAGTAACTGCATGAATATGGGGTGGAATATGATAACTGCCGTCTTCATAATTGAACTGCCATATCTAGATTATTGGAAAACTTGCACAGAGGTATGACAGATGGGAAGAGCATACGAAAACACGCGATGTCGGAACTTGTTTACGAGACATTAAAATGTTTTTTTTTTTATATTGATCCTAAAAGTACATCATCTGTTTCACCACTACGTGTTTAATGATTTATGATATATATATGGATATAAGAAATATATGAAAGATTTGGATGTTTGAATGACGTGCAGAATTATTGGGTAAATAGCTGATAATGAAATATCAGAGCCGAAGCTTTAAATGGATTATATATTGGTGTTATAGTTTGGTTGATAAAAAAAAGGGGGGGGGGTGTCCACCTTTTGGTGGTACAAATTTATCGAGGAAACAAAAAAGGGGAAGGGTTTTTTTTAATTTATTTGTACATTTTTGCTGGAGAAGAAGGAAGCAGGGGGTTGGGGCAGGTCGTATCCACACTTCAGTGGTAAAATTAAAGAAAATGTGAACATTAATGAGGTCTTTTATGAAGAAAGCAATATAGAAACACTGAGGACTTTTGATAAAGCATATCAAGTTATACAGAAAGTTACAAAGAAATGTGTCTAATGTAAAAAAAAAACTGGCAGAGGGACTTCGTGATTTTATGTTTTGGCTACAAAATGAAAATATCTGAAGTCTCATTGAAAACGCAAAGTGTTGAAAAAGAATAGACCGAATAAGTGATTGATTATTTTTTCTGATTAGTTTGTTGGAGACAGTCTAACTTGTGCAATATACCCTATTGTTCAATTATAGATAAATATTTTTTCATTGCTATTCATCACAGGAATTCAACTATAGTCTCATTTTATCAAGTAAACGCTCGCTTCTAGAAAAAAAAAACATGATCACTTTCCAAATATAAATGTATCCTTGTTCCCCGTCCTTCAGTGTAGCTATAGAAATTTTGATAAAACTTCGCAGAGATGATGAACTTTAGACACCTGATGAATGTATTTATAAATAGTGTAAAGTACGTCAATATCATCAACATATCAACTGTTTTGGAAATAGATTTTCGCACTTATTTTCAAAAGTAATTTTGATGAAATTTTACGAGAATAATCACCGCATGCAATAAAATATGACAGGACAGCGATTCTGAAAATCGTTCATTTCTGTTTTCTCATTTACTAGTTTTGATATGAAATGACCGGTGTTATGTAGTTCAATAAATTTGACATGACAGTCATCTGGAAAGTGTATCAATTTGATTTTATTTTCTCTTTTTTCGTAGCAATTATGAAAATGCTTTGCAGCAATAATAATATTCTATTGATAACATTCAAATTAGTTGAATAAAAATATTTATAAATAACATAAATACGTTATAATTGTGTTCACCAGATGTGTCTATTGACAACTTAAGTCACTTCAGTGATGCTCATTGCCGAATGATTGAAATTCTAATAATACATAAATATGTGAAGAGAAGAATTAAAATTAGGTGGCTGCAAAAAATGGGCCAAGATTCAATCTAAGGAAAGAGCTATGCAAGAGGGAGATAATCCTTAGTTTGAGAGTGATTTACAAAATTTCATAACAGAAAATTATAAGTATGTATTTCACGTCAGTACAAGAGCACTGAAAACTGGACTTGTGATGCCCTCGGAGACTATCAGTCCACCAGCATGCAGTGACACCAGCCTAGTGGTTATAATAAATATTAAAACATACATACGTTATAACAAAATAATAAATATTGATAAAATATCATAAAAGTAATGTAATTTAATTCGATCACCAAGTCAATCATCTGAAAAAGTTTTTGAATCGAGTTTTCTCTTCAAGTTTTATCAATTTTTCCAGTTACAATGCTAGATTAGTAATAAATATAAAACATATATACCTTTTGAATTTTGTGCACCATATGCGCATTTCGACAAGTTATGTCTCTTCAGTAAGCATTTTAACTTACACTGAATATTTTGTTAATTAACTAAACAGAAAGAAGAACCCCCCCCCCCCCCCCCCACCCCCCCCCCCCCCCCCCCCTCCCCCCCCACCCCCCCCCCCCCCCCCCCCCCTAAAACCCAACCCCCACCCCAAACTGCAAGGTATATTCATATATATTTTCTCAAGATTTGTTCCTTTCCTGCATAGAATATAAATTTGTATAATGTAATACACTATTTTCTATAAAGGTCTCATTTGCATGGCACCAGCTGCCTTCCTTTGTTACTATTTTAAAAGAATCATTGTAAGTCATTGTGTGAATGTTGGCTTTCTTGTTGATTGAAGTTCTTTGTTAGAACATATATATTATGGGGTGTGATATTACACTATCTTATACTTATCATGACTATTTACTCAACTGATTGTGACTGCTGTTATTCCATCCCAAATATTAATAAAATATAATACAAATATGCCACAAGGAAAATACATATCTATCGTTTGGTCACATTTAACGCTGCTTTTTGGTATTTTTTAAAGTGTAAAACACGAAATTAATTGATTTTACGTACTGCAAGGAACAAGAATGTACCATGATAGACATTTATCAATCTTTGAAAATCAGAGGCATGGCCTGGTGTTACGGAACAGTAAGCGTCTCCTGTGAAGCCAGCCATTCCAGTCATACGGACATTCCAAAATACAGACAATACATACATGAGATAAAATTCTGTATAGGATGTATCACATTTATAAAATATCAGAGGTGTATACTTGTTAACAGGTAAAACACGGCAGATGTTTGTATGACTTTTACACTGCAAAGATAGTATATGTAATTATAATAGTACAGGATTTGAAAAGAATTCTAAAAGATAAGTTTGGTTCAGCATTTGTTGTATATGTCCTCTTGATTTTTGTGTGCATAAAATTAAACATGTTATTTGTTTTAAATTCCAAGTGAACTGCTGGTAAGTTTTACAGACACGCAGTACATATTACAAAGCAAAAGTAATGCATTTCATTACATAAATTCTACTTGATTAATGGCGTATAATATCTAAGTTATTTTCATACTTTTACTCGCTAAAGCCCATTAAGTAATAAAATGAACCACATACTTCCTGGAACACATACCCTGTTTTATTGATTGCAGTATCAGATATCATAATGATGACCTGGCATGATAACACGAACATTCGTAGGTATATTTCTGTTTGCTATAAAAAGCGGCTTTTGAAAACTCCGTGTTTCTCACTGAAACAGGTTCACAATGTTTCGGGTTTCTATGATAGTTGTTTTTGTGTTATTTAGAGTTGCTCATATAGAAGGAAAATTAAGTCAATCTCCAGAAAAAGCATTAAAACGCAAGTATAATTTTACTTTAGTTAATTAATATCAACCATCCCATTTTTCTTCGTCAATGGTAATCCTATGATAGAAATACCCCCAATTTATTGAATTCTATTCGTTGCATTATTGGAAAGGAAGTACATCAATGTAAATATTGCATACTTCACATTCTCATGGACACATCTCAACCTTTCCTATATACAAATTCTAATGATGAATCAGGTGCAGATACTATCATAGAAAGATAAAAAGGGGGAGTTACTTACCCCTCTACCTCCATTTTGCCATTTTCTTACTATTCTTTTAAATTTTACATATAATATAAACATCTTCCTATCCCGTCTGAATCAGAAATGTTTTAAACTGCCTTAGCCACCACAACCTTACATCTCCCCCTTTTCCATCTTCAAAAATTATTTCCATATTACCTGTCCAACGTAATTTCCTAGTCTACGTTCTCGATCTACTGTATCAGTGATTTTGTCAAATAGTGTAAATATGATAAAGCAAAACATAGAAACTGAAAACAGGGCTGTGCATGAGGGAGATACTCCTTAGTTTTAGAATAATTTACAATTTGTGTTTTTGCCCAGTCCCTTTGAAGTATACATATTTCGGATTAGTACATAGATACTGAAAACTGGGCTGAGGACACCCTCGGGACCTAACAGTCCACCAGCAGCGGTATCGACCCATCAGCACATATACACATGAATTAATTTTGTGCACGATATGCGCATTTCGACAACTAATGCAAAAATATTACTTTGATACAGCAGGTGATTAACTCAATTGAATTTGCGACTAATCTTGCAGTAGGTCCGCTTAAGAAATGCCCGAATATATGTTTGAAAATACCACACCGGAAATTAGCGATGGGGAAAAATATAATACGTTTTTGATTCATTTCGTTGATCCGTAGGTGTTAAATATTAAATACAACATTATACCTCTATGTTCAATATTTAGTCGAAATCTACATTTTTGCAATGACGATAAAATGTAAACTTGATAATAGCTAATAGTGAATGAAGCATATTTTCACCCTGCCGGACGCTTAATGCAACTTATGCATATTAATCAATGGGCCTTTTGTTATGTAATCCAGTGCAGGCTATCTTACGCCGAAGTCACACGAGCGGTGAACTACCCAAACATATCGTTACATGTATGTATTCGATACAGTCTACGTCAACAGCGTTTTTGAATACCCAAGTGTAGATTTCATTCAAAACTTGAAAAACAATTCGGAGTCGGCACGATTATCACAGGTCTCTCACGTTACAGGAAACAAACATATTTTTGTTTGTTTCAGGTAATAATAATTGCATGTAAAATTATTTGCTGACATTCTTTAAGAGACCTAATGCGCATTTCAACAAAAGTGTGTCTACAGCAGTCATGTTTAATGCGAAACTGTGAAAGATCAAAATATCTGAAGAGCAAAGTAACTACAACAGATGAATTCGTAATGTGTTGTTCTGGCATACTATATAAAGCAACACACACTTTATTATATATAACATCTATTTGTAGAAGCCCTGGGATGATTCGTGATGTGTTGGTCTGGCATACTATATAAAGCAACACACACTTTATTGTATATAACATCTATTTGTAGAAGCGCTGGGAGGATTCGTGATGTGTTGGTCTGACATACTATATAAAGCAACACACACTTTACTGTATATAACATCTATTTGTAGAAGCCCTGGGAGGATTCGTGATGTGTTGGTCTGGCATACTATATAAAGCAACACACACTTTACTGTATATAACATCTATTTGTAGAAGCCCTGGGAGGATTCGGAACTCCGTTGAAGCTGATAAAACATAAATGGAATGCTCATGTTCGGCACGGACCAGTAAATGTGGTTCTAAGCGAGAAGAAAACGTTTTTACTGCCTTCTAAAGATTTTTTGATTTCCAGTGATGCACCCAGAGGTATGATCATAACCCTTGATACTGCGATTGATTAAACTTTCATCTGCTTTATTTTAAAGATCAATGGTATGTTTATGTTAATACTAAGATATTATCATAAAAATTGATAAATGGGACCAAAATAAATACAAAAGATTGTTTTTAAACTACCTATACATTAATTATGACAAAATATATTAGGAAAAGAACAGATTGGTAGTGAGATATTATAAAACAATAATTATACAATTATAGAAGTGGAATGGGAATGTGATGATTTGAAAGACGACGCTAAGAGTGGAATCTACAGAATTATCCATCATGCTAATCTGCATAAAAGTGTTGAGGTGTTTTGTGATATGAAAACTGACCATGGTGGCTGGACAGTAAGTACCTGATTCATTTAGTGAGGCTTAATCTTTTGTTTCCTCTATTTAACTTCCGGGTGCCGGTGGTTTTTGTTTTGCCCTTGAAACATCAAAACAGACAAAAGATAACACAAATTAAATTTCGTTTTTATTTTGTAGTAATAAAAGTTCGAAATATTGTAAAACAGATTTCACTACATAGATTTTAAGTGCAAGTTATTTTCGATTTCATTTTCCCCATATTTTGCTGAATTGTCGAACACAAAATCATAGATGTTCTTGTGATGCCTATACACTGCAAACTGCCACATGAACCTAGTTCTGTGTCACTTAATAATTTTGTACAATTATATTTCTTAAACCGATAAGCGAGTGACTATTTTCATCTTTTCCCTTTTTGTCGCAAAAGAACGTGGCAATCAAAGGAACTTTTATTGTTATATTTATGACGTCATATTGAATACGTCATTTCTTCGAGTTTTGTCAGTCGTCAAATGACATCATCACACTGTTTTGTTGAAAGCTGAATATTCAGCGCAACTGTAACTTACGTTATTTTGATATGAAAGACGTGAATAGTGAACAGAGAAAGAATGATATCTATGCAACATTCGGTTAAGTAAGAATATAAACAATAGGAAAGGAAAACCGACATCTGACTCAGCTGTAGGATAAGAGTCTCCATGGACATGCAAGGAGAATAAGAATGACATAAAAAGAATTAACAAAAATATCCAGTCCTTATGTTATTGCTTTACCGACTTCGGACGTTCAACGAAAGTGACAATATTCAGTTGCTTTCGTTCATCGGCTTACGGGCTCAAATTCACCTTATATCTAGACGTATCATAAAGCATATTAATCAGGTCAAAGCCTTTAAATTTTGAAGTTGTAGATGATATTTCCCTCAGAAAATAGGTTTGCTATTAAAGGGATGCACTTATAACACATTGAAATTCCCAATATTGTTGATATAGGAGAACCAAAAGGTTATTCAAGCCAACAGTTCATAAGAATATTTACACAAAGGGTGTTATTGGATCAGATTCTAAAATCAAAATATAAACTACTGTCAACATGAACTAACTAGTAAGCTTTGCATGTATGAAAGCGAGCTAAGGTTCCTGTTGTGTAAAAGTAATACTAAGTCATCGGAATTTTAAAATTTCAAACATGTATGGTAATTAGATTTTCGTATTGTTAACTTAATACTCGATTTTTACCTTTAAGGTGATACAACGTCGAGTGGATGGGTCAGAGGATTTTCAAAGAGGATGGAAAGACTACAAATATGGGTTTGGAAATGTTTCATCCGAATTTTGGCTCGGTAAGTACCATCAACATTCAAAATGGTTGTGTATGGAAGTAGTGGTAAAATACGAATTATTTTGAAACTTGTCTTTGCTGAAACTTTGAAAACACTAACATTATAATATTATCAAAATTCAGTTTGTCAAAACATATTATATTGAGACAGAAATATTTCTTGGCTTTTGTTTTGCTTGTATCTGTGGTATTCCGCAAAGAGATGAAAGAAAACTTTCTACATGATTTGGCATGAAATTACCGGATGCGTGGCCATTTAGATATTGTAACAATGTTCTTACGAAGTATCATACAAAGTAATGTAGCGCCGTAATTTCAAAACGACTCGCTGTTACTGCATCTACAATAGGACACATAACACGCACCAACATTATATCATGAAGATATTCATGGCGGTTAAAGACAAGATATCTGACCAGACGGTATGAAACAAATCACCAGGGACATGCACATAAAATATAATGATAAAATTAACACAGAATATTACAGAAATATTCGATTTTACTACAGTTACGATATCGACTTAGGACGGTCAGTTGAAGTAACAAACTCCACTCAGTTTGTGTAGTTAACATATTTATGGCGGTTGAAGAGAAGACATCTGACCAGGCTGTATGACACAAATCACCAGGAACGTGGACATAAAATATAATAATAGTAAAAAAAGACGGTATAAATGAATTGGGACTGTTTAATTGAATAGTTAATATTTTGTCTTTTTGCATAGAAAAGCAGTAGTAAATTAACGAGTTATACAAAGGAATAAGTATAAAAAGTCTAATTATGGCTTGCTTTACTCGGTAGAAACATGCCAAGTTTAATTTTGAGTATTGTCGGAAAGAAGTCTTTTTAATGTTGCTGTATTGCATTTACCCAGATTAGTTTTTGTGTAATTCTGCCTATAAAATAAAACACGATAATAGTAAAATATACACAGAAAGCGACATTACAAAAATATTCGATTTTACGATACCCACTTAGGACGGCCAATTAAAGTATCAAAGGTCACTCTATTGGTGTGGTTAACCGGTTTACAGGTGTTCACTTTCCTACTCACCGCAAAAGCAGCACAATAAAAGGACATTCATTAAAAATTCTATAAAAAGTCCTTGGAATCCGCTGTACTGAAGCTGTAGACCACCTCAAGAACATGTAGGAAGATCACTCTTGAAACTACAATGTGTCAGTTTGATTGTTAAAACTGCTTGAACATGCATTGTTATCGCTCAATATATACAAGAATTTGTTGATTTATTGGCGGGTCATTAACCATACACAGAAACGGATGTAAACATGCCCAACCTTTGCAACGAAGAGAGCATAAAATTTTATATCTCTAAACTGACCTATTGCTCCACTTAAAAGGTTGTCAAAGTTTATGGGTTGATAGGTTGGCCAGATAAAAAAAAACTTAAAAAAATCCACCCAAAACACCCCCCAAATAAGATTGAAAATAAATTTTCCACCGGTATTGTCAGTGGTAAACCGGAACTCCGGTTTTATTCATTTCTACATATCACGTGTACTTATATGTTGATGGTATCTGCCTGATGGATCGCACAGAAATTTAAACCTATGCAAGACACACACTGAAGCTGTCAGTGATCTGAATGACAGGACCTTGACGTGCAGCTTGAGGGACTCGAATCCGGAATCTTTCGATCACTAACCAGGCAACTCACCAATTGTGTTACGCTTGCTTTTGTTACACGTTGAAGATGCTATTCTGATTGTGCACTACATGGGCATATTTTGTTTCGTCGAACAGCAATTTAAGTTAGTACATATTTCATACTTCTGTTTCGATGAATTCCCTGCACATGGATTTACCTAAGAGTTGTTAGTCCACTGCATGTTTTTTAATATGGATGTGGCACTTTCTATTCACATCTTAAATGTATAGAATGCAGATATGTTAGTTATTTTTGCACAATTATAGAGTGTGCGGTTAACCAATCGGAAGACGCTAAGCTTCCTCCATCGGAAAGTTTGATTTCGCTTCTGACTTCCATGGATTCATGAATTCCAGCCACCGTGGTACGTTGTCAGTGCCACAGTTACATATCATTGACTCTTTTTGAATTTGACCACTTGATATACCAATAAATCTTTTTTACGTATTTACTTAAATAGAATTGTTATTTGAACCTCAGTAAAGTGATTCAGAACCATTGAAAACTAATATCGGTTTATTGCCAAAACATACATGCCATCGCCACATTGAAAGAGTATATGGAGTATTTTTATGGGACAGTGATCGGTCTGAATTCTCGTTACATCCTTATCACCTGCTGGGTGTCATTGCTGATTTAGCAAATGTTTCCGAGGACATCCGAAACGAAGTATTATGGCTAATTAGGCTGGTCGTATGTTGTAATTTCTTATGAGTCCTTATGCATCATCCGATGGCTGAGTGAAATATAGGCATAACCCTTCGTCCGGCGTCCCTTAATTTTTCACATTTTCAACGTTTTCTGAAAAACCATCGGGGGAATGTGATGAAAACTGGTATGGTGTTCTTTCTGTTTTTTGGCTGGTTTCGACAAGGGTTGCATTCAGAATGGGGCCACATGTGCCCTTCTTTGAAAAATGTCTTCTTCAGGCCTGTTGCAGAGATCGACAAACCAAATGTAAATTAATCTGAGGGGTTTCAAGAAATGTTGTTGTTTTGGTATTTTTCTGAGTTAGTCAGTTCGACATATTTTTGTGCAGTTTTCTTGATTTATTTAAAAAAGCTCTTGTTACGCTTTTGATCCATTCCTTTTGGATTCAAATGTTTGAGCGTTTGTTTTGATCTGGTATCACATATAGAACTCATACCGAAACATTTTTGTATTGTAAACTGCTTGGATTTTAATGGTGATAGGAATTTTATTTCTAAGCCTTATACATTCCAGGAAACGAGGTTATCCATGCTATCACTAAGAGAGGAAAACATCAGCTCCGTATTGATATGGAAACATTCTCCGGGAAAAAATTGTATGCAAAATACACAACATTCTCTGTCGGAGATGAAAAGAATGGATATAAACTCACAGTGGGGGGATTCTCTGGCAATGCAGGTAAACTTATTAAGACGCTTTTGTAATTCTGCATGAGAAGTTAGAATTAATTTACTTTAAACCCATAACCTGATAATTGATCTTTAGAAGCATGTGTATAATTCCTAAGATTCGTCAAACTATTTTGGACATTTGCGGGTGGGGCTAGTCACATAGGACATGCTTACTTCTCCCAAACATATGATTTCAACTCTACAGAGCAATGGAAAGAAGATTGTGTGTAATGTAAAATAAATGTTAATTTTCAAATTCATATACATTTTTCATCTGTTAAAAATAAAAAGAAGGATGATTGGTGAGAAATGTCGTATAAGGAAATTATTCCACGATTAAATGTGAAATAATTCTTTTAAGTCCTTACAAAATTCTAAAACTACAGGACTGGGTGCTGATATAATTCGAAAAGAGAAATGAAAATAAAATAAAGATATTTATAATTATAGACAACTGCAGTACTCCTATATGGAAGAGAATGATTTGCAATTATGTACATGTATACTGCATTATTAGCTATAAAATATAGAATTGAAAAGTCGATCATGATGAATGGGTATTCTTAAAATGCATATTTTTATAATGTATCTGCTGTCAGTTAATATAATATCCCTTTATTACAAGGCCTGACAATACAAAAGGACCATTTTATTGTGATTGAAGTTGCACACAAATTATTTACCTGCCACTACTGATATGATAGAATCAGACTCGTTATGTTCATGGACATGTTACACTTCCTCCTGGTTGGATGATACTGGATACGCTTATTTGCATCAGCCAATCAATATTTACGCAAAAACCCTATTATTTTAGTATCAGAAATGGAATGCCTCCCTTTTTGTTTTTCGGAAAATAAATTCGTCTTTTCAGTACCTGAATGTTTTGTGCATTTAAAAGTTCCCAGTGCAAGCATCAGTTAACACTGCTCAATGAAAAACGACTCTTATTTCATTGCTAAACGAATTCACATTTTACACGATAACGCATTTGCTTATATTTATTTATTTATTTATTATTTATTTTTTGTAAGAGTCAGATATCCTATTAGAAGTACCCTGGGCTTTTGGTAGGTGGAAAACATTGAGTTATTATCCTAAAAATGTTTCTTTTGAGAAAACTCTTACAAAGGGAGGCATTCTAATATTACAAAACCATATTTGTGAATTTTTGATTACGTAATTTCTGAATTAGGGTGTATTTATCAAAAGAAGGGGATCTCCGAAGCTAGAAATAGATTTAAAAATCTTCCTAATTTAACTCATCAAGGCTGCTATAAATCGTTTAACAATTCTGATCTTCATTTTGTCATGTGAATTTCCGCAAATTTAAGCGTTCGTGTGATTTTTCGTCTACTGTATTCCATCCATGTTAGACAGCAACCAAGTCACATAACCTAATTATATGACGATTCATATGAACACAGTAGTGATGTAATAGTGTGGAAGTAATCATGTATATGATCCCACATAATCTCTCAAAGCTTATAGGACTTATTTAAGATTTAATTTTCTTAAACAAAATAGCACAAATATAGATGGTAACCTGTATTCCTACTATCGGAATGGCCGCATCTCATTGTTAAAGATACGACCTTCTGAATACCTAGCATTTCCACTGCGGATATAAATACATTGATATTCACTAGTTCATGTAAAGATGATGTGTAAATACAAACCATAAGTCTATAAATCATGAAACCAGGGGACATACAAAATCAGTGAAAATGAAAAACAAGTGGAAAATAGCAAAATATGTCTACTTGAAGAGCATATGTGAACCACTATGATGTAGTGAGATTAGGTGCCCGGGGAGAGTGAGCATCTCCTGCTTGCTAGAAACACCCGTCATATATACCTAGTAGAAAGAGTCAAATCGTGTAAATTCCATATGTATTTATATATGGAGAAGTCAAAGGTAACCTTCTAGTATAGAAGGTGTCAAATCTGTGTAAAGTGATCGGAATCGGTCTCAGTCCAGAATATCATTTAAAAGTCTGGATAAAGAGATATCATATGGAGTAATAAGAGTCTCGTAACGACCGTAGAACTTCCTCAGTGACGTTGCTAGTCTAGCACATATGATTTTTGCATTGAAGGTGACTCAGTGACTGACATTAACGGCGCTAAATTTACAACCAAAGATAAAGATTTAGACACATGGGGAAGGAACTGCGCAGAGTACTTCTCTCCTTTCTGGCATAAGAGATGCATGAACACTACTCCTAATGGTCACTATATACAGACGGGGAGCTACACGGCAAAAGACTTTAAGTATGGTATAACTTGGTACAGATACAAAAACACATGGAACATTTCCATGAAGAAATTTTCGATGATGATCAAGCGCATTTGAGATTTGATGACTGATGTCACTAACACATGAAATAATAGCTTTAAGTATACATACAGTCTTTATTGTGTATTTCAAAGGATGAATTTATACATCGCACAGCATTAGGTAAAGCAATATGGCTGATTTCACAAGATGAACAAAATTAAAACAAAAGAAAATCCAAGTGTCAATGGGGTGCTGCGGTTCCATTTAGAACTAACTTTCTTCTATAAACTTTACAAACAGCTAGGTCCTAAGTGTGAATTGAAACCCCTTTAATAGAAGTTTGTGAACATATTATGTGAAACGATGACATCTGACACAACAATATGGCAAAAGTCGCCACAGACATAAAGAGAACTATTCAAAACGTGAAATCTGCCAACCTAATTCAAACAAACAAACAAACAGACACAAAGAATCATACCCCCCTCCTTTCCAGAAAAAAAACCCAAACCATCGAAGTAAATATTGCTCATATCTGAAATATTCTAGAAAAGAGATGTGACATTCATTAAAGAGTTATGACATGTACCTATACTTACATTATACTTAAAAAAAAAAAACCCAAAAAAAACCCAATGTGTAATCATGCATTTTATTTTGCAAATGTTGTAATATTAGTACATTAGTTAGTGATATCTCTATTTAAAAATACAGATACACAATTAAGGCTTTGGGTTATTTTGATATTAATTAATTAAATGAGTAAAAAACATCTGAAAATGTAGGATTTTCTTTTACTCATTTAATTTACAATTATTTTGACTTGTCACACTGCCATTAGACAGTTCAGCTTGCCACACTGTCATGTGACGTTTGGGCTTGCCATACTGTCATGTGACGTTTGGGCTTGCCACACTGTCATGTGACGTTTGGGCTTGCCATACTGTCATGTGACATTTGGGCTTGCCATACTGTCATGTGACGTTTGGGCTTGCCATACTGTCATGTGACATTTGGGCTTGCCATACTGTCATGTGACGTTTGGGCTTGCCACATAGTCATAAGACATTTCAACTTGCCATACTGCCATTACACTTTTCGGCTTGCCACAATACCATGTGCTATTTGGGCTTACTATACTGCTAAAGGACATTTCGGGTCGTCATACTGCCAATAGACATTTCAGCTTGCCACAATGTCATGAGACATTTGGGTAAGCCACACTACCATTAGACATTTCGACTTGATACACTGCCATAATACATTTAGGCTTGCGACACTGTCATTAGAAATTAGGGCTTTTCACACCGTCATAAAACATTAAATTAAGACAAATTAATTCATATGGCAGACTATTATTATTATTTCACGTAAGGTCATACGATCTGACACTCGTATTCAGTCTAAAACAAATCTTATTACCGTAACTTATTACAAGATAAAAATTGACAACTATTGTAGCACAAATGGGTGACTTATGATAAATTGATTTTTGTTTTTGTTTTCTTTGGGGTTTTGGGTTTTTTGTTTTGTTTTTGTTTGTTTTTATTTTATTGTTTTGGATTTTTGGTATGTTTCATTTTTCTTTGTTATTTATTTAGTATTTAGATTAATTTCTTATTTTCTGGTTTTTTTTTCTCGGTGTGGACTTGTCAGAAAATCGTTAACTAGTCGAATTTCATGCTTACAAAAACAAAACAAACTCCCCCCCCCCCCCCCAAAAAAAAAAAAAATTCAAAAACAAAAAGAAAAAGCAAAGTTTAAAATAACTATGAAGCCCACATTAAACTCTGACAAGGTGACATAAAACTCTGCCAAGTTAACCTATTTATTTGATAAGTAGGTGTCAGATGTATGCCAACATTGTTTATGGATAAAATGAAATGAGAGATAACCAGCGAGCTTGACAGGTCGTAATAATTTGTACATCGATATATTACAAAACTTTATATGGTCTTGGAACTAGTCATGTGTTTATATGTTCATATGTAAAACAGAAAGGCTGTGTTGTGGTCAAGAAATACAGGGAATGGAAACATAGAGAAGCTAGGGGATAAATACAAGTGATGATATTAATCACAATGTCCTAGTACATGTATTATATAAAATGTTTGATAGACACAGCTATATTAGCAATGGTTGATTTAAGGTCTATAGGAACATTTCAACAAGGTGAGTTGTCTGCCCTCGTTTATTAAGATACTTCCATGAAGTGGAAAAGGAGTGGTATAAAAGTTGTACAATGACCGTTCATACAATTTATTTTTCTTACTTACATGGTCAATTGACCATGGTAAGATATGGTAAAGTATATTTTAGTCACATTTTTATACCTCAATCTGATAAACAGAAAGTTCTTATCAGGTGCAAACAAATAGTTTTGTTGAAATTGCCTGTTCGTTAAAAAAAGCCGAGATTTTAATGGGAATCGGTCCGGATAAAAATAAGCGACTAATAGTAATATCCAAGTTTCCCAGTCATAAAGAGGAACCACAATTTCACATTCCTCGATTGCAGTCAAACACTTCCATCAAGGGTTTATGAGATAGGGAATTTCTCAAACCTACACTGGGACAAAAAAATTGTAAATCGAATATGAATGATAAATATGACCAGGTAACTGAATTATTTTGCAGGAAGTTCTTTCACACCAGGTAGCGCAATTTAAATTTGTCGGTTCTCGAGTCAGGATGTACCATCTACAATAGTTATGTAGTTAACGATTGTCTATATACTTATTTAGAGTAAATCACTCTTGTGTACTTGAATATTGCATCAATTTTCTAAAATTCTTTTCAGATAGGTACATGTATATCGATTTTGCAATTCGAGTAATTTCTATAACCGTCATATTGAAAACAGTATCAATTACAGACGAATTTAGAAGTTCATTTTAAAGTTCGTTTGTTAAATACCTATAACTATGCGATTTTACATCATTTACCTTTTGCTTATCAAAGAGAAGCACTTGATACTCTTTTGATTGATAATATATATGAATTCTATTAAAAGTACGTAGTATGTTTTGATATTGCTATGTTATTTATTGATTATTTTAATCGATCTATTTCGGGATCGTTCTTCGTGGCTTTGCGTGGGGTAGATGTACATCTGTCTCGGTCTCCCCTTATGTGCAATGCGTGCAGCGTAACATGCGAGATACTTATTCGATGAGAGTTTTTCCTTTTAGAGGCATACAGTTTTAGAATTGCCTTTCTGTCTGTTGTCTGCAAACTTTAACAATTTCCGCAACTTTAGAATTATTAGACATAAATTTTTTTTATATTTCCCATGTGCATTCCTTGATACATGACCATGTGTACAAAATGCGTCTTTGACTCTTCAAAATATTCCTGGATATTGCAGACTTACTCAACATCAGTGAGTAATAAAGACGACTTTTCTTCAAAGAGTTGACTTACTTTGTTACTGTATGAGACGAGTACTTTATAACTTAATGTTTTTCTTGAAATCAAAAGTTATATATCATCTATCTCGAGTTTCAAAAACAGTCCTCCTTTTATATAACTCACCCTGGCGGATTTAGATTAGCAACCTATGCAACCCCCCCCCCCCACTTTGGTAGAAAAATTTTACCTTAAAAAAAAAAAAAAAAAAAATTGGTCATTTTCGACCATTTCAGGGCTGCAACAACCTGCCTTTCCGGACCGAATAGTTTAAATCATTGGTCATTGGAAGCCGCAACCCCTTTTTATAATTTTTAGATACGCCTATGCACCCATATAATTCAATATAAGGACTTCTTTTTTGTCAAAGTATTTCTTTATAATCATTATTTTATTTATTTATTTATTTATTTATCAATTAATTTATTCATTTATTATTCATTTATTTATTTACTTCGTTTTATGAATTTCATACATATGAACAAAGAAATTAATTAAAAAGAAAAGATTTTCAAAAAATTATCTTAAACCTTTCTTTGCCAGAGAGTAACACTAAGATGTAATTTTATCATTGTATTTAATACTATAAACAAAAGGGTATTAAACATATGACAATAGGATAATGATTTGAGAAAATATATTAAAAAGAGTATTTATATTTTATTTCATTGTAGATAAAATCATTCCTTACTCACACAGTACTCTTGAAGTCTTTTTAAATCTCAACTGTTTTTAGAGAGTATGTCACAATGAAATGTTTGAAAATCATAACTCTTAAGGAGTACACATCAGTGTTTCTTTCTTTATGCGTATGACGTCATCGGTTTTCGTCATAATTATGTCACAATTATTAACTTTCATGACATTCGGAACTACTTCGTCTTTTTCCATTGAATTAATACTTGGCAAGGAAAAAGAATCGATATGGATTCCACAAACGGCTTCAATATGTAAGAAAATTATAACACCATTTCATGTCATCGAAGTCTTCGGTCTCCTGGATTTACACGGCGTTAACGAACTTCCTTTAGAAACTCGAGTTGTCATTGGACGTTTCGATAAGAGGTTATGTCGTGAATTGAAATTATTCAAAGACGTGTCACATTTGTTTCTATCCAGTTTTTTCTCCTCCAGCGACAGAAGAGTTTGTTCATGATGTTTGGCCGCCTCTAGTCGCCGTCGAGTGGGATAATTCAGTTTCACCGTTCTTCCTCGTTTCGCTTCACTATTAGGGTAGCACACAGCATCAGACCCCACTATCTCTATTACGGGCTTAAGCGACCCTACTTCTTTTTGTTTCCCAATAGTGGTAGGCTTATTTGTCAGTAACTTGCTGTCCATTTTCATCTCACCGAGACTGATTTTCCCTGGTACTTCATCGTCATCGATCACCGTTGATTTATCACTTTTCCCGACATTCATGAACGCCTGTGACATTATTTTTTCTTTCCTGGGGTGACGTGAAGTTTTAACATTCAGTAGCACAAGGTCATCTAAAATATCAAATTTATCTTTCCAATATTTTATAAGCACACGTTTTCTTGAATCGTCGATTTTTAACTCTGTTTCCTTCAGTTTACATTCCTTTATTTTATTCGTTGTCACAGCATTAAAATATTTGATCCCCGTAGAATCCATTGTCGCCATTTTCGGAAAAAAAATCACGTTGATAATTCACAAAATCTGTTCAAAAATCTTTTCTTTTCGACATAATAATTATCATATGAAACACTGGAACATTCCTTGGTTGGCGTCAAACTTAATTCTTAAAGTAAACGAAGACAATCACAATATCGTAGGATATTACGATCATTGTTTAGGTGTTTCCCATTGTTTGGCAATAGCAACTCAAGTAGACACCCACTTCAACGATAATAATATATCAAAATAAACCTCGATTTATCAAAACAAACATCTTAATCTGAACGAGCTCGATATTTTTCTCCGTACATCACGTGACATCTGTTTCGCCTCCCGCTTGGCTATCATGCGATAATAAAAATCTGTGTCAATTTCCCTCTCTTTATCTGAAAAATTGACCATTGAGAGATGTCCTTCGATTACACGTATAATTGGATATTTAACCCATCCGAAGATCTGATCGAAGCGATATGAAAACTTAACTTCATTTAAAACTCTCCTTAAATCCCCTGCCGAAGTGTAGCTTTTAAAAGGTGATTTTTTAAAGTCGTTAATTACACTGAACGAGATTTAAACTTTACATCTATTGAACGTTTTGAAAAGGCTTTGATTTTGATGTAACAAGTGTCTTTTTAGGAATGTTTTGTATTTGTATATCTTACTCATCGATTTTAATACCATTTTCACATTACAAAAACCGGATTTATATTGAAAATTTCTTCATGTTTAAAGTACAGCATGTTTATATGGATTAATTTAAGGCTTTATTACGTCATGTCGCATAAAAGGAAACAATCAGATAATGTCATGTCGCTTTTAATGAACCTAACTTGTTTAAACATATATTCAGCATGAGCCCTTTGAACCAGTGTGCGATTACGCGCAGTCTTTTATGATATGTGGTAATGAATTTTAAGTGAGACAGCATGTCATCATATATGTAATGACAACCTCAGGTTTAATAGATTAAAAATTAGACTTCCTATACGAAACATTATCATTGAGATCTCAATGTATTAGGCCAAAAGAAAAAAAAATGCGTGTTTCCTGTAACCCGACTGACCCCAATGCTTGGCCCCGACCCTAAACTTTTTATTGCAGTTTCGGTAAAAAATTATTCTAATATTGGATATTTGCCTTAAAATGCAGTTTTTGATATCAAGAGGATAATTGTGTGGGGAATAAAAACTTGAGAGTGGTCCAAATGCATTCTAGTTGCCTTTAATTGATTCAATAATAAGTAAAATATTAAAATAAGAAGAATAAAATTACCAAGCTACCCTCCCTGTGTTTTTTTTCAGTATGTTATTGGAAACATGCATATTATTTTGTTTTGCCTTATACCAAGAGTAATAACCGTTCGTTCAGGGGAAATCCGATCCTTCTTACTGTTTTTGGTGTCAGCCTTGGTGTACAATGGTAAGGCGCCTGGCATTGGATTGCAAACGACCCGGCTTGACTCTTTGACGACACCGTGATGTTTTAAAAGAAGTTTGTTTCTTCCTACTTTCATGAAACTTAAAATCGTTGAAAGCGACCTGAAGAGATCAATCAACCAACCAACAGTTTTTGATGTCAATCCTGAAGTTGTATTAACAATGAATGTATTTCCCATTTTACATGATGTAAGGGGCATTTTGCCAGACATGCTACTTTTTGTCAGGATTTTCATTTAATGAATATATCATATACAGTAATATATGACGTTAATGCTAGTATAGTGATGTCAGAGTAACGGCAAATCATCGCATGTCTGGTATGGAATGAAATATGAGATCAATAGGAAAACGTTTTATTGAAAAACTGGCTCTGGTAAATTTTACATTTTTTTTAACTTGACCTTCAACAAAGGTAACGATGAGAGGTAGAAGTATAACGCTCTAAAACTAAGTACTGTTTGGGTTCCTGGTGGGAATCCTTTTATGGAATGTTGAAATCGTATGGTTTGGTGAGAATGTGTATATCAAATCGAAATCTTTTACTCCTTTAGATAGCTCCATCGCATGTAGGTGCTCTATAGACAAGTGACATCACTGTTTAACTGAAGCATTGAGGAAATGACGTAATACTGCCTCTCTATGACGTGTAACTCAATATGTCCCATCATTCACCTGCAAATTAGATCGAAACAGGCCAAAAAGCCGTTTTATTGCTGGTGGGTTTTGGCCTGAGAAACGAACATTAAAAAATTTGAGAAGTTCTACGATTTCGAAAAACCAGCCAACAATAAAACAGGTTTTTGGCCTGTCTCGGTCTACTGCATATGTGCTATTTCTTCAATTCTATAAATTATCTAATTGATGAAGAATATGAAATATTTGTGTAAAATGTGGATCTAGTACAAATATACTTGTACATGACTTTATAAGTAAACTACAGTGTGGCCGACTTAAGTCGGAGACACGACCCTGATCTTACCCTCGGTTTGTATCTAGGACGATAAATATGCATCAATTTATTTTTTACTTTTAAAAACATATCTTCTAACAAAATTATGATGAATAATATTTTAGACTCTTTGTAATTATTCTAAATACGGCAGAGTACTTAGTGACAAATCATTGTTGGCAAATTTTAACATCATCTCGGAAATATAGGGGAAGAACTAGAATGCGAAACATGAATTAATTAATTTATTGATCTTTGACTCCTTTATTTATTTATTTATTTATTTATTTATTTATTTATTTATTTATTTATATTAATTTAATCTATCATTCATCGTTTTAACTGCCCGTGTATAAATAAAAAAAAAATTGCTGCATATTTAATCAGTCATCCATGGAGGTAAACATAATACAGGTAAAAATTATGACGTTGTCTCTAAACTGAATTTATTTCCCAGTATCTCCTATATCATTATAAATAAGTTATCTTCCTTTCTTAGTCGATGTCGTGTTGTACGTGTTATCTCTCTTGATCCATTTAGTCGCTTTAGCATGAACACGTTTGAATGACGATCATAGACATGCCTATATGCGACCTCCTTCCAAATGACGTTTTACACCGACTCACTGGACTAATATACACGAACTGACATTTACTCCCTACTGACTTGCTCTTCGAACTGACTTTTAACACCTTAGTGACTTGAGAGATTAGTAGCTTACACTTTATTTAAGATTTTTTTCTTTTATTTGATTCTTGTTATTGCACTAATATGGTGACGGCACCTGCCTGATGGGACGCACAGAAATTTAGACCTATGCAACGAGTGAACGAATGACCCGAAGCGGCGATCTGTCATGTCTACTGTGACGCGGGGTCTAGAATTTTTCTGTCTCATCCGGAAGCCCTGGTCCGGCGACATAAACTAAGAATATACTTAAGTCAAAATTTCATATTCTTCTGTTCACCAATGAATAAAAAACTGGGATTTGGACTTTATTTAGTTTTATTCTATTGATAAATATAATTAAATTACTCTACATGAGAATTTATTTGAACGTTTGACAATGGAATAAATTAAAATGAAATATTTGACTTAAGTATATTCTCAGTTTATGGCGCCGGATCCCGGACACTGACGAGCCACCGGTGCGACTCGAACCCGCAACCACTCTGTCAGGGGCTGAGCACCCAACCGATCGAGGAATTCGCCTCTCTGGTTAAATATACCAATAAAATTGTATTCATTCAAAGTAAACAAAATGTAATTTCTACACAAAAGTCATCAATTTATCTCTGTCTTCATAAAAAATGTCCTTTCTACGTATAACTGTCATTGTTCTCATTTTCACGTTTAACAAATGAATACGTCACCGTATAATATATTACACTAATATTCACTCTATTCTCAGACTTATTTTAATTAAATTCCTTTACTATTGGTTATCAAGTCTAAGTTATGAATTTGATGTAATGTAGATCTATATTTAGACACATTTCTAACAAATGAAGATAAACATTGCCCTTGACAAAAGATCGTAACTGCTTTGATTTATTTGTTTCTTTAATGGTATATCTTTTGGATATATTTCACTTTTATTGCAGAGAAACAATTTCCAAACACTTGACCAGTTTCGCAGCCATGTACAACTAGGAATCGTATTGTGATAGACCAATTAATGACATGGGAACCAGCATTACATTATAGCACACTGGTCTACATACTGCACGGTCATTACGGATTAGGACCTATAACCTTTTCTTTTCGTGATGGGGTGCTTATTTCTCCATTTCTTCCGTCTTATTTGCTTATTATGTGACCTCCCTGGACATAATTAGCTATGTATTCGGCCTCGACTCGATTTGTCGCTCTCACAAAGTACTTAGCCTGGCAGAATCAGACTCGTTATTTACTCAGCCTGGCAGGATCAGACTCGATAAGTACTTAGCCTGACATAATCAGACTCGTTAAGTACTTAGCCAATCTGGCAGGATCAGACTCGTTAAGTACTTAGCCTGGCATGATCAGACCCGTTAAACACTCAGCCTTGCAGGATCAGACTCGTTAAGTACTTAACCGGGCAGGATCAGGCTCGTTAAGCACTGAACACGGCAGGATCAGACTCGTTAAGCACTCAGCCTTAAGTACTCGACTTAGACGGGCTTTATTTGCTAAGGACTCGGCCTAACTCGCTATGTACTAGACTCGCTAAGTACTTCACCTGGCCATTTCATAATCGTCTTGATACCATCTTCAAATGAAAGATAAATTAAAATAGACATTACTAGTTTCTGACTATTTATGAAGAAATTTTGTTTGGACTGTTCCCGCCACCGAGGACCCTCGATTTACATGCAAAAGGACAAACAATTGTCTAGAGAAAGTAAATTTTAGAAAGTCTCATATTGCAGTGAATATCTAGATAAATGTAAGTAAGTGTATCGTTGTTTTGCGATAGTTTGTTACTTTACAACATGTCTTTTATCAATATGTAGATATCATTTAATTATATATATATATATATATATATATATATATATATATATATATATATATATATATATATATATATATATATATATATATATATATATATATTTGTTTTATTATACTTTATTTATAAGCTTCACTGCTGATTATGTACCGATATGTTAATCTATGGTTATTTGATATAATGTGTGTAATCATGTAAGCCGTTGTGACCTAGTATATAAGGTGCTCGGTTCGTGACCGAAAGGTATCGGGTTCGACTCCCGCCCTGGATGCACCGATGTTCTGTCTTTCGGATGAGACAGTAAAAGCCGAGGTCCCGTGTCACGGTAGGCGTCACACGTAAAAGATCCCTCACTGCTTCGGGTGGGTCCGTTGCAAAGGGATAAATTTGTATGCAGTGCATCAGGCATCACCATATTCGTGAAATAATCGTGGTGTGACGTAAAACAATATTCAATCAATCAATCAAGCAATCAAGCAATCAAGCAATGTAATCATGTAGATGGATTAACACTATTAGACAAATTGATATATTAATACGTATTTGCATTATGCTTGTGTAATTTTGAAATACGAGAGGGGAGGCACTCGGTGATACTGTCCTCAGAATTTCGGGTTCGACTTTCGTTATCGAGAATTATTTTCGTATTTCTAACTTCACGAATACATAAAAGCGTTACTCCTTTATTTTCAAGTACTCAACGAATTTTCCGTGACAAAATACCAATGTAGCATTATATCCCTGCAAAAATTACCGGCTCCAGCATGAGTTATTTTCTTATAAAAGATTTCTGTTCGCAGACGTTACCCTATCCAAAACTGTGATCTATGATTTAATGTTAACGGTCAAATGCATTAGTCATATGCACGAGCTTTTAAATGAATTTATAAAAAATGGAACTTGTACTCAAGACAAAATAAGAGGGGCTGATGAAATTTCTAAACATGATGTCAATTTTTCATGGATTTGTTTCATGATGTTTTATGGCGAGCCGAGGTACCTCAGTCGTTAAGGTGTTAGGCTTCTGATCTAGGTGTCTCATCTCGTGGTCGAGTCCTGTCGGAGTTCCTCAGGGTTTTTTCGGTTTTTTTTTTCATTCCCGTGCATTACATCAGGCAGATGTCGTCGCCATAATTTTTGTGGAGTGAGAGAGAGAGAGAGACAGAGAGATAGAGAGAGAGACATAGTGGTACAATCCGGGAATCGATCCTGGATCGTCGGCGCCGCTATCAGAGAGAGAGAGAGAGAGAGAGAGAGAGAGAGAGCTTCATTCTGTTTCGTTTTGGTTCCTTGCTGTTCGATCATTGCTAAAATCAGCCACGTTCCTGTTTTAATAGCTGAAATACAACAGAACAAATATTACATAATTGTAAGCAATGGCGGATTTAGAGGGGACGGGTCCCCTTTTTTGCCACAAATATGATTACAACTTCAGATATGGCACTCAAAATGGCTGAGTATTTTGGCTAATACGCAATTTTCACATATGCCCCCCCCCCCTTTCGGTAATCCTGGATCCGCCACTGATAGGGGAAATATAAATGTATCAGAATATTGTCCTTCGGTTCTTCGGTTTCCGCGAGTCCAGCGCCGAACAGCATTAATTGTTTACACTTTTTTCAAGACGTCAATGAAATTTTTGTTACTGTCACTTTCTCGAGGTGCTACTGTGTGTATTAATTGTTCTTACGACCTCGCTATACCACGATATTTGATACATGAATATGTTCTTTTTACTTATAATAATAAATAAATAGTTTACTCATGTAAACAAAAATGGTCATATGAACGTGTTTACTTATGCGTATATGTTATTCCTGTGAGTGAATTTAGACCAGAGAAGGGATATGTGCATACATACATTTGAGGGAAAACATTTACTTCATGGGTCTGAATCTGTGCATTTACATAATGAAAATGACCTTGCTCGACTCATTTGTGGTTAATAAAATCTGACATACATTAACAGACATTAAATATATACTTTTACTTACGTGAGCAAATTTGTTCAAGTCCAAAATCTTTGAGTGAATTTTTAGTCGCAAAAACAAGGTTTAAATACATCGGCATAGACAATACATACAATGTATATAAATATAAATATAAATATAAATATATATATATATATATATATATATATATATATATATATATATATATATATATATATATATATATATATTTATATATATATATATATATATATATATATATATATATATATATATATATATATATATATATATATATATAATATATATATGCGAATATCTATCTATCTATCAATCTATCTATCTATAAATATATATATATATATATATATATATATATATATATATATATATATATATATATATAATATATATATATTGCACTACTGAATAAATGATATTCCTTTTCAACTGGTTTTTGTAATATGTAATCCACATTGTATCAATTATTTAATGCTTTATTTATGTAATTATAACTAAATAATGTAGTAGTTGTGATAAAAACTAAACAGTGAATAAATAAATACATAAATAAATAAACAGATAAATGAATAAATAAATAGATATTGCAATACCATCCTTCTTCTCTCCCTCGAAAAATAAAGACAAATATATGTCAACAAAATATATCGCAGATTTTTTATTCCAATTTAAGTTAGAGTTTTTTCTTTGGTTTATCACTGATTTTAAAGATACCAAATAGCTTCCTTGTGCTTGTAGATTCCATTCCATATTATATTTGCCAAGTCATCTCGGGATCAGGTAACAAAAGTGTCTGAAAAACATGAACATAGCAAAGAAACATTCAGAACACAATATTTTCTTTTCTGTGATAACAAATTTGAAATTAAAATCAAGTATATGTACATGTATTATAATTAAAAAATAAGAAAAACGACCAAGGAAATGGATGTATGTTTAATAAATAAGTCAAAAATGAATAATAAATGCTCAATATTAATTACTCATGTAAAATTTGGAAGAAATGAATAAAATAAAAGAATATTAACTCAAGGTGAATGATTTTACGTCTGACATATAGACTTTATATAAAAAAAAGCCCAAAGACATAATAATAATGAATATGTATCAAAATAGAAGAACAATGAAATGAATAAGAAATAAAAAAAATCTTTCATAATATTTCTTGTTGAATTTTATACAATTACGGAATTTTTACTCAGTGAATATGGTGTAATATTTACTGAATTTGAAAATATTGACCGAGGCGGAGCCTCAGTAAATATATAATAATAAATATATAATAATGCTTAATATTTCTAGTTAAATCCTACATGAACTATCATAAAATTTCTGGTTAAATCTTATTCCTTGTTTTCTTATTATGGAAAAAATTTGTAACGAATAATATATATTGTCAGCTGTAATGTCTTTGTGTTTTATATGTTTGTCTAATTTGTCTTTATTTTCTACAGGTATTTCTTCGGAGATCCTAGGACCATAGTACTCCCAGGCGTTTCAATGATTCTATTTGTGTTTTATAATATATATATATGAAGCCGGCGTGGCCTAGTGGTATCGCGTCGGACTCCTGATCGGGAGGCCGGGGTTCGAGTCCCGCTCTGGTCATGCCGGTGTCATGTCTTTCGGATGAGACAGTAAAACCCGAGGCCCCGTGTCGTGGTATGCATGGCACGTTAAAGATCCCTCACTGCTTCGGGTGGGTCCGTTGCAAAGGTCAAAATTTTTATGCCCCGCATCAGGCAGATGCCGTCACCATATACGTGAAATATTCGTGGTGTGACGTAAAACAAAAATCAATCAATCAATCAATCAATATATATATATGCAGGTTGAATTTCGTCCGAATTTAATAGTTAACAGCTGTAGAAGTAGATTCATACTGACGTTGAAAGGTAATATGAGTTTCCCTTTCGCTTTCGTATATTCAGCTTAAAACTATCACAACTGTATGAATACAAGCACTATACAATACATACACACACACACCTACACACACACACACACACACCTACACACACACACACACACACACACACAGAGAGAGAGAGAGAGAGGTTAATGGTGGCAAATTTCACAAAGCAAGTGTGATATAAAATAGATGGATTTCTATATAGATAGATATAGATAGACGCAAATGATCGTGAGATTGTTATATAATGGACAGACTAAATTGAAATGATACATTTGTTGATTAATGTAGTAACATTCACATGATTTATCTCATACATTTTTGTCACGATGTTATTCAAGCAAGAGTTTGATGACAATTCACAAACCAGGTTCAAATTTTAATAAACCTGTCCCAAAGTACGTTGTTATTAATACAATTCATATATACGGAAAGAGTAAGTCCGGAACCTATCCCTTATTTATCTTTCACTGTTTCTGAGAGGATCGATCGAGATAGTATTTACTCAACATCTACAGATTTAAACAGTTGTAGGATTTATCAAACGAGAAGAAAAGAAATCAGAAAACTGAGAGGAGACTTAATCACTTTATCTTTTCTTTTCTCTTCCTTTTTTGTCATTGCTGATCGAAATACTACACTCACAGCAAAAGGGCACGTGTGAATTAATCA